>OZ026613.1:34131614-34292631 GCA_964020975.1 Hermodice carunculata | reverse complement strand
CCACAATGATTTTGGGGACAAATAAGTGAACCTAAATCATTACAGCTCCACACTGATTTGAGAGAAAATCAGTGGATCTAAGTAAATTCAGGCTCCACAGTAATTTGGGAAAATCAGTGCACCTAAGTCAATACTGCTCCACACTGATTTGGGAGAAATTATGGGACTTAAAACCTGACCCTTCCTGGAATTCTGTCAATAACTTGAACTTTGGCATCTAGTACCACTTTTCATACCCTCATACATAATAATTACTGCTATAGACACATGCAAAATATGTATTTCTGGAACTTCCATAGATTAAAAAACAGTGAAAATATGAAATGTCGGTTGTCTTTGTTGAATAAACAACCACCTCTTTGATCTGAAATGTTATTGTAACTTGCGTATAGAAATGCAGAGACAACTTTGTAATGGATTTACCATATTCTAAATTGTCTGCACTGAAATAATGACCATAAAGACCACACAGGTAGCAAAAAAAAAAAGGAGTCAGACTGTAGATTTCTTTATAACTGTTTGTGCTGCAGGTACAAGTGCCATGAAATAAAGTACCCTGTTTCAGCAATGACTTCAGCTTTGAATCTTCCTAATTGTTGGGAAAACACAAGGCTCTGATGAGCCCATGCTCAGCTGACCTAGGATGAACACAGCAAGTGAAGTAGGCCCACCTTGCTTGGAAATGAGATTGGAACAATTCCCATTGACCTACATGGTTATCAATAGGAATACATGTATTAACCAAAGGTACCAGAATTGAAAAATTCATTGAAAACTAGCAATTCAGAGTAATTATCCAGTAATTATAGCTGTATCATCCAGAAAAGGTGGAAGATACAGACTGGGTGATAACCCTGTCCATATCACCACAGTGCAAAGGTCAATCCGTATCACCACAGTGCAAAGGTCACTGAGAACTACTTTCCTTCTAAATTCTTGTAGTAGGCGCACGTCAAGCATGTAGTTTTCAAATTACCCAACTACTGGATCCTGCGTTACAGTTATTCATACGCAAAACTATGCAAAGTCTGGTTTGATGAAATAAACGTTGAAACTGTTTTTAATTGTCTTTTTTTTGGTATTTAACGATGAAGAATATTAATCACAGCTATAATTACTGGATAAAAGTAAAACCAGCCGCGTGGAGGAGACTCGTCAGCAGACTGGCCTCGTTCCCGCGGCGGATCACTCCTCGTGCAAGCACTCGGAGTGATCCGCCGCGGGAACGAGGCCAGTCTGCTGACTCGTCTCCTCCACTTGGCTGGTTTTACTATTTTACCACCCAGTGAACATTTTTTGTTTAACCCTCCCACGGGCTACATTTCCACTAAGTGTTCGAAAAATTTGAATCAGGGTTTTGAACAAGTCGAAAATTGTGAAAACACACAAAATTTGCAAGAAATAAATCACAGCACCACCTGTTGGACACATTAAAGTCTGAGGGTCCCCAGAAGTGTCTTTTCAATGTCAAAGCAATTGACTGAGCAGTTTTGCAGATTTTTAAAGATTTTGCCAAAAAATTAAGCACAAACAAATCATCATAAGAAATAAAAACAAATCACTGGAGCATGACCATTTGAACAAGCTAGGTAACCAGCCACCTAAGGTACATCTCTACCAAATTTGAAGTGAATTTAGTCGATTGTTTGGGAGAGTAAGTCAACCAGAGCCATGCCCGCCAGCATAATTCAAGCCACTCCACAGTTTTTCTACAATGCTCATTCAAGCATGGTGTAACCAATGAAGTATGACAGTAATGGTACGAATCTGTAGACACCATCTCTATAAATCATTTACCCAAGTATGAAAGTCCTACCCAGAGTGGTTAGTGAAATAAAGCCACTCCAAGGTTTTTCGTTAACACGCATGTTCAGCTGACCTAAGCTTGCTAACAAAATCAAAACTGCAACTAAATAGACCTGTCTTGAGCTTTAGTTGAGGGCATATGACATTTAGAAATATTTCTAAAATTTGCCTAAAAAAATTATTAAAATGTGAATTAGCATTAGAATGCCCATTGAATTACATAGTAATCAATAGAAAAGTGAGTGTTCCTGTGTGATATCAAAGCATTTGGGTGAGGGGTTTCGGAGAATGCTTCTTAAGATTTGCCAAAAAGAAAAAATTATTAAAAAATCCAAAAATCACTGAAGCGTGACCATTTGAACAAACTTGGTTGCAGTACCACCCGCGGACCAAACATGAACTAGGAGTCCCTAAGAGTGTTTCTGTGTGATAGCATAGCATTTGGGTGAGTGGTTTCGGAGAAGATTTTTTAAGATTTGCCCAAAAAAGAACAACAAAAAATATAAAAAAATCACTAAAGTGTCACCATTTGTACAAACTTGGTAGAGATCCACCCAAGGTACATTGCCATTAAGTTTGAAGTGAATCGGGTGCATGGTTTTGGAAAAGAAGTTGAAAATGTAATTGTGAATGGATGGACAATGGACAACTGAGCCTGCTAAAAGCTCAGCCTGACTAGCAAGTCATCTGAGCTAAAAATCAGGAATCCGCAATATCATCACCTAGTGAACAACTTTGTTTACCCCTTCTGCAAGCTACATTTCCGCAAAGTTTCAGCAATTGGCTGGACTGTTTCAGAGAAGTTTTTTTTTTTTAATTTTTGGTCAAAAAATGAAAACAAAATTTATCAAAAATGCAAACATAATTTGTGCATGACAATTGGAACAACAATGGTAGATACCTACCTGAAGTACATCCTTATCAAGATTCAAGTGAATCTGACATGTGGTTTAGGAGAAGAAATTGAAAATGGTAATTGTGGACAATAGACAACAGACAGATGAACAGATGATGGATGCCTATAGCTCAGCTGACTGACCACGCAGCTAAGCGAAAAATGCAAATGAAGTAAAAAATTGTAGCCATATATATATATAGTGGTCAATAATTTTCTCAAAACATTTTTTGGTTGATGCATTTAGACCTGACACAGAATTTCAACATCTGTGCATACATGTACATACATGTCTGTTTTAATATTGATCAAAGAACTGGTTGTTAATAAAACAATCACACTCAAAGGTTTACAATTTAAGTGTATTTATATCTGTCTACAGGTCCAAAAAGGCACACTTTGCATGAGTTCCTATCCCACTTTTTTTCGTTTGTCAGGCTAAGAAAGTAATACATGACTAATTCTTCCAAGGCATATGTTGACATTGAGACCTGGGTACTGTGTAGGGAGGGCATGCCCATCAAAATTTCACAAGCAAACTCAGATAAACCTTGCTTGCTGAACACACCAAACACTTAAGAAATGTTAAGTTAAAACTTCATCTCTGTGTTTTCATTACATGTATCACTAGGTATTGACTTTAGGATGCTAGGAAAATGACAGCTGGCTGATGCCCCTGATGCATAAGCAAATTACCATTAACAAGTGACAGCAGGAAAGGCCATCAGAGAGACAGGTGACACAATTCTTGCAAATTAAAAGTTACCTTTTTGAAGTCCTCGTAAGCTAGCTTCAACATCATGTTCTACCTGAAGGCGATTCATCAATGCTTCTGTGGCATCTGGCAAAACAAAATGTCAACAATAAGATCCCATACAATGAAAATTTATAAATGTATTTGATATTTTTTCACATTCATACATTTTTTTAAAAATCAAAGTGGGTTATCCTTATCAAATGCAAGGTAAGAATTACAAAAATGTATGTCCCGGAATTTACAGCTGCAAAAGATGCCTGAGGGTTTCCCACTGATGACCCATTTATAAATTCATTTGGCTATTTAACTTTTGGATTTTCAAAATGTTTTTGATCAAACATGATAACATTGATTAGTTAAGGTGTCGGTTTAGACAAGGAGCATGACTAGATTGGCTATGGAGTGTCGAGAAATTAAATTGTGAATTTTTTTTTGGGGGGGGGGGGTGTACATTGAGTGAGTAGAATCTGGCCCAATGAGTGAGTCAACAGGTCCATGTGATATAGCACAGCATGTAACTGACTTAAATTGAAGTTTTATTTTCATAAATAGAACTATATACAGGCACAGACAGCTTGTTCAATAAATTGGGACACAGTTTTCAATCATGGGCAAAAACCATCATGCATCCCCCACCCTCTATACATCTGCCAACATGGAAGAGCAAATTTGCAGTGTTCTACAGACTCAATCAAATGGCCAGTCACTCTGGGTCAAAATTGCCCAAACCAACTGAAACCCATGGGTACTTTCCTTTACATGGGTAGTTGACCTAGTAACCTATTTGTTGTAGGACACATCATAGCGCCAAAATATACATGTATGTGTTTGTGAACTTTCTTGAAAGTAAGTTAAGGATTTAAGGAATTGCAACCCAAACACCATCTACAATGTTTCCGTTAACTCCTCCCCCCCCCTCCCCTCCCGGGCCACATGGCTACATTACCCTTTCAAAATCTGAAATACCCTCTGAAAAAATTCTAAAGGGTCACAAGTCTTGTTTATTTACATGTGGCACTACAGTGGTACCTCTCTTGAAAGACCCCTCTAATGAGAGACTGCATATCTTTTTAAGACCACTCTCTCAGAACACTGCACTATCTTTTCCATGTTGTACCTCTAATAACAGACCACCTGTTTTGAGAGACCACATTTTGACCCACCGTAGGGGTGGTCTCTCAAAAGAGGTACCACTGTAGTGAAAATCTAGTCTTCTCCTCTGAATCTCTCTGCTTATAACCCCCTGAAAAAAATTCTAATGGAAACACCGTTAATTTACAAGGATAAAATGCATATCACTGTGAAACAGATGCATGGCCTAGCGCCCTATTTTTGTGCATAACACAACCCTATAATCAGATACAAATGTATCAAGTTTCACAATTCTAAATCAAAGGACTTTACAGTTATGAAAATCAAAGAAAAGGGTAAATAGGAAGAAGAGTTATTGCAAAACTAAGGCCAGAAAAGAAGATTTGCTTCAAAGCAAATCTTGCTGTATGTCTTCAAATGTTGTAAATGTTAAATGCTGCAACATTTGTCCTTTGGGACTTCACATTCCATTAAGCTTATGGCTAGATGAAAATTTCAAAGTCCAAATGGGCTTGACTTTTAATCTTTAGAGGTCACATGTAAATTACAAAAATGTGCAGTGTTGCAATACCTAAAATTTGAGCCCAACATGACTGAAATTGGATAGAAATTGACCAAGTTATGGCTAGATGAAAATTTCAAATACCTGAATGACCTTGACCTTTGACCTTACATATATATTGCAAAAATATGCAGTGTTGCAATACCTAAAATTTGAGCCCAACATGACTGAAATTGGATAGAAATTGACCAAGTTATGGCTAGATGAAAATTTCAAATGCCTGAATGATCTTGACCTTTGACCTTTAGAGGTTACATATATATTGCGAAAATATGCAGTGTTGCAATACCTACAATTTGGGTCCAGCATGGTCAAAATTGGATGAAATTGACAGAGTTATGGCCCAAATGAAAATTTCAAAGGTCCAAATGACCTTGACCTTTGATCTTCAGAGCACACATGTAAATTACAAAAATGTGCAGTGTCTCAATATCTACAATTTGAGCCCAACATGATCAAAACTGGATAAAAATTAACCGATTTATGGCTAGAATAAATTTTAAAATGGCAAAATGCCATTGACCTTTGACCAATAGAGGTCACATGTAAATTAAATAAAAATAAGCAGTGTTACAAACATATGAATTGAAGTTGGATTGGTTAGCTGTACCTACACATGTAACAGTTTTGGAGATATTCAAGATTTAAATTTTCAAATGCCCCTAATTTACGTAATCTTCAACATATTTTCTCTTTATCAAAAGGCACAAACTCATGTACAGACCATGCTAAGTTTGAAGTTTCTGAGTGCAATAGTGTTTGAGGAAACAAAATTTGGTAGTAAAAAAGAAAGAAAGAACTTGAGGAAAACCAGAATGTCTGTGTTGGCACACAGAAATAATTTACAGCGGAGACTACTTAACGCTACATGCATCATAGGGGGATGCATAATTAAACAGATGCCTGGACTTCGAGTCATCTGTCAAATGCACAGCTCTGTCACTGATTCCCCCACACTAGTGATTACATGATCAACAGGTCTAGTGGGACAGACAGGCTGACAGAATAACCCATTTGTTGTTATCCATCAATCCTTCATTAACCAGCATGTCAATGTTGTTGGACAGATAGTCTAATTCTATGCAAAAAGTTTGATCTACATGAATGTTGTTTTCACTCTGCATAGTAACTTTAAATCTGCAGTAGAACATATACTAAAATACTGGCTAATAGATGTTTTGGTAAAATTGCAAATCCAATGCTGTCGACAGTGTAATCCATTTCATGCTTTACTGGCAAAGGAATGAAAAGGAAAGAAAATTGTTGTATGAAATTCTCTCTCTCTCTCTCTCTCTCTCTCTCTCTCTCTCTCTCTCTCTCTCTCTCTCTCTCTCTCTCTCTCTCTCTCTCTCTCTCTCCCTCTCTCTCTCTCCCTCTCTCTCTCTCTCTCATACACATACACACACACATATGAGTTTCATCTCCTTCGCTCTCGTATAACTGCTTTATTATGGCCACAATGTGTTACCATCTGTTATATGTCTCTGCAACATGGCACAAGCTATTCAGAACAGCACTTCCTTGCTGCAACCTACTACAAAGTACAATGTCAATGTATTTGCATGTGCTGCCACCTATGAACCACTGGGACCATGATTTAAAGTTTTCCCTCATCAAGTACTTTATTTTTTATGAAAAGTGAAGGATTTGATTTGTTATTGCACTTTTGTGAAGAAACTTCGCCTTTGCAATTATGCAATATGTACTTTCTTCAATATTTTATTGTGCAGAATTGCCTCTCATTTGATGGCAGCGCTCGTCAAGCATCACTACTTTCCATCAGAGACTGACCACCTGCGTCTGTGACGTCGAGGAAGGGAGCTTCTGCACCAACTCTGATTGTAAACATTGACTTGCAGCAGTGAATGTCTGTGCTCATGGCTTACTGGATTAAAACCCAAATGGGAAACTGTTCCTGTTTGTCCCGTCTGAACTCATCCACCATGGTGAACCAATATTGACAGGAGCCACAGGCTACGACAAAGCCAGTCATTGCCAATGCAACTAGCACTGAGTGTGTGCCCATTACTGATCATGCCTTAGCTGCCATGGAAGATGACCAAAGCTGGTGCTTGGGAAGAAAAAGAAGAGCTTAAACTGAGGTCCAGCTCATTCTTTGCATCGCTACCACTTCTATGCTTTCTCTGTCGCTATCCGCCATTGTATTACACAGACTCCCTTCCCTGACGTCATCACCCAGAGCCCGCTGATGGCCGAAAAGGCGCAAACTTGTCAACTTCAGGCCCATCATGGGCAACAAAATTCTTTTGCAAATAAACTTATTTTCCTGTGCAAAGATGGCAAATTTCATTACTGGCCTGTGGGCAGTTACTGTGGTCCTAGTGGTCTCCCTAATCTTACTGTATATATGTACATTTCAATTTTATGTTCATATTATTTCCTTCTTTTTTTGTACCACCCATGTCTGATTGTTTTCAGAATTTGTGGTCAATCAAAATTTGAAAACTGAAAGCTTGAAGGTGAAGAAAAGTCTATGATCATTCATACTGTCATAGACCCAATGTGTATGGTCCCAAGAAAGTTTATTTTGTACACTGTTGTATGTTCTGACCCATGCAGGAATCTTACAGGATTCTTTACTAGCATAATCAGATACACCAAGACATGCGCCATATGGACATTACCAGACATATGATACATTATACATATGGATAAATAAATAATTATATATATATATATATATATATATATTATATATATATATATATATATATATATATACAGTGTGTACACAAAGTGTTACAATCTAATAGTATGCTATAAACATTGAACATATCATATATGTGCAAGAGCATATTCTGTTCCCCATGGTGGAGACACTAGGTGGCAGCATGCTGAATTAACCATTGAAGTCAACTAGCAGTTTGGACCAGATAATGCTTTGCTGTGAGTTACCATAGCTGAATAGGCAAGGGGGAGAACAGAAGGTCCAACAACTGCCTAAAAGAGGGCACTGCAGTCAGTGGAGGGCTAGGGTTGTGTATTCCCATTACTTTACATTGTAATTTGCAACTTAATAACTTGAAAACTACTGCACATAGGAACACCAAATTTTAGACAGTAAATCTAGATGCATAACCAAATACCTAAAAAAAAAATCGCACAACCACACATACAAAAGTGACTGTTTTATTTAAGGTTGCTTTAACATACAAACTAATGGGAATACACAGTTCTAGCCCTCCAAATGTTTGTGTATTCAGTTGTGTATTGGAGCAAATACAGACCTTAGAGCTAATTCTGACCTGTCCTATTAACATACTCTCGTACATGTTTAAGAACCCGAGTATCTGCATTATTGTATGACATAATACAAAGAAATTTTTAATCTTCATTTAGGTCCAAGCATGTGAAATTGTTTAATTTTCCACATAAATTTCAACATTCTGCCTGGAGACGTACAATACATAACAAAGTGGTTTTAATCATCAACTAGCCCATTCTTACAAAGTTTGCAGAATCTTCTGTCTGGGGAGTTTTAGGGTTTGTATATCTACCCAGTTCAAACTGTAATTGATGTGCACGGATGCAAAGTTTGCACAATTTTTGGCGATCAAAATATTTTGAATTCAGAATACAGTAAAACCTCCCTATACCAAAGAAAACTATTTGATATCTAGGTAGATGTTCGGTTAGGGAAGTTTCCACATTGTGGCCTCTTGTTTTACCAACCATACGAAACAGGGACCAGCTGAGGTAACTTTGGTAGGAGATACTCATGGTAACTACATGTATATCATTAAACAAATGAACAAAAATAAATAAAGGTTGGAACTTTCTATTATTTGGGAAAGATGTACTGACTATGGTAGAGGAAAGTTGAGATGCATGTATCAATATTGTTAATATAAGTACATTGTAATATGTACATTGTAATAAGAGTGTATGTTCATATTAATGCACATGCTTATGTTCATTATTTTAGCAGTGCTCCTGGCTTTGGCGACATAAACATAATGATTTAATTATTTTGTAAGTTATTGTTTTTAGAATGGTTGAAGAAAACACAGGAAGCTAACATTATTATCCCAGAGAGGATAGAAGCAAGGTGTTAAGTAATGTCAACACTTTCACCCTTCACCCTGTTGTTGCCATCTATAGAAGCTGCAACGGGTGCTCAACAGCTCGCCTATGGGTAGTTTCTGCTGGTGCTGGTATCGGCCTGTCTTTGAAGTTAATCGGTTTCCTTTCAGCCTTATCAGTTACTACTCAGTGCAAATACACAAAAATGTGCTGAATGTGTGTTCAGTTTAGGGAGGGTTTGGGGGGTTTTTTTGTGGAAAATTGTGTTCATTTGGGGTGTTCATGTTCAGGATAGGGAGGTTTGCTTATAATGGAAGTATATGGGAAAAATTGGGACCAAGAAAAAGTTCAGTATAAAGGGGTGGTCATTATATGGGGGTGTTACTGTATAATTTTCCAAATTAAAAGTCTGCTTGTAAAGTCTGTAAGTTGACACAGGTAGGAATATGACATCATGTGCAACCAACATGGCTGTTGGTATGGCACATGATGTCTCCTATTTATTGTCAAAATAACAGTAACCATAGCCAAAATGTTTGTTTAAGATCCCTACTATAAGGAAGAAAGGAATAATCAACCAAGTATCCAAGTAATTATTGGTAGTGTGTATATATTTACAAATACTTATTATTTTTATCTGATCTGGGAACAGAGAGATGGACCCTCCACGTTGGAGATAATCTTCCATTTCTGCTATTTAAATACCTTTACATCCACTTAGCTCTAAACCTTTTATTCAGTTAAGTGGATTTAAGGTTATCTAAATTGCAGAAATAAAGAGAGATAGGAAATGTTAAGTGAAGTGAGCAGCAGAATTTGGTACAAAAAAATGTTAGTTAAGTGAAAGAGCGGAATGGATTACAGAAAACGTAGTGAATAGAGGAATTGGGCAAAATTTCATGCACAAAACTAAAAGGTGTAGTAAACACGGAAGCTAGGTACATTTTTCAACAAAAAATAGAATACAGAAGGGCATGAAATACACACTAGGAACACCATTCGGCAGTGTATGGCACATTTTGGCAGTGGTTGGCAGTGGTTGGCAGTGGATGGCGGCGATCAGCAATGGTTTGCAGCAATGGGCGGTGGTCAGCAAGGATCGCCACCCACTGTCGCAGAACACTGCCAACGCTTACAGGCTGGTCAGTGATCTTCTTCATCACCGCCAGCTATGGCCACCCACTACCACTGAGATACTCAAAGGCAGCCCTAGCAAGCATCTATTTGTTTCAAATGTAAGCTAAGTGAACAAACACAAGAACTGGTTAGGAAAAGTGGAGGAAAATATAAGTTAATGTTATTTATATAATATCTATGTGGGCATAAATGTTGGCCTTAATATGTACTTGTGTGCTCATACATATACATTTGAAATGACATGTACATTGGACATTTACACACAGGCACACCCACACATATATAATCATGCAAGGCATAAATTCATTCACACACATAATATTAATTATGCACCTTGTCGATCTTGTCCTGGCTTTCTGCATCACAGGGTAAGTCCATAAACATGTTAAAGGATAACCTGCATGATTTAGGTGTGTTCCAATGAATCCCCACATCAGGGACAGTTTTTGAGACAGAATAAAACGCTGATCCCCTTTATACATGTACTCCCTGCCCAATGTTAAGCATACCATAATTACTATGAAGTAAGATCATTAGATATTAATCATGCGCTGAAATTTCACAAAGTTGATGCTTTTTTATAGAACTATTAAAGCAGCAATCAAAAACTGTCCTTTTATCACAGTTGCAGCAGCTATTACATCAGTATGTAACAACACCTGGTTAATACCCAAGTGGCCCAAAACACAGCTACTGCTCACCAGCAGACCCTGGGTGATCCAGAGGTGTCAACTGTGTGCACTGGGGGGTTACCAATTAAGATAAGCTGAATAATGTGTTGAATACACAACTCCAGCTAGGTGGTCTCATCATGAGATCACACCATGTTCACTGCCATTAAAACCAGTGCTTTTTGCTCAAGCACTAAACTATAGAGTATTTCTTTCTTTTTTCTTCCGTTATAACACTTGAGTAAAATCATAATTAATATTTAACTCTTAAATCGTCAGTTCAAGGTGAAGACATTTGTGCCCATATCTCATGTTTCCCATCCACTTTTCACCACAAAGGATGAGGGCTACTTATGGGCCCTCAACTTTCAGGTTCACATAGAAGGCATTATTAGCCCAGAACATTTGAGGGCTGAATTTCTTACAGTTCAGGAGGATGTTATAAAACATTGGAAAGAAAAAAATATATGAGCTTGATGAGTAAAGTATGATACTAAAAAGCAGGTGAGAGCACATACGTGTAATAGCCAGGAACAAATGAGTCCAGATTGATCAAAGTGACTTATTCACAAGGAAATACTGAATCATAAGATGACAACCGACATGCCCCGTAGATATTTATTTGCACCTCTGACACTACTTGACAATAAGTAAAGATTTTTTTTTTCTGAGAGTGATGTTTGAATTGATAATTTGTGAAATACCGAAAATATTCATTCTCATAGCAATATATATATATATATAAAACCGTATTGGGTGGTTTATGGGCAATTATACACTGCCCACAAAATATGTATATATATATATATCTAGGTTAGCTCTAGCATTTTGAAATTACCAGCCAAAATTTCCTTTTTTCCCAGAAAGACCTACACACACTTTGAATTTGTTTAAATTTCTGCATTAAAACAAAAAACTTGGGGAAATTTTACTAGCCATTTACTACTTTTAGTATCCATTTTGAGGTTTTAGTAGCATTTGGCTATTTAAGCTAGTGCTAGCGCTAACCTAGTATATACAAAGGAATAGGTCCTACAACTAGTTTGTTGGTCATGCCCATTGTCTGCGGGTCAGTTGTACTCCTCACACCGGACTATGGGCAGTATATACCAAGTATAGATTACCACAGTTTCTGGGCATTTACAGCTTCCCATAATATCTGGCCAGATTTGCTAATTTGTACATTTCTGAAACCCCCAGGGTAGCACATTGAATTTAAGGCAAACATGGTTTATGGGATTTTTCAACTGCCCATAAACAGAACAACTGCCCACCACCATACCATCTGAGGATAATAATTCTGCCCATAAACCACCCGAGACATAACTATATATATATATATATATATATATATATATATATATATATATATATATATATATAAAACCTTGATCATCATCCATGTATGTATGTACATACACATATATATACATACATATATAATTATATACAAACACATTATAGCGCCAGCGAGCTCTTACCATGAACACATGTGAATATAAGATATAACAGAACGGTAAATTATCCAATCAAAAGAGTACTCAGTATCTATCCAACGCAGTTGATTTTCTTTGTTATCCCTTATTGCGCATGAGCACATGGGCACAGACATTGCGTTTTTTTGGGCACCACGGGTAATTTTCGCAGTTTTATTTACACTAAAGTCTCACACTTACTGGCCTTTATGGAAATCGTGTCAATAATTCATAACTGGGCTTCAGAAAACATCGGGAGAGTGTAATAAATGATAACGATTCACTGACTTGCATCGTTAACACCTCGATGGAACGTGGACCTGGCAAACACGCTTCTGTGGCTGGAAGTGGGTTTCCGCAGAATAGAAAAACCTGACAGGTGTGAGGGTAACCTGAATAAACATCCCAAAGTATGTAGTATTTGTTGCGCATGTTGTGTCTCACCTTACTAATATCTGCACACTGTGCAGTCATCAGGTCGCTTCTCGGGGCTTTCCAGATTGCAACTTCCAGTCACACTTATACAATACTAAAATTTGTGGAATAGTGTCTTACAAAAAAAAAAAAAAAATGCGGCAGATAATTTCGTTCATTTGATCAAGGTAGGACGGCCTTGCCCCTCTAGACTGGTTTAGTAAATGGCCACTAGAGGGACCTAACAACCAGGTGCTATGTACTGCCTGATCCACCGACATTATTATCGATACTTTGTAATGCTAATGCTCGCATCTTAGGCTATGCCTACAACATATTAAATCTACATTAAGTGTAAATATTAGCGAGCGTCAGCGAGCTCTTACCATAAACATATGTGAAGAAACGATATAAAAGAACGGTAAATTATCCAATCAGAAGAGTACTCAGTATCTATCCAACGAAGTTGATTTTCTTCGTCATCCCCTACTGTGCATGCCCACATGGGCGCAGCCATGGCGTTTTTTAGGCATCCCAGGTAATTTTTGCAGTTTTATTTACACCAAAGTCTCAAACGTACCAGCCTGTATGGAAATCATGTCAGTAATATTCCTAACTGGGCTTCAGAAAACGTTGCCGGCAGCATGTAATAAATGAACACGATTCACACACTTGCATCGTTAACACCTCTATGGAACGTGGACCTGGCAAACACGCTTCTGGGGCTGGAAATGGGTTTCCACAGAATAGAAAAACTTGAAAGGTGTGAGGGTAACCTAAATAAACATCCCAAAGTATGTACAGTATTTCTTGCCCACGTTGCGTCTCACCTTATTAATATCTACACACTGTGCAGTCACCAGGTCGCTTCTAGGGGCCTTCTAGATCACAACTTCCAGTCACACTTATCCCCCAGGGGCCCAAAAACGCCATGTTACCAAAGCCTGCTCCGATTCGGTGTTGTCGCGTGACAATCCAACAATACTCTCTGTACGCATTATGTCTCTGCCACAGGATATGGCACTTTTTCAATGGCGATATAAAGATCTTGGGAACAATACTTAAATTTTTGGAACAGTGTCTAACGAAAAGAAAGGCTATACAGCAGATAATTTCGTTCAGCTGTTCCAGGTAGTATTGCCTCCTGAGCAGACTTTCTTGGGGCGATACACTATATGTTGGCCCCCAGCGAAAGTCTGCCCGGCCGTGTCGCAATACCACTTCAAGAGGCAATTAGCAGATCTGGCGATAACGTTCTCAGGCGCCGCTGGGCCAATGAATTGTACTTCGCTTATCATGAAAGTTGCCTACTGCATTATTAATGAGCTGTGCGTCGTCCAATCAGATGCGAGCAACACGTCACTTCCCACACAGCAGTCAAAATAACTCCACGAGGTCGAGGACCCAAGGGAGTAATCCAATTGACACCTTCTCAAACGTGGTTTACCTGCTTGTGTATCTGTGACTTACTGGAGTAAAAGATGTCAGAATGGAACAGGGTGCTGTGTATTGCGATCGGGAAATGTTCCCGTCGTCACCTTCACCCAGAATACAAGACGACACCAGTAACTTGCTCAGTTCTTGCTGATGAGATTTCATTTGACTTACGAGCGGGCAAACTAAGATTACTACAGGTTTGGCTGGAATAGGCGTTTTCCGTTTCACCAGGTCAGGTATTAGTTGGAATATTCGGCTTTTTCCACTGCCTGTTGGTAAAATTACAAAAGTGTCTTTCTTCTCAACAATAACATTAAATAATGTTTGCTTCTGGTGTTTGGTCGCCTGATAATTTACTCCCATCTCTTGCCAATAATCCTCAAGAACTTCCCGGATTTTTTTCTCATCCATTTTTTTCTTTTTTCCCGTGACACTGACGCATTCGTAGGCAGCTAATTTAGTAATTACAACTGGGCTGAGTGCGTAACACAGTTGCCGTACATGGCAGAACAGTAGCTGGATCAGGGGTCACATTAAGCTTGCGTCCTGCGTCATAGATGCAAAAAATAAAGAAATGACGCCTGGAAATAAATAAAACAATGTCATTTTGCGTCTCTGTGGACGCACGCACAAAAACGCGATGCATTTTTGAAAGATACAACTGCAAAAATTACCCCAAGCGGTCACGGTGTTTTATATCGACCATTATCAATCTCGTGATTATTTATTATACTGATGGAATCCTCTGATGTTCGTCTTTCTGTGTAACACACTCTCTTATTTGCTAAGAAAAAATATTCGTGGGGTATCCCTCCAAAAATTTGCCAGAATGGGAATGGATGGACGTCACTTCACCTCATTATAATTGCTGAGAGCACTTCCAGGCTCCTCATTGGGTGGATTTGATCATGTGCCGCTCACTGTCCAATCAAATTCGTTGTTCCCCATGTGCTTGTCTCATGTCCGCAATGTTGGGAAGGTACAAGTCGTATCACGCAAAGATTATTGGACTAAGATGTTAAATTTTCAAATCACATTTTCACCAAGAAGAGTTCCATTGAAAAAATCTAGACCCAGATAAAGGCACGAGTGAACATTCATTACGGACGGCAAGGAAAATAGGCAGATTAGTCATCGCAAGGTTACACGTGGACGAAGTGAAATTTTGCATTAGCCGGCCTAACAGCGTAACACGATGTTGTTCATCACTGACTCCGTTGGTTCACGTGGTTATTAGTGTTTTTGAAACAAAATTTGGTTGTTTTGATTTCATTGAAATGTTTGAATGGAACAAATCTGTAGGAATTAAAAAAATTTATGATCGAAGGCCGGAAAAATGTGTAGCGGAAAACCATGCCTGGGTGCATGCCTGTGACAGGCTGTGTACACTCGCTTGTGTGTTGCACGGCTTGTGGGCCTGCCGTGTTGATTGGTGAATTAAGTGACCGCAATTAAGATCAGATTCTTAACACCGCCTATGGCATCAAATTTTTCAGGTATATTGAAATAGAAAGTGCACAGAAATATAAATCATATAATTTCTGACAATTTTGTCACGTGGAATCAATCGCAAAAATAACAGAGCCCAGGCATGTTCAATCACGCATGCCGCTTGTTGTGCAAGCGAGTTAAAAAACTGTCCGGTGGCACACGGTGTACAACACCAGATACCGGTACTGCCATTACTGGCACAGTGGCAGCGTGCTAGGGGTTAAGCCCCATTCACAACCAATTTTTTGGTAGACCAGGGATGTGCTATACAGACTTAGTCGTGATAGCAGGTTCCTGGGAAGATTGAATCCATCCTTGGTACCGTCAACAACTTTTAGACCCTTTTACATCAAGTTGGCATATTGGTAACTTTTTATTCAATCTTCAATTTTATAAAAATGAGTTACCTACGTGAGCATACAGACCCTATGACAATGTTATGTTCGTTTCTAGGCTTAAGTTACATGCATGTTTTATATATTTATCATTGTGATACATGTTAATTATACCAAACAAAATCAATTAATCAAATTACACCAAATGAAGTCCAGTTTGCACAATTTCAGACTGGACCCATAGATTCAGTTCATGGACCCACTATTTTTCCTGAAAATGGAGAAAGATGGGTCCAACGGACCCACACTGAAAAATCCTTAATGTGACCCCTGCTGGATATCGCACAGCAGAGGTGTTAATCCCGTTACCCCCATTATGTTGTTCGCACCTTCCCAGCAGGTGAACCCAAACAGTTAATTGAGCGGTATGTGGTCAATACCCACTGGGCCGCGTAATAGCCTAGAAACAAAATGGCGCTCACAGAGTCACTATCGCACAATCCACTGCGCGCATCCCCACACCTGGCCACTCGCTGGCTGCGATGCCAGGACGGCGCTGCCTGCTTCCAGACAGTGACGCTGCCAAAGAAAGGCAGACGTTCGCCGGGGGGTAGTAGACCGCCAAGAACGGATGTTTAGCAGGCAACAGGTAGTACGGCCTCGCCCCTCTAGACTGGTTTAGTAAATGGCCGTTAGAAGGACCTGACGACCAGGTGCTATTGCCTGATCCCCCGACGTTATTATCCATACTTTATAATGCTGATGCTCGCATCTTAGGCTATGCCCTCAACATCTTAACCCTTACTTTCATTCCTATTTTGCCATCTGACATGTTCTTACATTCAATCATTCCCCTAACCTTTGTCTGAAACAAATTCATAAATTAAATGCTCCCTGGAATCCTTGGGTTTTTCAGCAGCGATGGGTGGGAGTAAGCAGCGGTGAAGAAAGTCTCTGCCCATTCCTGCCAAGGCTTAAAATTTGGGTGGGTGCGCTGTAGATTGACAGAATGTGCAAGTGGCCCTTTAATACTAAAATTTATGTCCCCTTAGATTTCTGGTTCTCGATATATCCCTATATTATCGCCCATATGCTTTGCACAGACGGCATACTTCTCATCCGCGGATTTACTTCTACAAAATATACACATTTTATCAATGTGAAGACTCTTTGTGTTGTATTATAATACCTGTTAAGTGTTCATAATCCACATTGGGTGACTTGAACAGCGCTTTTATAAGGCCAGGAGGAACATCCCCGTACTTGTGTCTGATAGCAGCCATGTTGAAAATAAACTGATGAGTTTCACGTACATCACATTGTAGATAAGTTACGTTGGACCATCAGAATGGTCATACTTTGGAAATTTTGCTAACCCATTCAGTTTATATTATAACATTAAATCCTGTGAAAGTTACTTTCCATAAGTAAACGAATCATATATCAGGTACGCTTGTTAAGATAAATACTACAAAACGAGACCATTGGGATACTATGAACAGGTCTTATTTTCAACCAATATAATTCTTCGTTTCTATTCTGTCCGTGTTGTTTCAAAAAAAAAAAAGGTAACCTCCAACCAGCAGGAGCAAGTAGATATTTGCGGTTTGGCCCAAGACAAGTGCGGGAAGCAACAAAGTGGTTTCTCATCAGTTGACAAAACACATCTGTGGCTTCTTGTTGCTGAAATTGTTTTCCAGTTTTAAAGGAAGGTTGTAGCACTAGATGCACAGATAAGTTCAAATATTGTGATAACTTGCGGGCCAATTAACGGATGCCGGTAATGGCAAAAGAAATTGCAAAGTCAATGTCAACAACTTGAACAGGTCACAGTGTGCAATTGTAGGTAATTCCAGAAAAAAATAAATTTCACAGATGTTCTTCGAAATTGGTACCAATGGAAAGGTCTGATCATTTGAAACACAATGGTGTTTGAAAAAACATAATATGACAATTAGATTTGAAGATATTAAATTTTTAAGATACTGGAATTGGGCTGATTTTGTCCTACAGTCACTGTATATCAAAAGTGTGACCAGACCAAGTGGCAAGAAGGCGAGAAGTGGCGTTCCACTTGAGTGACCATGCATAATCCAGGTTTTCTCATGCATTTGATGCAAAAGGTTTGAATACAATATCAGGATACATAATTTGGTTGACAAAATTTTAAGTGTTTTATTTGTAAAATAGTTTGATATTTCACATGGCATCAGTTTGACCAGAACTTTATGCCCGGGGAGGCAAGGAGGCACGCCGCCATTTTTGTCATGCGGGGGAAACATGGGCCCATCACCGGGAGCAAACATGAAGTTCGACCGTTACCTTGTTTTTACTCATCTTGTAAAGGTCATTGATTCCTCATTTTTGTGCCGATTTTATCTAAACAAAGTTCATTATTGAGCTACAAATTTTAACTGTACAATTTCACAGCTGATGATTGAATAAAAGACCGTAATGTCTTATGAACCCGTTGTTAACAAAATTCTGCCCGGGTCCCGCACTGGTCAATGCTTGGCAACTTTTTGAGTTCTGAGCCCTAATTTGTGATGATGATAACTTTTTAGTGCTTCGATAGATTATTTTCAAATAATGTTCATCTTACGTCTTACCATCTATAGATTATGGTTTTTAACATTTAAATGTAATGTAGGACCGAAATGTGACCTCTGGAGAGATTTTCCTGTGCATACAGCATGATACGGCGACCCAACAACAGTCGCCATTTTGTCACCGAGTCTGAATTTTACATCATTTTTCGGAAATCATTACTTCTCTGTGCTTTCATGTATTTTATCCAAATTAACTACAGTTTAAAGCTTATCTTCTATAGAAAAAGAATATGTAAGTTTTATTGATATGTTAGCGATATAAGTGTATCTAGGAGTCCTTACTCGATAGCTTACAACCCCGTGCAACGAGGATGGCCCGTACGGCAATGGCTGGCTGGACCAAATTTTGCCGTAATGTACCCTGTCTGGGGAGGGCCATAACTTCTCTGGGCATCGGAATATTTTTCTCAAATAAAGTTCATTAGAAAGCTTAGATTGCAGAAATTGTATGTATATAAGTTTTAATATGATGTAAGACTAACTTATATTGAATACTACGCTTTGAAGTTGACCGTATTTTTCGCTCGCCGTTTCATCATGGAAAATCGTATCTTGAAAATTCAAAATGGTGCCACCATAAACAGACCCTCTAATTGGTCGATTCGATCACGTGACAAAGCTTATATCATACAACAAAGGGCTTTTATGAATGGAAGCGACAGGAGCAGGTCAGCGCAGGCCCAGAAAGTGTGACACACTTTCCAGTGCCATTGCCTATGGACATCCGCGATCGCTGCGCCCCCAGCGGATGCGGGTGTACCTAGCAATTGCGAACTTGCGTCACAACAAAATGAGACTGATCAGAAGGATATCCATTAACTGACCAAAAAACAGAAAAGTTGGACCAAACCATGATTAGGAGAGTATAAGGGAAACTGTACGAAACTTCAGCTGAATGTCCCATTGATCACTTGAATTTGATACGCATCATTCGTACGCAATTTGGCAAGTCGTTTGTCTGGGTGTGTTTGTTTTGTGCATGGTGTTTTGACAAAACTCCTATTTTGTGAATGATATCGGAGACATAATAGACCTTGCCAAATCCTATTAGGGGATGAATTAATGTAAGTTGCCTGTAAAAGCTTGACCAGACAAGTAAATAGTAATTAATATCAGTGACAAATTCCGTGGGTTTCAGTATGTCATCAAGACGCCCCCTTGGATATTGGAGGATCCTTCACTGGGGTCCCCTTCTGGCCTTGACTGTCATTTTCACAATTTCCACAGTGTCCATGATGTGTACTCTAATGTGGTGGCCAGTCTACAGTATTGGTGGATTTTTGCACATGACTGTATATATGGGATGGCTAGTGCTTGTATTGTATCATTTCTTCAATGCGTCTTTCATTGGACCAGGGTTAGTGCCTCTTGAATGGAAACCAGTAAGTTTCACAGATAAAATTTTCTTAAAAAATGCTTAAAATATTGTTAACAGAAGTATTTCATATGGATGTTCAATCATCATTCAATGGACATTCAATGGGGTGCTGCTTTGGCCTGTATTGTACCACAAGGAAGTACTCCTGTATGGGTAAATACACATATCAAACATAGCAAAATGTGCTGCTCTTGTCAAATTATGGGATACACTATGTACAATTACCTGTTTAACAAGTGATATTCTCCAAACACACACGGCTTGATATAAGAAGGCATTATCATATGTTTAGATCTGTTCTTTATTCCTATGAATATTAGTAATACCCATGCCACGATTTTTCATCATTGTGCCTGTCTCCTGATGGAGGATTGTCGCCATTAGTGATAAGGTCTGAGATTTTGATGGGAGATAAATATGCATCCCACATATATATTTCATTATTTTTCAAGAACAGGAAAAGAATCCTATACATGTACAGATGTCCAGGCACTTGATCCTTTGATTGACCTTGCAAGATCATGTAAACTAGCTTCACATAATTTACATGAAGTCTGGCTTAGTAAGAAACAAAGCAATGAGCATGATCAGAGCTTCACTTATACAAATGTAGAAGGGAAACTTAAACCAGCATAAGTTGATCAGTGATCACCATGTGTTATTATTGACTGTCACAAATTTCCCCAGCATCACACTAGTTGCACAATAGTCTCCCCTTTGAGAGACAACCATGAGACAGGTTCAAATTGGTTACATAAAGCAGGCAGTCTGTCAATGAAGGTAAAATAATGTGGAAAATATAGCACAAGACCTGATAAATGAGGTGTTAAAAGACAAATAGTCTCTTCTTTCTGAGGTCCCTCACAGGAGAAACTTGCTGTATTGTAAAGTGATGAAACTTCTTGTTTTAACTGACAAACTTGAAAATCATAGACTGGCAATGTGGTAAATACTCTTCAGTTACAGTGACTTTTAGTTTTAATTCAAACTATAATCACACATTGTGACTTTATATGTAAATTGTTGGTTGTAGCCAAATAAAATACTGCAAAAAAAATGCTGAAAATTTGACTCTGCCTCAGGTTGTGGTCCTCTGAAAAAAATTGCTAATGCAAACCCTGGCTTGCCTATTTCCATACTTAAATAATTTAATTTAAAACTACACAATTCAAAAATCATTTTGATTTATTTTAATTTGTGGGGAGGATATTTGTTATGGTTGAATTAATGATAAATAGACATACTTCTTAACGCCAATTAGTACTAGTACTAGTAGCAGTGAACTACCCAACATGAACAGAATGAATTTTCAAAATCAAGTTTTGAATTGCAAGTTGCAGACTGCAGTATATTAATCATGGCTATGTTCATTTTATAAGTAATAATAAAAATGTTTCATTTACTATTTCTGATATCTGAGAGAATAAATTATTTTTCAGAAAAAACAACAGAAAATATATTTCATTCTCTAATTTTTTAATTAATAAATTGTGTGCCATAACATTGTATGGTTTATTAAATAAAATGTGTCTCTGTAAAAGTTTCTGAGGATTCTGTAATGTTGATGACTTTAAGCTGAAAGACTTGAACTAGTTGAAGCCATAAGACTTACTTAAGAGCCTAGTTGTGATGTCGCTCCCAATTTGGACAGCATACTGAGCTCCAATTGAACATCCATTTAACTTATTTTAATTTATGCAAATTAGATTATTTTGTTGACATTTTTATCATTATTATCATGGTAAATTGCAATTATATTTGTGACTTGAATAGTGAGGCAAAAGTAACTGACCCTTTGATGAAAATTAGCATTCAGAGATATGAGCATTGTTAGGTACTTATTTGCTAATTATACCTACTTTTTAGTGTACCTAATTAATATGCAAATTAAGCCAATTTGACAGTAAAGTCTTGATCTGCCATCAAAAGAAAATATTTTATTTGAACTCAGCTCACCTGAAAACCCCTGTATGACAAATTTCTATATAAAATATTGAACCTTGACAAAGTTATGAAAGACAACTGCAGAAGATAGTATAATTAGGAGGTCCATTGTTTTTGCCCTCCGGCCATGGATAAAAGGCCCAAAAATATGGTAATTCAGGAACCTTTGAACGAGCATATCTTTGGAATGGAGACACTTAGAACAAAAATTTCAACAGATTCTTGTTTCTCTCTACAAGTTCTATCAACCCCAATTAAAATTTAGACTTTATCATGAAATTCAAATTTTGACCTGGTAATGCTATTGAATGATTCACTTTGCTTGTCAAAATCATGAGAAAACAGGTATGCAAGAAACCAGGATAGCTTTTTCTGTGAAATACATACTGACAATTTCTAACAGAATAACTTTTTCTTGGTCTCACTATGGACTTGCTCATGTGCAATTCTGGTTAAAGATGATACACCAAAGGCTGAACAATACTTGAATCTTGTCTTAATGTTTTAGGACATTTGTTCAAAACTTGGGTAACCTGAATCTTTTTTTAAAATAATGATCTGATCCAACATTTATATGAGATCATAGTCATGCATGTATGCGTTCAGTGTTTCAGTTAATCTTGTAGCAGAATTGCATCATGTAAAATGCAAGCAAACAATATTTCGTTTCATAACATTTGGAAAATGTTTCATCAGTGAATTTGGAGTTGTATGTAAGAATGAGTTTAAACTCGGCTAACCTGCACACTGAATTTCAAAGGTACACTGGTATTGTCAAGTAAATGCTGCACATGCCTGTCAAGTCTCTGTCTCCCGTCCCCAGAAGTGAAGCTTTCCTTTTTAGCTGTGCTGACTGTAGTTTGCAGAGCTAATGCAATCACTCCTGTCAGATGATTGGTCCATCCATAAAGTTTTGCTTGATACAGTCCAGTTTTCAAAATAGCCACAAATAACATCATGACATATCAAGTGTATGAAAATCTAGGTTGAGTTTAATATTGGTGGTGCCACCTACAACATTATTGATATATGGGTCAAAATGTGAAAATCCTGAAACTACTTAAGCATCCTTAATTTTTGATAGATCTTCATGAAATTTAGTGGGATTGTAAATGTCAAAACCTGAGTTGCATATGATACTAGTAGTAACACCAATAATTTGATGGAAACTAAAGAGGTAAAATGTCTCCAATGATATTCTATATCTCGAAAAATAATTGAATGCCAAATTTATAAGAGATACAGATCATGTCTAATGCTAATGTGTTATGTAATGTCAGTGACCATCACCTATTTTTGTTGGGTTACCAGTCCTGTAAGGTTTAAAGACATGATTTTGGAATGATGCTGTAGCTTGGACATCAATGGCAAAGAGAATTGAGCCACCAGATCAAAATTGCACTTGAGTACATTGTGCATAAACTCTACTTGGTGACCTACTTATGGGTCACTGGGACCCAATGATCATGGTGTTTGAAGGTGAAGGTCACATGGCCACTTTGAATTTAGAAATCAAAATGTGAAAATTTTGTGAATGCTCTGCCAACTTTAATTTTTAGTGGATCATTATGAAATTTAGTGGGAATGTGGAGCAGATCAAAATCTGGATTGATGGAGATACTAGTGGTGCCACCTACAGAAATAAATTTTTGGTTATGGTCATGAGAATATTTGTCAGCAGAGCATTAGGCCCATGGGCCTCTTGTTGAACATTTCAGCAGAAATTTAGACTCTAATTTTGGGCAGTCGACCCAATAAAAAGGTGTATGTCTATTCTCTCTTAATCCTTGCCCCCCTTTTAATTGAAACTGAGTTTGACACTCAAGTTGACAGCTTTCCTTGGTGCAGCACCCAACCCATGCAAAGGAAAACTGTTGACAAAATACATTGAAGCATATGACATTTGACAATTGGTAGATTTTGACCAGTTTAAGATGGAAATGATTAAGTGTAAAATCACTCCCATTGGAGCACAATGTTTTCATATTTCTATGTGGAGGATATTAACTGGTGTGGCAACACTTTGAAGGTACGCGTAGTATAAAATGCTTAATTTCGATATGATAGAATGCAGGTTTCTAAATGACTGTTTCAAAAGAATTTTTAAAAATTGTATTTTGTTTTAACAGGAGAATCCAGAGGATGCCAAATATTTACAGTTCTGTTCCTTCTGTGAAGGATATAAAGCACCAAGATCTCACCACTGTAGAAAGTGTGACAGGTAATACACACTATAGATTTTGTTACCCAGTAATATCATTGGCCACAATAAGTGGCACCTTGGATTTTACATGTTGCGTTGGGAAACAAACAAAAAAACCTGCAATAAATACCCAAGAGTGTGTTGCAGGCTTGCTTACATTTGCTGAAGTTTATTCTTTAGAACAACTTATTGTGTTATTTTTTTATTTTTTTTTTACATTGAGCAATGTAGAGACTTGATTTTACATGGAACATTGAATACATGTCACACATTTTTTATGACTGTCACACATTTGTTATGACTGCAGAAAATTCTGACAAAAATTGGGGGGGAGGGGGGGTTGTGCACATCTGAAACTGCATGTGTATGTGGTTTAATTCCTTATGGGATACCAACGCATTTGATTTATAGAATTAAAAGTTCATTAAAATATTGCTTTTAGAACAATGTTCGAATACTTGATAAAATCTTATGGTGTACACATGTACCAATAAATTGGATGCACAGTTTATTGAGTATTAACATGCTCGCCTTTCATTTCTGCAACCCTGGGTTGATTCTCAACCAGGGAAGCAAGTCGAGAGAGTTTCTCCCATGCTGACTGTGCATGGTGGGTTAGTCCCGAGTCCTGCAGTTTCCTGCAGAACATGAAGGGGTAGGAAGTTTGCCTACATTAATGCCGTAGAGAATGGCTCAATAAGTTAACACTTGACTTGTTTCACAATACACAGTATGCATAGTATTCTCCCACCACAAAGCACAGGTTTGACGCCTGGCAATCACGGGGAACGTGCGTGTCGCATCACTGTCACAGATAAGCCATATGCTCATTTCTTGCAAAATTAGCATTTTTTGAGAAATTAAAATTCACAAATGCCAAACTGGTATTCTAGTACTTCCCAGGCCATATATAAGAAAAATTTCCATATGCCTTTAATAAGTAGTTTGTATTTCCAAAATATAAGTATATCCCATTTGTCCACACTGGTACCGACCCATATCTCACCAAACAAGACCAGGCAATTAGGCATGCAGTTGGGGCAGAAACTGAATATATGGTACATATCTCCTATCCATGTTAAATAAATGGGTGCATACCCTTTTTTTTTATTACAATTTAATTCTGCAACAGATACAAGATTTATTTAAAAGAGGACCAATTGTGAGATGGACACTGTCTTTTCAGATGTGTTATGAAGATGGATCACCACTGTCCATGGATCAACAACTGTGTGGGTCATAAGAACCATGCCAGTTTCACCTACTTCCTTTTCTATGCTCCAGTGGGATGTGTACATTCTCTCTTCATTCTTATTCCATCCATGTACAGAGCAGTCTATAGGGTGAGTCCACTGATCAGTGTAGCTTGTTCATATGTATCATATACATTTTTAGATCATTCTGGTATCATAACATTAAGTGTGTATTTGTGAAATTGAAAGATTCTTTGGACTTAAAAAATGCAATATTTATGTACATGTACAATGTAAACTGCATATTTATTATGACTGGGTGCCAACCCTGACATATTGTTTTTGTAGCAGAGTTCTTTATTCTTTCTTTATTTCTTAATACATTTCCGCCACATTTTGTGACACAGTTTTCTCAGCCATTATGCAAGTTACAATATGGAAATTTTACATACCATGAGACCCGTAGCTGAAATTGTGCACCTTGTGTGGATTTATTGATATGTTGTAAAATATTAAAGTTATGGGTAAAAAATGAAAAAAAAAATCCTATTCAGTTGAAAACAATGGTAGTTGTATTAGCCAATCACATCGCATCGATTGACAATGCGCCTATTGCCTGGTTACTCTACTACTACTGTGCAACAGATTGTACTTGATGACCCATGATTGATGATGTCACAAAACAGTATCCCAGGGGGTTTCAAAAGAAGCTCCAATTGGCACCCAGACAGATTTGCTTGCAAATCAATCCATTCTAGTTTGCATTAAACTTGTGTGACTTGAACATCTTAACGATTTATTTCCACCGGTGTGAAGCAGATACGCATACTTTCATAAACTTACAAGCAAGAAATGTACAGCGACCAATTTATAACTTTACTAGATACTTGAGCACACAAAAGCAGGCAAGTTTAATATTAACTATACTTTCAGCACTGAACAGGTGTTCTAGAAAAGCAGACTTCTATGCCTCAGATAAAAAGCAGAATGTACGAGTAGTTGTATGTTGTGTGTGTGTGTGTTTTTTTTTCCTTTTGCAGAATTATTATGTATACTATGGTGACGGCACTGAACCAATAGTGACATTGAGTGTGTACACGTTCATAGGATGCATGTTCTCTGTAGGGCTTGCCATAGGTGTCATAGTAGCTGTGGGAGTCTTATTTTTCATACAGGTAGGTAACACCCATATCTTGAAAATGTCATAATTGATTGCTGCCTACCATGATGTTCATATTATTGTTTGTGACATTGATCATATTACATGTGTATTTGATTTTGTGTGTTGTTAGCATTGGCTGTGAGGCTGACTAGCCAAGAGTTGTTGCTCAGTCTGTGTCAGTTGCACACTGGTTTCCAGATGATAACACCATAACTGTGTGACCTCAGAGTTTCAAATTGTACACGATGATGGTCATGCTTGCATAGCATATTGCTGACCATGACTTATTTCCCAAGGTATCATAAGAACATTGCCAGCCTCATTTCTGGATGTTCACTTGTGAACTCTTTGACTTAAATCAGTGTTCATCTGTGAGACTATAGTCAAGGGTGGGAAGTCAGGGTAGGCACATCATCTCTATCAGTAATATGATGACTGCACTGAATCCCAGTCAAACTTCATCTTAGGAATTCGTTTAACTGTACAATTCGATTACATCATCCATTACTTCAGAGATCACGTGAGACTTCAAAGCAATGATGTACAAAAATGCCAAAGAACAGTTCCACTGTTTAAACAATGCAACAATTGACATGATGAAATGTAGGTGTATGCTTATCAAACATCATCTTAAGTTGACAACACAGCATTTGAAAATGCATTATCTTGAACAATAGTTTTATTATAGTATTTTGCAAATGTGCAAGAAGACGACTAATCTACTGTCGACACATGTTCCACTGGTACACAATTAGACTAAGTCTTTGCCTTAGAGCATGATGCTGCTCAAATGCTATGCACCTTAAATTTATCTATGTCAATACCAGCACTAGACAATACAGCCTTAATCCATCTGCCAAGTAAGTCAGTGGTCACAGATTTATGAGGCTTCACAACGCTCACAAAAAGATTGTCCTCAGAGACCCGTACACTGTTTGTACGTTGCAAATATCCCCTCAATAATACACAGGAACCACTCATAAACATCTGTCCACAGTGTAAGGGCAAAGCTTCAGACATGGTGTCTTATATCCTTGCCTACACTGTTTCAATGGTTTGGAAAAATTAAACATATATATGATGACTTTCCTGTCACCATATTAGACAGATGGAGCATACAAATGGTCTGTAATTTGGGTGCTCTCACCAATGCGATAAGCATAACCAATCTCTATGCTACATCTCTGAGATTCAGTGACTTTATTGGCGACAAAGTTGTCACATAGGCAACAACTTTCAAAGCATCCCAAATATCTTCATATGGACACAGTTTGGGGCACTGGTTATACACAGACCACTAAAAGTTTCACAACCAAAGGATGGTTACATATAGTCTGTCCAGATTGTAACTCAATCAATGATGATAAAGCAGATCTTCCTGTGTTAATACCACTATAGCTTTTGCCCTGATCAAGGAGGTCTGTCAGAAAATCCAGTGCAATGCTTATATTGGTCTGAAATGGATCTGCTTCCCTCCAAGTACAAAATACAATCCATTGTTGCAAATAAACCTTGTGTTGTTTTTGTGTGCCAGATCACTAGGCCCCCATAAGGAGATCAGCAACCTTGTCTGAAACTCTGCTGTCCTTCAGTCGTTACCTGAGAGACGACAAGTGATCAGGCATAACTTGTCTCTCAATATATGAAGTTTCGTTGACTGGGGTAGCATAAACAGATTGTCCACTTTTGGCAGTAAGACCAGTCAGTCCATGGCATTTGACTGAACCACACTTGGGTTGGCCATACGGGAACAACGCCGTTTCGCTCTGCAATTTCACCAAATGTATCTTTATTCATAAAATATTCAACGTCCGCTCCAAAGGCACGTTAAAATGTATGGATTCAAAATCCGCAACATTTTGGCATTTTAGCACAAAACATGCTAGAGGTGGTGCTCTGGATACCAGTGCCAAACAGCTATGGCGGTGGTATTATGCAACAAAATTTTGTTTTATGCGTCTCATTGACACAAAAACTCTATGCAAACAAGGCAGCCTTCAATTCTAAATAATTAATGTGTGACTGTGTTTCTTTATCATTCCAACAGCCACCGATCTTTCTAGCTAAGTAGTTTGCATCCCATCCCTCAAGGGGCGTGTCTGAATTCAAGATAATATTAGCATCTTCTTTTGAAACATCTTGCTTTTGTGAACTAAGATTTTCAATCCACCAGACTTCATTTCATCCGTAACGGGCATCATTTGATCAAAATCACCCCTAGATTCATTCAGAGCTTTAATTTTCTGTATCTCAAGGTAACAACAGAACAATTGACCATATTCCACTCTGGAAAACTAGACAGCATTAAACCAATTACTTGTGCAACATTATATATGGAATCTGTATCTTTATTCCTTAACTTAACACAAGCTGAAATAACCTGCTCTATTCTTACATGGATGAGTCTCACTGTCATATTTGTAGAGTTTAGAATAAACCCAAGGAATTCCAGTTCATGAGACGGATCCATAACAGATTTGGGAATATTCACTGTAAATCCCAAAGAGACAAACAGATCAATTTTGCCTTGCACCAACTTGACACAGAACTCTTTTGATTCAGCTTGAAGATACAAATCGTCAATGTATCCCAATGAAATATGACCCCTGCTACGTAGTAGGCTTTGTTATTTGCGTAAACAGTCTGGGTGCTGATTTTAACCGTTCTGGAAGAAAAGTGAACTTGAACAATTTTCCGTTCTATATTAATCTTAGATATTTTTGAAAGACACGATTCATCGGTACAGAAAAATATGTATATCTTAAATCCACTGAAGCTATCCAGCAATTGGGTTTCATTAACTTAATTGCCAACTCTTAAGTATCCATTTTAAAGTGATGATACTCAACGAGTTCATTCGGATCGTTCAAATTTAAGATCATTCTAAGTGTACCATCTTTCTTCAGTCAAACAAAAGATGACACAATGATTTACCAGCTCAACAACATGCGTCTGAAGTAACTTATCTACTTCAGATGGCATCAATGTGTTCATCTGCCTGTGGGTGTTCTGGGATGGTGAAGTTGGTACCTCCAATGTGGAGGCATGGTGGCCAGAGAAATCATTCGATTCTACTTACAAAGGTGGCTTGTTCTGATGTGTTGTGCACTATTGATGATGAATTGCCTTGCTCCGGTGTTGTTTGTTCTTCCGTTGAAGGTTTTTGGTTGGGGTAGAGGACGTCATGGATCTTATTGCTTGGCAAATTTCTGTCAATCTCATTGAGTACCATTCTGTCGTCGGCAACAGAATGGAGTGAATGAATCAATGAATGACTGAATCACCTGTTTGACTGACTGAATGAATAAATTAACGAACAAATGAATAAACCCGGTTAGCAGAACAACAATAAGAAGGACCCATAGTATATACACAAAATGCACAGGACAATACAACAGATTAGACAACACTACAATTACATTTACAAGCAGTAAGTTACACGGGTACTCAACTGTAATATGCAGGGAAGAGTACTCCCATGAGTGACAATAGTCTATACTGGAGATGTACCACTCTGCAGGGAAATTTCCCTAACAAATGTCCAGTATTTTGCAAAAAACTTCCTGAAAGGCGTAATTTGACTTTTAGAGCCCAAAATTCAGGAAAATATTCATAACAAAGGTCAAAATTGCCTTCCTGGAGCACTTTTCATGCCAATTGAGGACCATATTTTCTTCTATTGCGGTTAAAAAATTCACAAACAAAGGTATCATTTTTGTGAAAAAGTGCAGTAACAAAGGTGGGTTTTTGAAAGGTCAAGCCACACACCCCCACCCAAAATTTGGGAACCCCCCCCCCCCCACCTCACTCCGGGCGACAAAGCTGGTCTTTGCGGGTGCAACTGGATCAGAGTCTCTGTCCAGCAGCACTGATCATGCCGTAGCTGCCACAGAAGATGACCAAAGCTGGTGCTTGGCAAGTTTAGACTGGTAAGGGATGCTTTTCAAAAGTGATTGTGCGAAAATTTATGCAGTATATAAGAGACCAAGGGTCGAAATTAGCGGTAGCATTGGTAGCATTTGCTACCAACTTTTATGATCTGCTACCTATATTAATTGTGCGGTAGCAGACCTTTGCCACCAAAATTTTCCTGGTCAAAATCACAAATTTAGGCCAGCCTTAAAAATATTTCAGTTTCGTATAACGCGCCCGGTGTGCGCAAAACGTTGCGGTTGGAATATTTTTTTCAACAGTGCAAAAAAAAAAATTTTTCAGGCTTGATTTAACGCTACTCGCACGCCCCGTGTGGCAGTTCTGTAAACGCATATCGTTTGCGTACCTACCATGAATGCTATCGGTACATCGTAGTAAATTTGCGTATACAGTATTGGCAAGTTCCTTGCAATAAACGACGTTCCTAGATCGAATTCAAACGTAAATTTTAATATTTCAATTCAGAAATCTAGTCTGCACACCGTCTACATCTTTCCTGCAACTGTACACAAACAGCTGCTTTGGCCATGTGGTCTGACGCACAACACATCAACCGATTGGTCAATTGAGTCACATGCAAAAACGAGCCAATCACGGCTCGTGCTACAGTGTTTTCATTATGGCTTCCGCCCAGTGAACATGTGTGAATCTGCCGTAATTTACGGAGGGAACACCCAAACGGGAAGCGATTTGTATTTGATATCTTATTCTTTTTCTTCTATGATATTTTTTAAAAAGTTCAACTTTCTAATTATGCTAATCCTTTGTTTCTTGAAGCCCTGTAAATGTACATGTTTAAAATAGCAAAAGACCCACCCCAATTCAAGCCAAGCCGAGGTGTATTTAGAGTAGGGCTACTCTGTCTCAGCGCCAGCAAACCAGCCTGAAGCATATATTGTCCGGCTACGACTTCATCTATGGCAGAGTCTCTTGCTTTAATACAGATTTAATAAAAAAATTTCAACCTGGAATCTTGTTTATCTTGTACCAATACTAAGTCCATCAGTCCCCGTACTGGTATGATGCCCTTATTGCAGTAACACGTAGTAGGTATGTGTAGTTAAAAAAAAAATTGAAAAAAAAAAAATTCCTCCCTGCCTCATCAAATTTTTCAAGGCCCTGTTATACGAAACAGAAATATTTTTAAGGCTGGCCTTAGCTCTTCAGTTCATGTGAAAAAGTGACTTAGAATGCACTAATTTGCATGCTTGATTTCAAAAGGGGAAGGGCATGCGCTTGCACGCCCTAGGTGGGCTTCGCCAAACCTGCATGATTTGCTACTTAATTCTCAGATTTGCTACCAAAAATTAAACTTAGTAGCAAACCTTTGCTACTGGTCAAAATCAGTTAATTTCTACCCCTGGAGACTGGTTGAGGTTTTAAGTTTCACACATTTCATTTCTCTCACAAATCCTTGTGTTTTTGTGTTGCACTTTTATTTTCAGATTGGGGTCATTTTGCCTGACTGAATCCAAATATATTGACAGTACATGTAATATAAACCGCCGGTAGTATTGCCGCGACATGCACACACTGACACAGACAAAAGGAACAATGCAACAAAATTACGGGAATACTATAAATCAATGTGGCATTTGATAAAATGCAAGTATGAACATGCACCTCATCGTACACATTTTGCCTGAGTGTCCTTGAATTGATATTGCACACGTACAAGCACTTATAACGGATTAAACATTTAGCACTTGGTTACGATGTTGCTTGCTTTTACACATCTTCACTATCGGTATGTCAGTTCTTTTAAATTTCATCACGCCCTGGGTCTTGGAATAGTCGACAATAAGGAACGGTCAATAGTATGAAAGGTGGGGGCAAAAAATGAAGGGTCTTTGATGACAGCAACATGACTTTTATTTTGATATTTATCAGGTATGTGGTGGGCACAAAACGGGCAAAACATGGGTTGGTAAGACCGATAATAAGAAACAATAGAGGTCTGTTGGGATTTTTTTTTTTTTTTTTTTAAATTTTTACCGTTTTGTCCCCGCACCCAACAAAATAAATTCACAATAGTAGCCTGTTTGAATTCTGACCCATGAACAAGATCACCAGCGTGGGTTGTTTTCACTGATCCAGTGACAAATTATGTTTTCAAGAGGAAGTCTTCATCTATCAGGTGCATGTATATGACAGGCTTATGTCACATGTCGATCTTTAATAATAAACATAATGGAAAGCCAAATGAGCGGGAGGTGTTCCGCTCTTTATATTCAGGCACTCCTTGACACATGCCAGTGGCGGTAGGCTGCAAGCTTTGCTCTAAGTGGGCGAGGTGGTGGATGAAGACAAGTTGACTGCAAGAGACACTCCAGACGCCAGAGACACGGCAGACGGCCACACTACCTACTTACACGAACATATTTGTGGATGGTCCGCTCATCCCAAACCAGAATTGTGCCTGAGATGAGCAATAAAAATGACACGGCCCCTAACAAGATACTTCATAAAATTTGTGCAAGCATGACTCAAATTTGGCCCAATAGATTTGCATGATATAAGCTGTGATTGCAAGATATGAATGTAACTTACGGATGAATTTTGGGGTTTGGCAAATAATAGATTTTTTTTTCAATTAAGTTTGTTGGCTAAAAGTGGAGAAAACTTACTGAGACTCTGAGACCATGTTCCACACTGGAAACACACAACTGCACAGTAGCTTGCACAAGTTTTGTGTATTGAGTCATGGGTTGTGTGTTGAGCTGAAGACCCATATTATTGCTAATTTTCATGTCTCCTTTTTGATGATGACAATGGAAAACAGCATACCAGTAGCTCTTTATCAGTGTTTATAGTTGTGAAATGTTACTTTGCAGGTCAAAAGAGCTGATGCATGTGGTTGTGTAAATGAAGTATAACTTTCTTTTTCTCAGATGAAGAGTATTCTGAAGAATGAATCTGGAATAGAATCTTGGATCATAGAAAAGGTAAACTTTATGAAAGATATGGCTTTCCATTCTTTAATTTTGATTCTGTAAATTGCAATACTGTGCAGATATATGTGTATATATAGTGAAATAAAAAGACAATATATAGTAAATATGTATGTGATAGCTTTGTTGATAACACACACAAATTACTTTTTACCTGCCACAGATGTTTTCTGAGGCCACTGTCAGCACTATCTATTTACATATTTTTTTGTTAACTCGGCTACTTCCCGACCTTTATGTGATATGTCATAGCAGAGGAAAATTTGTTGTGTTCTTTTTGTAAGAAATTTGACATGTTGACAGCCCACTGCAATCAACTTCATCATTTACAAGAAAATGTGTAAATGATCGTCTTCTCAAAGGATGATTCTCATAGTGTGCACCTATAAAAGAGCTCCAAACTTGTACATGTCCAGTGCTCAGTACCCCCATCTACATGCAATCGTCAAGTGGCATTTTCGATTTGGGCTGTAATCAAGTGAAAGAACAGAACACGGATTTTAAATTCATGTGACTCTGCATTGTGATGTTTCAGGCTAAATACAGATTACGTGAGGAAGGTGAAGAGGAGGAGTTTGTGTATCCATACAATCTAGGAAGAAAAGAAAATGTGAGAATAGTGTTCCGCTGGGACCGGGCTGAGCTTTATGATGGCTTTACGTGGCCTGTCAGAGAAGGGTGCAACCAATTTACTCTCACAGTAAGTTATGGAGGTTAAAGTTGCCATTGTGTGTGGGTCAGTTTATCTGAGGTATGATCCCACATATAAGATAACATGGGGGGGTTGCTGAAGCTTTACTTAAGATGTGAAGAAATTTAAAGCAGAATGATTTTGAGTTTTATACATGTACATGTGTAAAGACACCTGGATCCTCTCCTCCGACTCTCAAATGATTTATTTGTTCCAAGAATTTAATAGCATTTATACCTTAAAATTTGGTCAAATTTGTAAACGGAATAGTAACACTTCAAAATGAAAATATTGACAATGGTAGGTAAATCTATGTGTAATAATGGGAAACAACTTGTACAAATTTGATTAAATATGAGTGCATAAATATTTTACAGAAAATTATATGTGCATTTTAATAGCACACATAAATATTAGATGAAGGGGACTTTAAAGTCCAATAAAGTGGATAACACAATCACCACTTGATACACATGTCTACTTGAGTGGAAAAAACACGGTGACTTTAGTATTTTGTACAGTATATTTACATGTACGTGCTGTTGTACCCTGTACACATGGCACTAGGACTATAATTATTTTAATATGAAATTTTATGATATATTTCTGTGTTGCTTACCTTCAGCCACAAAAGGTTAAATTGCATATCCAGCAAAGTTGTTGTTGTCGTTTTTACCTCAGCTGACTTGTCAGTCAGCTGAGGTTTTGTGAGGGTCCGTCGTCCGTCCGTCCGTCGTGTGTCGTCCGTCTGTCCACAATTCACATTTTCGACTTCTTCTCAAAAACCGTCAGCCAGATCCACTTCAAACTTGGTGGATATGTGCCTTAGGTGGGTCTCTACCAAGTTTGTTCAAATGGGCACGTCCAGTGATTTTTGGATTTTTAATGAATTTTTTTGTTCTTTTTTGGGGGCAAATCTTAAAAAATCTTCTTCATGCTCCAGTGATTTTTGGATTTTCAGTGAATTTATTTTTGTTCTTTTTTTTTGGACAAATCTTAAAAAATCTTCTTCTAAACCGCTCACCCAATTGCTTTGATATCACACAGGAAGACGCCTAAGGACTCCTTGTTGTTAATTTGTTCACCAGTTGGAGCTGCGGTTTTTTTTCTAATTTTTTATGAATTTTTGTGTGTTATAGCTATTTTCGACTTCTTCTCCAGAACCGTCACTCAGATAAAGCTTACAGGTGGTGGATATGTTCCTTATGGAAGGGCCAAACAAAGTTGTTCACAATGTGGGAATGCTAGACTGCTGATTTTTAATGATTTTTTCAATTCGGCTCCTTTGCGGTAAATGCACCTTTCCTATTGATTACCATGTAAGTCAATGGGCATTCTAATGCTAATTTACATTTTCGACTTCTTCTCCAAAACCGTCATCCAGATTTACTTCAAACTTGGTGGGGATGTACCTTGGGTGGGTGTCTACCAGGTTTGTTCCAATGGTCATGTTCCAATGAATTCTGGATTTTTTTATGATTTTTTTTTCAAAAATCTCTAAAGTTTTAATAGGAAAGTTTAACATGGGAATTTCTTGTAATGGTCATAACTTAAATAAGATTGGCCAGATTTACTTCAAACTTGGTTGGGATGTGCCTTGGGTAGATCTGTACCAAGTGTGTACAAATGGTCATGCTCTGTTGATTTTTGGATTTTTTTATGAATTTTTTTGTTCCTTTTTGGGGCAAACCTTAAAAATTTTTCTCCTCTGAAACCGCTTACCCAATTGCTTTGATATCGTACTTAGACACTTCAGGGGACACCTAGTTCCCTATTTGTTCACCAGGTGGTGCTGCAATTTTTTTTTATGAATTTGTTGTATGGTTTTGCTATTTTTCACTTGTTCTCAGAACCGTCCCTCAGATTAAGCTGAAATGTGATGGATATGTTGTTGTGGAAGGGTCAAACAGTTGTTTACTAGGTGGCACTGCTTTGGATTCCTGATTTTTAAGGATTTTCAATTCGGGTACTTATCATTCAATGCAGCTTTCCTATTGATTACTATGTAAGTCAATGGGCATTCTAATGCTAATTCACAGGGCAACTGACACGAAATTTACTGTTTACTTGATAACTTGAGATCTGTTTTGAGTTAGCTGCACATGTTAATTATTCTGTATGAAGGTCATGCTTAGACAGTACATGAATGACTTTTACCTTGTTTGTGGGGTCACAGGGCAACATACATGAATTTTACTCTTCATTATAACTTGAGAACTACTTGAACTTTGATGTTGCACATGTAAGTGTTCTTCTATAAAGGTCAGACTTACTCAGAACATGGTGTCCTTGATCCTTTCCCAAGTTCATATAGCTGGAAGTGTGATGAATGTCAAAATCAGCTGAGGCATGGGCTGTTCACACAGCCCTCTTGTTTGTATCTTTTGAGTAGTACTTCCAATGATGTGGTACTAGAGATTAGTCAGGTCAGTTTTTGAATAGTGGAAACTAACTGTTTTACATGTGATTGAAAAAATGGCATGCATATATCCACCCATTGCCTCCATAGCAGCCGTGACTGGGCGTTGATATTCTGTTGGTCCGACGAGTGCCCACATCAGTAACTTTTGCAAATCTGGGAGGCTGCTATGGAGGCAAAGCTGCCCGTTGCATTGTGGAATTTATGACGGAACATTTTTTTATTTCTTGTAGGTTGAGCAAATTAAACAAAAGAAGGACAAACGAGAGCGGTCTGTGTTGTATGAAATTCGACACAGTTACAGCGGTGCCATCTTGCCCATCACTAAAGGGATCCGCGTCTGCTGCTGTCCACCCTGCACTGATGAACCACGCATCAAACTGGACCAGGGTGACAAGGTCCTGGTCACCAGGTGGAAAAAGTATGCACCTTTTAACACATAAACAGTCTTTGTCAGCAAACAAACACACAAATCACAAAAATAATTATCTGTCTTTTAAATAAGGCAAACTTGTATATTTGCAGTGAAGTGGCCATCAGGTAACAGGAAGTCAGTTAAATAGGTGACTATATGTATTGTTTGTGAGGCTGAGTTCTGAACTCACACGCTTTATGTGAAGGAAGTCATTTCGGAGGTACTACCTTTCCTTGGTCATCATTAAAGCTATATAGACATTTTTTACAAAAAAAAATGTGGATTGGGCAGAAATTTGTAAGAAAGTCAATGCAAACTTACTGTAAGTTGGTTAGAGTGTCAGCATGTTCATGATTCAAGTAAAATAGTTTGGTAATTGAGAAGCTTTGCAGTAATGTATTCAACATTGTCCATAAAGTCCACAAACCTAGACTGTGTGGCATTTAAAATTCATCAAAGTCCAAGTATGTCATTTAACAGGATTCAAATTACACATGGGTATTTATAACAACTTGCTGCAAAGACAGATGGAAGTTACAACTTTCTAAGTACAGTGGTATTACAGCCAGGAACCTGTAAAAACGAGTAATAAAGAAAGGGGAGAAACAGAAGAGATGAATCAAGGGGTGACAGCCTTGTATTCAACAGCTCTTTTGCATGTGCCTAACAACTGAGGCATCAAGTGGGGGCATGATGTAATCAGGTTATGGCATAGCAGGCTCTTGGTACAATGTGTGATGAAAACAAAACCAAATTGAATGTAAATATCCTAAAATGTAGTGGCTCAGTTGTTTTTCATGTTTACAAATTGGCCACAAGGTTGTTCTTTGTGACAGGAACACCCCTGATTTCGAAATTGAGCAACGCACATGTACATATTCAGAGATAGGTAATTCCATGAGCTTATGCTGTGCTTGTTCTATCATATGAACATATCCCGCCAAAGCAGTGTCACATTTCAGACTCATCACAATTTAACATGTTTTTGTGAATGCAAAAATTGTTTAATTCGTTGATAAATTAGGAAATAGTTACAGTGTGACATGGCAAGGGCTATGGTACAAAACAAGCTTAGTTTTATGAAAAGCTCATGCTGCCATATTCATGAATTTCCATGTGCCACACAGACTACATCTAGCTTTATAGACTTGAGTAATGGTTAAATCCATTGACCAAGGACATTTTGCTGATCTATGGGTAGTGAGCCAGTGAAGTAAAGCAGTTTCACTAAATCACCTCATGTTTCAGTGTTCCACAGCTCTTGATTCAGATTAGAAAATTTTGCTCAGGTTGATTGGTCTGCTAAGGTTGTAAATTTCTGGAATATCAGAAAATAACAGCATTGTCCGAAGGTATGAGATTTTTAAGGGTTCCGCCCCATGGGTGGTGCCCCTTTCTGTGTTCCGGTTGTCCATCCAGATGTGCACATTTTCGTTACCATGATATCTACAGAATGCCCCCCATGTATTTTGCTCAAATTTGGCAATATGCTTACCTTACCTGACAAGATGAACTGATTAGATGTTGGTGTCACCATGAGGTAATTTGAGCAAATGGCAGACCCTTCAGTCAATGCTTGGGCTGAAGGTATGTCTAGTTTCATGAATACAATTGTCTGAAAGATGGATAATTTGCAAAACAAACATGGGTTTATGTCACAAATGGTTTAGCAAGTGCAGAGTACAAAAACGATGATTTATTGTGTGGCTGGAACTTTTGAAAGTGGCACAAAACAGGTTGATTTTTTTTTTATTTTTTGCAATTCTGATTTTTTTCCAATATAGAAATTCACTGTCAAAAGGAAAGAATGTAATCTGGGAGTAAATGGGGACTTAGATATGTAGGTGGTTGGAGGTCTCATTCATCATACCGCAAAGTTTTATAAACAGTGGGACTAATCAACAAGAAGTTATCTAAGAAGGTACATGCAGTTGTAATGTGGAAAGGTGGCTGCAATTCAAACCCTGATATCTTTGCAGCATCCATTTTAAATATACTGTACATACATAACGGCAAGAGTCTTTGGGATACAGTTACATCAACAGATACAGTTATGCAGTGATAAATGGTGTTACTAGGAACACCATTTGGCTGCATATGGCACATTTTGGGGGCGGTGGGCGGTGGATGGTGGTGGCTTGCGGAGATAGATGGTGGTCGGCAGTGATCACCGCCCACTGCTGCACAACACTGCCAAAGCTTACTAGCTGGTCCATGATCTTCTTCCTCACTGCCACTGAGAAACTCAAAGGCAGCCCCAGGGAGCATCTATTTTTTTCATGTGTGAGCTAAACAGCAAATCATTTAAGTTGCTGCCTGTTGCATATTTAAAAAGAACTAGACTGCAAAAAATCACAATTTTCAATGATTTGGGTAGGATGGATGGCGTAAAAAGAAATCAATTGGGACAAAATAAATGAATATGTGAGGACACCTGCCAAAAGTCGTACAATTTTTGGAATATTGTAAGTACCAGGGAGGGATGACAATGACAGCATTTGGAAGAATGATCAGTTTGCAAAGCCAAAGGATCCTAGGTACACTTAGGTGGTTTGGGGTTTTCATTCAATCACGAAGTGAGAATGTATGCATTAAGACTGCATACCTCCCAGGAGTTCTCAAAAAGATACCATACTATGAGCCTAATTTGTGTTATTGTCTCTTAGAAGACTATTTAGGCCAAATGGTAGTTTCCTCTGTTTCACTGTCTTAAAATAAGGTTGTTCACAAATTGTACATGTCTTTCTTGATGTTATGCATGTGTGATGAACCTGATTTTGTGATTTCTTTTTACAGACACTGGCTTTATGGTGATAAGTTGATTAATGGAACTATGCCAAGAGGTAAGGGAAGTGATTTCTTCCAGCAGCCAGTGACACACACCAAAGAAAAACATATATATAGGCAGTAATTAGACTGTGTAGATTTTATTTAACATTATTTAACGTGTGTGTGTGTGTGTGTGTGTGTGTGTGTGTGTGTGTGTGTGTGTGTGTGTGTGTGTGTGTGTGTGTAGGTGCATGCGTGCGTGCGTTTTTCAAATCATCTACATGTATCTTAGTTAAGCTTAACACACTTGCCTACACAATATTGCAACAATAAATATCAAACTTGCTTTTCTTGAACATGATCTAATCTTAAATAACACACCTTTTCTTCCAATATATGAATTTATCTGTCTTGCTTTATAGCATGTATCATGTAGTTGAATTGCTTACTGAACACTTGATTGCATTTTCTGTAAATACTGGGATTATTTTGTTACTACCTGCCTGGCACACTTACATTACAGCACAAGTTTTACTACCTTGCATTGCATTACATATTTGAGTTAAAATTTTGTTTATATATATATATATATATATAACTTACTTATAATGCATTGTCAGTAAATTTTAAGTGAATCTTTATCTCGTGTACAAGTGCATGTTATTCAAGAATAAAGTGGCCAAGACAAGCTTTGATAATTTTTGTGCCAAAAAGGATTCTCATAACTATGCCCTTGTGCTGAACATTGCATGGCTTGAAGTTTCTTTTTTTTTTCCCCCACATCAATTCTTCATTTCTTCTTGTTTATTCTAACATATTTTTTTTAAATTGTGTGTTCTGGATCAGGTCTTAACAGAATACGTGGCTGGTTTCCACGAAAGTGTGCCATTGAAGTGATCAACAACGGCTTTATACCTGTTGAGGCCAAGAAAGAGTCTTGAAAGGCAACACTGGGAAGCAAGTAGGCTATTTGGCAGGAGGCCTTCTAGACAGAGCAGGCAATCAATTGTTTCTGGAATGTAGTAGAAACATGATGGCCCAGTCTGGTATTACGGTGTACCGTCGCAAGCAAATACACTTCATTGGAACTGTTTACCTTGTTATTACTATATACATTGATGCATCGTGGCAAATAGACCAGTGAAGAAGCCAACATTACCAATGATTTAACTTATGTTAAAACGACCTGAATATAAATGCAGGTGGTGATTTAAAAAGGATTTGATTATCTGCTGTAAATGGGACTTATTCTGCATGCATTATATTTTGTGGCTTTTCATATATTGACTGTTTCACATGTACATGTACTTTTATTTATAATTTTAAGTGTGTCAAAATAATATATGTTCTAAATATTAAAGCTGGACTGATTCCAAGACTGCTTTTAAAGCTACAACCATTACCAACAGCTTAATGTTAGATTTTATACTAGTAGTTTTATAGGATTCTTTAATTCACACATATTACAACCATGAAAAAAACTTTTTTTTTTAAACTATCTGAATTTACAGTTTATGCTGAATTTTAAATTCTTATTGTGAGCATCAAACTATTCATGGTGCTAAACCATGATTTTGATCATTTGTATGGCCCAAGGTTAACAGAACTAATTCAGACAACAAAAGAGGGCTGACTTTGGCAGAGTTTCTTTGGTGTAGTGTTATGTACATGTACATGATACAGTCAGATGATAAAAAGTGATACTGTGTCACATTGTAACAGTGCTTATGAGCATGTTAAATGGATACTAGTGCTATATAAGTACATTACATATTATATCTATCAGTTATCTTCAGTTTGGATACTACAGTGCCCCCAGTCTTGAACAAGGAAAGTGTATACCTCACACAGCAATAGTCTGTTAGGTGACCTTTGTAAAGGGAAAAATTTCAAATTGATACAATACAGACCTACTTATAATTAACAATTGCTGTCAGGGCTGACAACTGAATGTTTTTACTTCTCATGTTGTACCACATCCCTCTCCCAGTGAGTGCCCGGGGTGCTCACAAAAAAGGAAGATGAATCTCCATTGTGGATCTCCATTTGAGTCATTACACTCATGGTGCCATGAAAATGTGGAACATTTTGCGTTAATAACCACAAGAGTCTGACAAGCAGGGCATTGGAACTCCTCAGGAGGAATGCAGTAATTAGCACTGTAAATAGATGACACATATAAAGGATTGAACCTGTGTTTGTGAACATCCTGAGTGGGCATGTTGTGCGAAACATGTGGCAGTGGGTACCTACAATTTGGCATACCACATCAAATATGAGGGTAAAATCTGTGTTGTTTTTGTTCACTGTGCATGTAGATTTAACCATGGGGGGATTAAATATTGACTGATTTGCAGACTATGTTCAACTATTTCCATGCTCAGTTGATTGAGTGCTGTGATTCCACTTGCAGCTCTGTCGGGGGAGAACTACATGTACCTCAAAGAAGAACAAAGAGCTTTTTGACAGAAAACTGTGTTCATTGTGTATCTCAATTCACAAAAGTAATACACTATATCAGGGCCTTGGCCTTCAACTGAGAGGATCAGAGGGTATTCTGAAGGGTACAATGTGTGCATGATGTGCATTTATCAAAACTCAGGTAAAAAATTTAAAATTGGATCATCACTGCAATCAATTTGCATGACCAAACTGTTGAAAAATAATAAAAATGTTGCCACAGGTCAGCCACATGTCCACCCTGTGATTGCTTACTAAACAGACTCTACTTAAATTGTTTCGGATTTTTATATTCGAGTCTGCTGCCTCTATGACGTACCCTATTCCAGAAGTGGAAAGACCTTTGCATCCTTTCCCCATGGGACCACTAATTTTCCCCTCACTATATCAGTGATCTGGCAACCAAGTGCTGCATCTGTGCCAAGCACTCTCATTCATACCAACCTCCATTGCCAATGAAGAGGTCAATGAATGATGATTTATTCAACCACTGACCAATGACAGTACTTTGATCGTGCTATATCTACTGTCATCATCTTTTCTGCAGGTTCAGCTGTAAGACAGTGGTAGATACCTTGTACAGCAGTCCCTCCTTTGAAAGACCACTCCTTTGGGAAACCACCTCCTTTAAGAGACCACAGTCAGGTCTTTCCGTAGTACTTTTCATGTTATTTATACCTCCTTTGAGGGACCACTTGCTTCATGTGACCACCTTTTGGGTGGCACGAGGGGCAGTCTCTCAAAAGTGGGACTACTATACCTTTTTTGTGTGTCTGTTGTCTATGATAATACAGAGAGGCCTGGATCAGCCTGTGGCTAACAGTTACCATGGTTGCACAACTGCAGTTGCAAAAACAGTTCTGTGTGCAGAGATGTGGCAGGCCTTCCCTGTGGAAAGCACTAGACTGGGAGGCAATTTTGCAAAGCTCTGTTTCAGACCTCCTTTTGATAGACACTGTCTTCAATTTGTTAAGTAAAAGCTCAGTTATTTCAGTTATTGGAGCAGGTATGAACCTTTGACATTGACATTGAAGTAGACAGGTTGAAACAGAAGGCTATGTGTTGTACTTACTACGATAAAAAAAATTTGTGTCATGTAAAGTACAGTTTTTCTCCTCCATATTGACATAATTTATGTGATACTCTCTTGTCTTGAAACTTTCATAATTAGGGTGTTTTTCTACCAGTGAATATCTCTGTCATCACCCTGACATGAAGACCATTATTGGCACTAGATGGCAGTACTTGCAAATTCTACTCCTATTCACGTAGGTGAAGTTGGTCAGCACTCGCCTGGTCCTAGGCATATAATATACATTGTACCAGCAATGGATTTGGTGCCTGCTGTTTTGATAATGTTAGCACAGCCTTGACTTTTGTGATAAAATACATAGACATATTGCTGATGTGTGAAACACTAGTAAGAATAAAATGTTTTTACATACTTTGTGTGCAATGTAAGTTTGAGAATTTGAGTAAAATTTAAGCTGCAGATTCACTCTGTGGTGATTGAATGCTGTATTGCTAGCAAGCTCAATTAAAAGGTTTGATGTAATATCAGTTTTGGTGGTGGTTTTTAAAGGCATGTAAATAATTTTTTGCTATTAGACTTGAAAAGTAATAACAATCATGTTGAATTGGGTACTTGGTTTGCATAGTATTTGTGGCATTGTTTTTAATATTTGTAATCTTTGTATTTTATTCATAAATCATTAACTCATTCCATACTATGGTCACAGGCCTTGGTCAGTGGTTCTGGTACTGCCTGGCAAGTCATGCTGCAGCTGCCGCAAGGGCAGCTGCAGCATGACTTGCCAGGCAGTGCCAGAACCTCTGACTTAAGACTATAGGCATGTTGGTACTTGAACAAAAGCTCTTTCCATGAAGAACTTAAATATTCAATTGTCATCTTAAATCTAGGTAAATATACGGTAAAATCAAGGACTGGTATGGAATGAGTTAATGGGACTTTGACTGTACCCTGTATTCTGCAAATATTGTATGTACAGTATAATTAATAACTTAAGGTAATGGTTTATTATGATTGGTCCAAAGAGGTACTGCTCATACAGCTATATATCATTGTGATACACATTCAAACCTGCTCCAGTGCCACCTCTGTCAAGTGACTAGCTCTCTTAAGGAGTCACTCAAATGTCACTTCAACATCTGTGAAAGAGAAAACAAGATAACCTACTTTTGTAGAGTGAGCATCTCCATTATGAGGCCACAAGTATCCCATTCATCTGGTGCTCATTTATGACAAGGTTTGACAGCACATTGGGAGCTGGTGTTTGTCCTTAAGTAATTCTAACGTGACTTATAGCCAGGAAAAATGGTTACTACTGAAAGATGATGTACTTCATGATTTAGGGAATTGGGAGCATTATTCCTGTTTTAGTTCAATGCTTGTATCAATTCAATTCTGTACATATATTTGCCACATGTCCTGTGGTGGAAGCAGAATGTCTTGCCATGGGGGCTCTGTAGCATATTCACTTGCAGTGGATAATTATGTAGTCAGTTGTACACTGTAGTGACCTATGGTTCTTATTATGTGTGAAAGGGTTTTCTGTCATGAACAAATTTCAGACCTGTATTTAATTGTATTCATATTACTATCACTTTTTATCATTGTACAATTTAAATCAAGGCTTGCAGGTTTTTCAGCTATTCACAATCAGAACTAGTAATTGTTGTTGAAACAAAAACACAAGACTGCAAAGTTTCCAGTGTCAGTATAGCATATTAGTCATTGACTATCGATGAGTGACTGCAAAGGACAAACTAGAGATATGGCAATGGGAGAGATATTGGAGTAGAACCACGAGGAAAAAGGTGATACTGTCTTTACATGAAGGTTTTAATTACATATCACCAGTATAAAAAATATTGAAGATTTTTTTTGTCCTGTTGTTCTGAATGATGTGTGTTATGAGATGAATGACAGATATGTAACAGTTGTATGATGAATCTGCTTTGATCAACTACTTCGAGCAGAACATCTTTGTGTATTGCCCTAACAAAATTTGCCTGCTAAGTTAGACCTTCAAGTGCCTGCTGTGCGTAATTTCTGTGCATGTTGATGAGCTGGAGGCCTGGCGTTTAGGGCAAAAAAAACAAACAAACAAACTGCCCAGTGATTTCACCAAACAGGCAGTAACAATATTCATGATATTGGATGCCAGTAAAACTTTGAATTCAGTTCACAAAAACATTGCAAGATATAATAATGATTGTTGAGGGGTCAACTTCTGTGTTGTTGTCACCAGGAGGCTATTAATAGCTGATACAGAAAGAGCTTATAGTTGACTGACATGTGCATGTGTTAGTAAGTGAGTTTATGTAACAGGTATCATGCAAAATGAAGCAGGGATATGCGATTTGATCACTGATAGTACTGTATTGCCCCTTATTAACACCCAGTGAAATTAGAAAATTACAATCAGGGCTGACCAATTCATATGTCTTCTTGCCAGAACAAGTGAAATTGCAACCAAAATTTTGATAGACATGTCCTGGAGGCAACCAAAATTTTGCTTTTACAAGCAGGATTTGAATGGATGGACAAGGAGTTAGAACAAGGGCAAATACATTAATATTAAGAAAACTTGAGGCTTCCTAGAAAAACTGGTGAGCCCTGAAAATGATATATAAACATGCTGTGAATCGTTATCAGAACATTGTAATGATAATTTGGTCAAAACTTTGAACAGTTATCACGATTAAAATTTTTTTTATAAAAGTAAGATGGAGCAATTAAGGGGGCAAGGGTACTGAAAAAAACAAAATGCAAACTTCATTATTTGCGACCATACTTGTAAAGTTGGCCCTTCTAGTAGCTTGAGTTACTGCCAGTGTTCTTGTAGAAAGTTTGTAATGAAGCTAAAGAAATGAAACTGCTTGAGTTTTGCAAAAATAACCCTTTCCTGCTCAAACTAAAAGAAAAAAGGAGGCAAGTACACAATGTCTTTACTTCTGTGCTTCAGTGTTCATATTTTACCAGTTAAAAGCTTTTTCACTGAGAAATGCAAATGCCTATCTGGATAGCTTGTCGTAAATCAAGAGTTTTCCTTGACATAGTGCAGCAGTAAAAACAAGAATACAATTTTTCAAGCTTCTGTATTTGTATGTTGGAAATAGACAGTAATAGTGCCAAACAGAGAGAATACAACTTGATTAACAGATTTCTGGTATTGATGATATGGAATTGTTCAGATTACTTGACTTTGGGATAAATGGGTTGGTTTGGATGTTCAAATACTGTAACAGTTTGTATGGGTGAGCTTAAGTCCAGCAATTTTTTATGTTGAACCTCAAAAAAAAAAGAGAAGACAACTGAAGAAAGGGGACATACAACCACGAAAGAAGTCTTGTATAGATCTATATTGGTTGCAGGACATGGTCTTAAAGTGGCAAGAATCGTTAGAAACTAACGAAATGCTATCAGTATGGTTTAGATTACAGTGTTTATATTCCGTGGATATTCTGTGTTTTCCTCAGGGGGCCATCTGGCCTCTCCCCGCTCTAAAACCACATGTTGATAGTGTCTCATGCTGATGTCCAGGCGTAAATTTGGGACATTTTGTATTTGGGGGGGGGGGGGGGAGGTACATGTACAACACACATGTGTACGCAAAATGCTAATACTCCATATTAGTGAAACTTACTTATCAAAAAGTCTCCCCTCTAACAAAACAAGCTAAAAAAAAACAGAAAGCTGGGGATCAGTATTCTCTCAAACCTGGTGTTCACTCCATTCATGCTAGTATAAAAACATGAAAAATGGCACAAGCAACATAACAAAATGTCTGTCAAAGGAGTTGGTTTCATTACCTGGTGGTCTCCCAAGAAAAAAAAAATTTAAAAAAACTATTCAGATGTGCTTTTGCTTGAATGTAATACAAAGCTGGTCAAGTATTTCACAAACCAGACACACGGTGCCCACTGCCTGAGTCGGACATCCCACAGGTTGCAACCGCGGGTGATACAAACTGCAAACGTGTATGTTTCTATCACTTATCTGTTGATGGGGAGCAGTTATGCTGTTGGAATAGCCAGGCAGATCAAATTCTGTTTGATTGATTTTTCAACAGCAGGAAACTCAATGAAATTAACTATACTTTGCCATAGATTTAAGTCTTAGGGGTCCATGTAAGTTCATGCAAGATGCTATCTCAAAATTGTTTCCCTTGGAGCATGAATAGTACTTCAAAAATGGCTTGAGCTCTTGAGTGTAATAATTATGACAAATGGAAACCATGCTGTTCCATCAGCCTTTTATACTCTGCCTGCCCCTGCTTCTTTTCAGGTTTTCAACCAACACATTAAATTTAAGGCAGATTCTTTTCTTTCGTTTGTAAAAGCAATGCTATCAAGATTATTACATGTGCTGTTTTTTTGTGTGCATGTAACAAGCATGGAATCAAATACCTTGCAAAATTATCACCCAATGTCATAATTTGTATGTGTGACAGAAACATGAAATGGTAATGTATGGAAAAAGGTACCCATGAAAATAAGTGTCTGTACAGTGTCTTTACAACTGTGACGTGGCTGTTTTGTAGGAATCTCTTGCGTGGTAATAAGGATATTGAATTTGCACCAGCAGTTGTATGTGGGAAAGTGAAAAGTTAGTATAGTGTGTGTGGAACACTACTGTTTCAGTTTATTGTTTTGAAATTGAATGTTAAAAATGTCATCATGGCAAGGTTGAAGGAATCAAGTTTTGTGTACAGATAAAAATGAAAATAAAAAAGGAAATGGATGTATATATTCAAATAGCCCAATTTTATTTGTCCTTTCAGATGACATGTATGATAGCGAGTCACAGGAAATCTGCTGGAATGTGCACATATATTGATCTAACCTTAATGTGATTGAGCACAAACCACTTAAGACAGACCCTGTCTCGTCAGGCAACTGCCATGCTATTGCCATTTAGCTTTTCATTTTCAACACTTTCCCCTAATTAAGACTGAGTCAACAGCTTTATTTGATGTTGGTTGGGCACTAAGCACCCAACCAATGCCAAGTAATGCTGTTGATCTGAGCATTTTTAAAAAAAAAAATTTTTTTTGATGGATATTATCTACAATTTTCATTTGTTGAAATTAGTTCAAAACTTCGAAGCAGACATTTGACCATGAGCCATTTTTGATATTTTTAGGGAGAGAAAAGGGTTGATTATAAAGTTTGATACCAACTTTAACTTTTGTCATGCGTAAAAGACAACTCTGAAAATAAACCTGGTTATCCGTTTGCTGACTCACAAACTTAAACATTGTTAAGTTTAACATGTCAACCTGAACCTCTTTTAATTTTCATGAATTCCGCACATACATTGCCTGCTAAACAGATGAAGTTTCATGTTTTCTCCACTTCACTTGTTGATGTTGTGCATGGGATGCCAAGTGTAACATCAATTTTGTGGTTATTTTAATTCATTTCGTGGATGAAATCCGTAAACTCGAACAATTTCGTCCACAGAATTGTTAAGTGTATCCATTTTGTCCGCAGAGTCCATAGGTTTATCAATTGCAGACACGAAATCCATAAGTTTATCAAGTACATTCACGAAATAAAGTAAAGCTACCAATTTTGTTCACAAAATCCTGTAAGTTTACCGATTTTGTCCACGAAATTGAATAAACTTAAGATTTATAGCTACCAATTTTGTTCACAAAATCCTGTAAGTTTACCGATTTTGTCCACGAAATTGAATAAACTTAAGATTTGTAGAAAATCATATCGATTCTGTCCACAAAAGTGTCAATCATTTTATCAATTTTGGCCACAAAATTCTCATAAACAATTCACAAAATTGAACAAATTTTCACTAAATTGTAACCCTTGCACGATTCTGTGCACGAAATTGGGATAGTAAATTCACGAAATCCAATCAGTTGTACAGAATTCATCAAATCCTGTTGTTTCATTTCTGTGGGAAGTTTTGTATTTGGTCCATAAAATGGAATAAGGTTTTAACTTTTGTGTGTAAGTTTGTTATCTCGTTCACAAAACCGAGTAATCTTTCAATTTTGTTGAAATTGTTATCACGAAATTCAAATAATCTTGTCGATTTTGTCGACGAAACGTTCACAAAATCGTAGAAGTTTTATCCAGTTTCGTGCATAAATTTGGAAGGAATGACACACAGAATTACATTTAATGGATTGTGTGCACAGAATCACAAATGAAATTACAAAATCGTATTAAGCCACAAAATTGTTATCATGGTCATTTTAGTGAGTTCCTATAACGGCTTGTTAAGGCATTGGTCTCCACGTCTCGCAGTAAGTCAAGTGCCGTCGTGACAATTCAGTGGAAGATAGCTGTCAGTGTCACGGGCGACTCTTTGGCAGACATAACGAATGTAACTTTTTTGCTAAGGATTGAGTGTGCGACAGGAGACTGTTTGTGTTACATTGCAGACGCCAATATTGAATGAACTTCTATCTATCTATCTATCTATCTATCTATCTATCTATCTATCTATCTATCTATCTATCTATCTATCTATCTGTCTGTCTGTCTGTCTGTCTGTCTGTCTGTCTGTCTGTCTGTCTGTCTATCTGTCTGTCTGTCTGTCTGTCTAAGAATTTCTTTACCCTATGTAGCCCTTTAAGAACACAGCTCTGTTCTTCCAAGGAACCCAGCATACATCTAGATGAAATGTGAAGGTAGTGTAACATATATAATTAAACAGCAATTAAAATTTTAAAATCTGAAAGTGTTGATACTAAAACTATATACGAATTACTAAATCTACTCGAACAAAACACTTTGTAAAAATAACCTATAAAACTAAAACTGTCAATCCAGAGTAAAACAAACAAAAACACTCGAAATCTTTTTTTTTTTTTTTTTTTTAAGTGAGATTTGTGCAGACGTTTAAAATCATATGCATTATCACATTGCTTTAAAAATCAGGAAGGCTATTAAAATACAAGCACCATCATACAAAAATGAACGTTTGAATATTGCTTTCTTCGGGTGGGGTACAAGAAGGTTTCTGTGATTGGCAAAGGGTAGTGACTAATCTCGTTTGGAAAAATTTAGATCGCACAAATAGTTTGGCGCTTGTCCCTGCTTACACTTAAATTAATGTTGCCATGTGGAATTTCCGTCTTTCTGATACTCTGCCACTTTAAACCTGTCACAATGTGTTCTGTAGTTAATATAATCATAGTTGCCAGTGACAATTCTAGCCGCAGCATTCTGCAGTCTCTGTGCACATTTTAGAAGTGTCTCAATACACGTACCCCAAACAGTATCGGCATAATCAATACATGGTAAAATTGTGGAGTTAAAAATCAGATCTAATGTTTGGGTAAAATTTTGCTAACACGTCTGAGTACTGCAAGCTTTGGCATGACCTTAGAATCCATTTTCTTGATATGCTTTTTCCATGTTAAATCATCATCTACATAAACACTTAAATATTTAACACAATCAACCTGGTTGATAATAATAATAATAATAATAATAATAATAATAATAATAATAACAACAACAACAACAACAACAACAATAACAATAACAATAACAATAACAATAACAATAACAATAATAATAATAATAATAATAATAATAATAATAATAATAATAATAATAATAATAATAATAATAATAATAATAATAATAATAATAATAATTGAACATCTTTATACTAGATAGCCTGTTCAGCCTATGGCTGTTCTTCCATAGGGTCCAGTAGGCAAGATCTTAGCCCAATTATCCCAAACTTTATGTAGCAGGAAACCGGAGATCCCGGAGAAAACCTACGGTGCTCAGTAGGTGTTTGGGAAACCTTGCCACATGCGACCACGAACCCCCAGCCAAAAAACGCCGCGAAATTCGAACCCTCGGAGGAATCGGACTCACCCGTCGGAGGAACTTCCCGGGACGAACAACTTGTGCCATCGTTGGGGATCGAACCCGTTAACTACTTGAACATCTAGGTAAACGGCCAAATTATCCTTAACATTTCTTTTTCCTTTTATTAACATAGAATAGGACTTATTTGCATCAATTGATAATCTGTTCCACTTATACCAGTGGGCGACTTCATCTAGCTCCAGTGTTTTGGTCACTTCATAACTGATTCTCCTGTTGTATAAAAGATCAAATCATCAGCAAATAAATTGTATGAACCATAATTTACATGTTGTTGTCCTGTCCATTTTCTATTGTCTATTATTTTTTTCTATTAGGCTCAGTATCTTTTTAATTTTTTTAACGCGCCAAACGGTCAAAATTAAAACATCGACGCATGTGCAAGATCTATTCGTTTCTGATAACGGCGTCAAGGGTCTCTGATGGTACAACTTGGCACGCTAGGGTTAAAAAGTCACATTTTACCAATTTAGTGGACAAAATCTAAAAAGTTTTTCAATGCCGCGTTTTAGAATTATGTGAGAAAAACTGAGGTAGTGTTTGTGATTTCGTGTACGAAATTGAGAAACTTAACGTATTCTTTTGACAAAATTGACATGCATTATCTTCAAATTTCCATGAACAAACCTGTTATACTGGTCACAAGTGTGTGCACGAAATCGAGAAAGCTACAGATTTTGTGAAATGTTCTTCCAATTTCGTGCACAAAATTGGATAACATGGATTACGTAACATGTTTTCCGATTTTGTGCACAACATTTGATCAAAAACTGGATTGTGTGGACAAAATTGGAAAGCGTTTGAGATTTTGTGGACTTAATTCAAAACCTTGCCAAATTCTCTGGACGAAATTGATAAATTTAAGGACTCTGCATGTGGACAGAATTAATAAACTTAACGATACTGTGGACGGAATTGAAATGCTGAACAGTTCTGCAGATCCCAATTTTCAATTTCGTGGAAGAAATTGGTTGAAAAAAAAATCTTCCACCGAAATTACAATATGCGACTTTGTGCACAAAGTTGATAAACTGTTACAATTCGGTGCACAGAATTCAACAAGCTTGTTGGATTTTGTGAAATACACTCAGTTTTGTGATTTTTTTTATTCCAGTTTCGTCCACAAAATCGTAAGAGTCGTTTCGAGTTTGTAATTTGCTCTTACAATTTTGTGGATCCTGTTGTGGTTCCGTCCACGAAAACGATAAGTATTACGATTTCGTGCACGAAATCAATGATGTTACACTTGGCACCCATAGTTCTAGTATAGAGATAATACAGAGCTTAGTCTCTTTTGAAGGCAAGTACACATATTGACACACACACACATCTCTCTTTGTCCCTGATGATGAAAGACAGTTGGCATCTCTAAATTAATCAATATAAACAACTATATTCTTGTCCCGAGTTTGAAAGGAATGTCGCAACATACATACAGTACATACTGTTCAAAATTACAACATTTTGTAATTCTTTGGTTTCTGTTGCCCATAAAGCAACCTTTTGCATCATTATATACAACTATAAGACATGTAAGACAGTCCTCCAGGCATTGATCTCACAGGTTTACGAAATGTCTTATTGTTCATCTTAAATCTTCAGTAAAACCATAAGCTACCAAATATTTTTCTCAGTAATTGCCCATTTTTTGTGTCATCAAGGATGGTAATCTGGTGATTTTTAATAAAATGTATCTGATAAAATCCATATAAACTATACATTTCCTGATAGAGCAACACTCCCCCCCCCCTTCCCCGTCACAAAGCAGTAATATAATAAACTGAATAGGAACGCTGCTTGCTACCCGTCGACCTTAATTTGATTTTGAGGGGATGAGAATGGCCAGAGTGCATTTTGGCTACCCCAAGAGCAAACTAGCAACCTAATATATGCCCTACCCCAAAGATTTTAACAGTTTTGCAGCAATTTGACCACACTAGGAACATTATATTTTGTTGAAAGAAAACAATATTGGCTGAAAGTTGCCAAATGGCAACCAATTCTCACCCCTGAATTTGTTCAGTAATTGTTTGATTTTTAACAAATTTTTATACTCATTTTATAACTGAGCTGACTTGTCAGTCAGCTGAGCTTATCGGGTGGCCGGTCACCTGTCATCCATCCACCATGCTCCCAATAACTCACATTTTCAACTTCTCCAGATCCTTTTCAAACTTGGTAGCAATGTATCTTGGGTGGGTTTTTTCCCACATTTGTTCAAATGGTCATGCTCCAGTGATTTTTGGATTTTTTGATGATTTTTTTGGATCACCACCCTTACTATGAGCTCATAGAATGGGTGGTGATCCATAGTCCGTGGTCCCTCCGTCACCCATACCAAGTCAGTTTAATTAAATTTGTAAAGTTGGTAAGGATGTTTTAATTATTAATGGAGTTTTGTAACTTTAAACATTGATGGCAGCCTTCGCGTCACAGTAGGCTACATAAGTAACGTTGCCTTATATGTGGTTGTTGTGTGAATAGTTACCATTGAACATGTCCAGTCTTGAACCTATGGGTTTCTTCTGTTGTTGTTATTTTTGATCTTGAGTCACCTTGAAAAGTCAGATTAAGATCAACGACTGTAAAAATCAATTTTCATGTACCACATTATCTTCAAATTAGGCTGCCCACCAAATTTGAAGAAAATCTGGTACTCTGGCTCAGGTGGGCCTGTAGGAAATGTGTTAAAAAAGGATGAGCTCTTCCAGAATTTCCAATATCACCTTACAATTTCGTGTTTTGTTTCTACAAAACTATTACTCAGGTTGAGCTGAACCTGGTAGAAGTGTTTCAAGTTAGAGAGCCAAATAAGTTGTTTACAAGATGTTGTTGTTATGCATCACTAACTTTTAACCAATTGTCCGTTTTTGGTATTTATCATTTAAACTTATGGTAAATTTGTGTTTATTACTATATATGTCAGACAGCATTCTGATACCAAATTATATTTTTGTCTCCTAAAAACTACTGGCTGGAACTTCAGCTTAACACATCTTAGCTCAATGAGGACTTACTTCATACAGTTCTCTCTCTCTCTCTCTCTCTCTCTCTCTCTCTCTCTCTCTCTCTCTCTCTCTCTCTCTCTCTCTCTCTCTCTCTCTCTGTGTCTGTCAGTCTGTCTGTCTGCCTGAGTCCGATTCCAGATCTTGGTACATTGTCTCTGCTGCTTCAGTGGGATCATATTCTGTAATATAGAAAGTCGTATCACGGGCAAAAACGAATATTTCAGATTTCACAATTCCAAGATTATCAGTATACATATACAAGAAACAATAATGACCCGAAGAACCTTGCTAGACGCCTGCTTAGATGCCCCCCTCCCCTCCCCAATGAGGCCTGACCCTGAATGACCACCCTTTGGGTTCTTGCATAAAGGTTTTTTTTTAACCAATACATTAGTGGACCTAGGATTCCAGCATTATTTAACTTGTGTCTTTCCGCTTGAATGTTGCACTTTACAAAATACTATCCGCGCTTCCTCCTGCAAAAATATGGGACAAGTAAATTTTTCATGCATATACGTGTTTTTGCAATGGTACATTTCCTGGATTTGTTGATACAGAAGTTTGTGGCTGTTTCATTTGTATCAGTAGAGAAATGGTCATCACTCACTACAGTTTCTAGGAAATGTTAAATGCGACCCTTACACTCCATTTATTTCTTTGGTGTTGTTTTTTCAGCAGTGTGATACCAAGAGTAAATACTAGTATGCATATCTGTCTCAGCTGTTCTGTCAGAGTGCTTCTTTACCCTCGAGTAGCTATCCCAACCCCAAAGAGATGTATCCTGATGAAGTTTTACACACAAACGAAATGTCAAGAAAAAATTTTCCAAGCCAGTCAAGCATTTAATTTTTTAAAGTACGGGTTGGAATAATGTTGACAATCCACAACGTTTTAGGTTAAATTGCAGAGATGCCAATTGTCCCTCATCATCAGCGACAATCCCTGAAATTAGCTGAAAATTTGACCAATTTACGGTGGGTGTCCCGCATCGAAATTGAGTTTTGGTGCCATATTCTTTGTTAACTATGTCTATTTTGTGTCCCTGATGGTGTTCACTACTTGTCCCTGAAATGACACTTTTAATGGCGTCTCTGAAATTGCAGTGGTTTGTAGGCCTAAATTTGTGGCTGGCTTAATGACAGTGTTCCTACCATGTCAGTTGACATTGCGGGATATTTTTTGTAGACAAGACAAACCTGCTGATTTTAAAGGTGCCCAAGGTGTTGGGATTTACATACGCAATGGCATTTCTTTTACTGAAGCTCCTGATTTTAGTTATCCATATCTTATGAGTATGACTGTTCAGATAAATCGGGACAAGCGTAAAAGTCTCCTAGTAACTGTTCTTTACAGGCACCCCCACTATACCGCTAACTTCTTTGATCACTTTGAAGAAATGCTAGCGCACATGGATAATCCCATATATGACTCTGTAATAACTGGCGATTTCAATATTGATTTTTCTCATGTCAATATTAGCGGATCCGCGGCACACAAACTCAATGATTTGATTTCTACATATGACTTTAATCAAACAATCAAGGTCCCAACGAGGATTACAGACTCTTCTGCGACGATCATAGATCTTACTAAAACAAACATTAAAAATTCAACATCTGGAGTTGGGATTGTTTCAGTTGCTGACCACCTGTTTAACTTTATAGTTCTCGACTCCATTTCACACAGAGCCAATCACCGCTATGTGACTTCTAGGAATTTTAAGAGATTGAATACAACTGATTTTTTAGCTGACTTACATATTGTACCATGGCACTTTATCGAATGTTTTGATAGCATTACTGATGTTTGGCTAGGTTGGAAATTACTTTTCACTGATGTTGTTGAAAAACATGCCCCCCTCAAAATTTTCAGAGCTAAAAAAGCCAAAATCCCTTGGTATAGTGAAGAGATTGAAACAGCTAAATCTCTTCGGGATCAATGGCACTCAAGAGCAATTGCATCCAATAATACAGCTGACTGGTCAAATTACAAAAAGTTTAGAAATAAAGTTACATCCTTGGTCCGCCAAGCCAAGTTTAAACACTATTCCTCATCAGTAAATAATAACAAAGGCAATAGTAAGGAAATGTGGCGTGTGCTGAAAGATCTTTTGCCTAAATGTTCACAAAATGGTATTACTTCCTTGATTATTAATGACACATTCATTAATAAATTTTCTGAAATTGCCAATGAATTCAATAAATTCTTAATTGAAATTGGCACCCATTTATCTAACCAAATTCCAAGTTCCACTAGATCAGCTATTGACTACCTCCTCGAGTAGATGCCACATTCTCCTGGACATTTTTCTTTCAGCTGTATCTCCGAACATGATGTTTCAAAACTTTGGGCTGAACTACCACAAAACAAAGCAACAGGTCTTGACAATATCCAATCCAAACTTCTTAAAACTGCTTCCCCAGCCATATCAAATAGCCTAGCTTTTATCTTTAATAAATCGCTCAAAACAGGAATTGTACCTGATGAGTGGAAATTTGCGACAGTTTCAGCCATTTTCAAGGAGGGTTCTAGAACTGACCCTGGAAACTACAGACCCATCTCCATCCTACCAGTAATCTCCAAACTTCTGGAAAAAAATTTTCATAGGCAGATCTACAGATATTGCTCAGCTCAGAACACAAAATCCTATGCCTGGAACAGTCAGGCTTCCGTCCAAAACACTCAACACAGACTAGTCTTCATAGATTAACTGAATCCTTATTTGATGAAATTCAATTCAGAAATGTAACTGGCCCTGTTACCTTAGATTTGAAAAAAGCTTTCGACACAGTTAATCACAATATCCTTCTTGCAAAGCTTGAACATTATGGATTTAAAGGGACACGTTTTCATTGGTTCAAAAGTTACCTTTCTGACAGGAAACAGATTGCTTGTATCAATGGAAACTTGTCCCAACCCATGGCGATTGGTACTGGGGTTCCCCAAGGGTCAATTCTTGGCCCCCTCTTGTTTATTCTTTATGTAAATGATCTAAGTGTCTCCCTCCAAAAATCTAAAGTCAATTTATATGCAGATGACACTCTGTTTTATTATGCTGACAAATTCAAAGATGTTGTCTCCACTGTATTACAGCAAGAGCTGATCCAAGTAGCTGACTGGTTGCATGCAAATAAATTAAGTCTCCACCTTGGAAAAACAACTTGTATGCTCATTTGCAGCAATCACAAGAGAAATTCCATAAACTCATTCCTTGATCTATCACTCAATGATCAAGCTATCTCCCATTCAGAGGCTTGTAAGTACTTAGGTGTAACGCTTGATCAGGAAGTGAAATTTGATAAGCAGGTTGATGAGCTTGTTACAAAAATAAAGAGAGCTCTTGGTATTTTTAGCAGAGCTGCAAACTTTCTTTGTGCAGACTCCAAAATTACCCTGTACAACACCTTGGTGTTACCTCATTTTGATTATTGTAGCACAGTCTGGGGTAGCAATCTGAAGAAAGCTGACATTGTACGCCTCCAACGACTACAGAACAGGGCAATGAGAATAATATTACAATGTCACCCTAGGACGCACATCCTCGACATGCTGAGGACCCTGAAATGGATGAGTGTCAAACAGAGATTGTTCTACAATCTCTGTATTTTTCTTTGGAAAATGGTTAATAACGAAGTCCCACCTTATTTACAAAATATCTTTACTCCAGTGACCGAAGTCCATTCTTATCAAACAAGATCATCCACTTCCTCAAAATTTTTCCAGGCAAGGTCTTCCCCTAAAACTCTTTCATTTATTGGTACCAAATTTTGGAATGAACTACCTCAGCGTGTCCGGGATTCACGATCTCTGTTTAGTTTTAAAAAAAGTTGTATACAATTCATTTTTGATCACGTAGAGCCTTTCTGATCAATGATCTTTTTTATCACTGATTGTTTTATCAGACTTTTTGCTCTCGACTGATCGTAATGTCTTATAAACTCAATGTAATTGATTTTTAGGGTTCTTGATTTACTATCTTTTAATTCACCTTGTGCACCTCTCATCTACCCATAATCATCTGGTTTTTACTCTTTAAATAACTTGGTCATATAATTTTAATTGTTGTGCCATCCATACCTCAACAGTCATGTACTGATCTTGGATTGCAATAAACTTGTCAACTTGTAGACCCTTCCCCCTCCCCCTTCCCCAGATGCTATGTTGCAGTATCCAACGTATACACACATACGTACGAAGCGAACAGATAAAGATAGGCTCGATCATACATTCGTTTGTTCAGGCATAAATACTCAATATGTCAAATACACACACTCGAGTCAATGATAGGCTACACGATATTGTCATTTATGTAGTAAAAATAAAACTGAGCTGCTAAAGGTTACCCAAAGACGCTTCGAGAAGTTTGCAGATGTGACTGATTTTTCCCTAAAGCAAAAGGGTGGTGAAGGTGGTGAAGGTGGTGGTGTTCGTTTGAGGCAGTCAAATCCACCCACCCCCACCCCCACCCCCACCCCCCGCGTGAAGGGCATGATTTTTCGAAGAGCCCGTGCAGGTTGTGAAAAGCACTATGACTATGTTCAAAACGGCACCTTGACTGGTGATAACGGGTACTTGTGAAGTTGTAACAGCTGTATTTTGTTTTCCTGGCAAAAACAAACGGTACAACAACGTTGGAAATATGAGACGTCAAGTGTAGAACGAACAAGTGATGTGAGTGCATAGGCCCTACATATTTGTGCATACAGTCAAGCCAGTTTCGCCATGGGTTCGATTTCGCAATGTCGGTCAGTGTGTTGTCGTAAAGTTGGCCTCATAACTTGAAGTCTGTGCTTGAAGTTGAAAAAAAAAAAAACACTGGGGCATGTGTTGAACTGTTGAAGACTGAAGGACCGAACACCATATGTTAACTGGTTCATGCGGTATGTGGGATTGAATGCTTGCCGGCTTGTTACTGACGATTTTTCCTGCGGTCTGTCATATCCAACTTCCAAGCCAAGGCCATAGACATGCACTTCAGTAGTGGATGCAAACATTTTGTAGTATTCATGCTGAACACTAAACTGCGACAGTGACTGACTTGTGGCTCGAGGAATGTCAATCGAAAGGGTGTTCAAAATCAATAATAAAGGTGAGTCAGCTAGCCTAATACTTACAGTATACAAGCCTGGTGCAAGTTTCCAAGTCAGGGCTCAGGCATGTGTAGCCCCAAGGGACCTCCCCACGCTCTGTAACTGCAAGCTTACAGAGCGTGGGGGAGGTCCCTTGGGGCTCGGGCCAGGGCCAAGCTTACCTACCACCCACACCCTGCTCTTTGACTTGTTGCCTTGACAATTTGCACTCGTAAGCTATGCCAACAATAAAATCTGTCTACAACCATGTCTAACTTTCCTGCAAATTGCAGGAAAGTTAGATGAGGACAAGAAAAAAATTAGAAATAAAAATAGGAAAAAAAAATCACAGTCATTTATTGCAGTGCAATATTGCCAATAAATGACTGTGCATTTTTTTATCTATTATGCAACATTGATACTTTTATCATTCTCTCTCAAGTTAGGTCACAGGTGCTACATGTATAGTTATTTTCACATAGTGTTCAATGTAGTCACAGTTTCTATATTACCTAGGTAATTCTTGTTTTATCAGTTTGTCATCCAGAATCTTAACACTAGTCTTTATTAGTTGTACAGTACAGTGGTCCCTGTTTTGAGAGGCCACCTGGCTTGAAAGACCACTTTTGGCAGATCCCTGCTGCTATCTTTTCCATGTTATTGTACGTCTAATGAGAGGCCACTTTTGGGCCTCCCTTCAGGGTGGTCTCTCAAGACAGAGACCACTGTATATTTAGAGTCTCTATATTTGAAATCTATTTTGTGTTGTCCATTCAACTGCTTCATGTAAATCTGTGATGTATAAGGACAGGTCAAATATGAGTTCATATGTCTGTAAAATATTACCACAGAACCCAAACTATTGAGTCTTCCAGTGCAACATCTTAAACTTGACTGACAATAGGCAAGGGAAAGGACAGAAGGTTCAAGAGCTGCCCAAAAAGAGGGCACTGTAGTCAGTAGAGGGTTAGGGTCGTGTAGTCCCATTACTTTCCATTGTAATTTGCAACTTGAAAACTACTGGACATAGAAACACCAAATTTCAGACAGTAAATCTAGATGCATAACTTAATACCTCACAAAAATAATATAACCACATCTATAAAAGTGACTGGTTTATTCAAGGTTGCTTTAACATACAAACTAATGGGAATGCACAGCTCTAGCCCTCCAAATGTTTGTGTATTCAGTTGTGTATTGGGGTGAACACACACCTTAAAGCTACTTCTGACCTTTGCTATTGGAGTTTCACTGGTGAACTTACAGTTCTAGTCCCTCATGTCATACATGTCTGTGTTCTGGTTATTGCCCTCCACGTGTATTCTCATATCTCTACTATTTTTGGCAAGGTGCTATACTACCATTGTTTGTAGACCTTTTTTTGTAACTGTTATCTTTAGCTAATGAAGTGAATAGACAAAATATAAATTTGTATGTGGATATTAATTGCGCTTCGATAAGCTTCATAGCTATGTGTTATATGTTTATAGTAGTTTTCTGAGTGCGATATAGTCTTGTTTCTAAATGTTACCTGGGTAACTCTTGTTTTAATTTGTAATCCAGAATTTCAACACTAGTAGTAATTATTTTGTCACTTGTACAATACCTATCTGAAATCAACTTTGTGGTTGTTTATTTAACTTCTGCCTGTAAATCTGTGATGTTTACGAACAGGTGAAATATGAGTTCAATTACAGTGTGACTACAGAGCTCATACTGCTGGGTCTTTAGGGACATTCACTTAAATTTGGCTGATAATCAGAGTTTCTCTGTTAAACTTACAGTTCTAGAGGGGGGTAAAGGGTATTTCTGTACAGCGTACTGCTACATTTTTATATGCCACACATTGTACACAGGTAATTTTTCTTTTTGCTGTACTTCATACTCAGATGCAATCCTGTACATCCTACAAGGGTAAAATTATTAATCATACAACATACAGACAGCTGTTATTCATTGTACCCACACCAAAATTCTCCTGAAAATAAAAATCAACAAAGAAAATCCGGAGCGTGAGCCTGTTTGTGTTAGAATGTATAGGTACATGTACTAGCTTTTATCAGAAAAACATTAAATTTATAAATTTTGTTGAACCTGTTATTCAAAGATCCACAAAGTGGTTATAAATATTGTCCTCTTGATTCTCTATTCCATGCTGTATGAATGATAACTTAATTGAGGGGTCACATTAAGGATTTTTCAGTGTGGGTCCGTTGGACCCATCTTCTTTTTCAGGAAAAATAGTGAGTCCATAGACTCAATCGATGGGTCCAGTCTGAAATAGTGCAAACTAGACTTCATTTGGTGTGACTTGATTGATTGATTTTATTTGGTATGATCAACATACAGTGATACGTGAGTTTACATAAAAACTTTCAAGACTTATAGGGGGTATGAAAATCTAGGTCCCTTTTGATATTGGTGGCACCACCTACAATATTATGCAATATAGGGTCAAAATATGAAAATCTTGTGAACATTCTAGCATCTTTAATTCTTGGCAGATCTTCACCCAATTCGGTGGGATTATGGGGAAGGTCAAAGTTCAAGTTGCTGATGATACTAGTAGCACCACCTATAATTTGACAGAAATTATGAACCAAAATGTGTTTAAAGATACAAATTTCCATATCTTGAAAAGTAATTGGATTAAACTTGCCAAATTTATAGGATATATAGACAATGTCCAAAGGTAGAATGTTATATAATATCAGTGCCCTTGACCTATTTTTGAGGTCACCATGCCTATAAATTTAAAAGAGGTGATTTTGTAATGGCAGGGTGCAGCTTGGACATCAGTGGCAATCAATGGCAATGTCAGCACAACACCAGGCCTGTGGGCCTCTTGTATTGCATAATCCGGGTGACCTTGATCTTCTGTCCCAAGGTTACTGAGGAAATAAAGTTAAGTACTCACGCATTGTTGTCTTGGCATATGCAACAATATCCATCATAGGAATAGCTCAAATAAGCAATGAATACATGCAGAGCGAAATTTATAGGATATATAGACAATGTCCAAAGGTAGAATGGTATATAATATCAGTGACCTTGACCTTATATCCATCATAGGAATAGCTCAAATAAGCAATGAATACATGTAGAGCAAAGTGCCATCTGGTGGACAGTTTGTACACTAAATTTACATAAGCTTTAATGTTCAGAAGCCAGTTGAAGACTCTCAGCTTTGAAATTATATACAGGTGCAATATAGCCTTGGTGCCAGCAGAGCATTAGGCCCATGAGCATCCTGTTTCCATATGTGATAGAATGGGAGAAAATATGACCATGCTTTAGCTGACTCAAGCACGTGCATGCCTGTTGACAAACATATGCTAAATAATCTGCCCAAGTTTGGATAGAAGTCGGCTGCTTTCCTCAACCCAGTGCAGTACGCAGCAACATTAAGGAACCAACTAAAACCTTTCAGGTGTGTTGGTAGTAATTCTTGACTGTTTAACTGCTTGACAAGATTAAGACCACCACTTAGTTGGTTTATTGTGGTGACCAAATAGCCATGAAGATAATTAATTTGAATGTTTTTCGATTCCAATAGTGATTGGGGGAAAAATGGACAATAATATGTATGATTGTCAAAATGGCACCTGACAACCAACCAGGACTCACACTCATTATGGCTTTCATACATACCGGCCTCCATTGAATCATTCTTTTTAAGAATGGGGATTTGGTGCAGTTGGTATATGCGTTTCTCATTTTCAGCTGGGTGATTGGTGCCGAAGTTGCTGGTTCAAGACCCGACCATTCCGTGGTCACAAAACATAATACATTTTCGGTGCTCCTTTGATGCTGGTGGACTTACATATGTACAGTCCCCGATCAGGGACGACTCTGAATACAGTACTTGTTGCACTGGATAAATTACAATGAACTAGTCAGTGTCAATTATGGCTTTCACGCATACCATGCGTCATTGAACCAATCTTTTTCTTGTCACATGCAACAATATCCATCACAGGAATTATGCAAATAAGCTATGATTACATGTGGAGCAAGGTGCCATCTGGTGAGTAGGACAGAGACTCAAATCACATAAGCCTTACATGATCAGAAGCCACTTGAGGATTCACAACTTTGAAATGAAGATATAGGTGCAACATGGCCATGGTGCCAGCAGAGCATTAGGCCCATGGGCCTCTTGTTACTGGTTATGATTACATGCAGTCCAAGACACTGAGTGGCCAAAGCCCCATCCTTGCCATTAGTAAAGACCTCTTGCTCTTTGATCCAAGATGAGGAGAAATGAGTGAGCAACTCCTGTCTGTCAATCACTTGTCTCACTGAAGCAAGCTGTGAAACTGCAAGCCCATCTTGTTCAAGCAGCGCCATTTGCAAGCAGTGTTGTCAGAGTCAATTTGATAACACCTTTGGGTCACCTGGCTAATCTGCTCTTTTAAGTCCCTTTTGAAACTCTCACTGTTGCATGGGAAACCAAAGTGACCAGCTTGCAAGTGTGGCTGCTTTTGACGTCATTCTGGTAAATAACTGGTTTTTAAGCCAAAAAACGTCATTGTATGTTGAAAACCATGCATCAAAGTTGTTCATTGACATGTCTTGGAAGTACTGCAACCTAAACTGATCAGGGTTGGATAGCCGTATTGTCATCACGGCCAACCATTTATGGAAAAAAGGCCTCAAATCTTTCAACACTGATTTCTTGGAACAAAATTTTCTGCTTATCAATCAATTTTGTACACAGTGTCAAGTAAAAGCTAATTGATCAATCTGCTACAAATAATCGTCTTTTGAAAGATTAATGTATCATCTTGGACTGGTTTTTTTTTTTTTTTTTGTTTCAATCAGATGCCTCCTTCCTAGACATTCGTACTTCACAAAATGAATTAAATGTTGATGTTTAAAATGATGATCACAGGATTTGATTTTTTTTCTGTAATTATGTATTTATTCATAAACAGAGAATACAGTTCCTGCATATTGGTCCATACTTTAATTATGTCTCCCCGTGCAAGGGGGGGGGGACATTGTTTTTGCATCCGTTTCTTCCGCTTCTTTTTCTTCAACACATTGCTGCGTGTGTTGCGGACGCGATGACTTGAGAAAGATTTGACTTGAGAAGTTCAGATGTTATGTGAAGATGTTCCCATATATGATCTTGCTTGGGATTGCAGATGGGTGACCATGACATATTTTTCAAGGTCACATGGGCATGTCATCTAAAATTGACATGGATGCAACAACTCTGCAAGGATTTGACTTAGGAGGTAGAAATTTTGCATGTTTATGTACCACAATACCAACTATGTTGGGATTGTAGATGAGTGACCTTGACCTATTTTCAAGGTCACATGGCCACTTTTTTTAAAATCATTGCAGATGCACTCAAGAAAGATTTGTCTAAAAGAGGTTGACATTTTGTTTATGTTTCTATGTAAGACTTTTGTGAGACCTTGCTTGTGACTGCAGATGGATGACCTTGACATATTTTTCAAGGTCATGTGGGCATTTCGTCAAAAATCAACGTTTTGAAATGTTAATATAGAGTGTACCTTCACCACATCTGTAAATCATTGGAATCGGTATGCCTATTTATAAAAATAAGGGTGACAATAGTAAGGGCGCATGGGGAGACATTTGATTTTCTGTCGGAAAATCAGCCTGTTCCTGTTTTACATATGTAATACACTTTTTCATCAATTATTTGCTCAGAAATGCTGACAAAATGTGCTATCGGATACCCTCTTGTAAACTGCTTTATAAAGTCCTTGAAAATCATTGAATTGAAATGAAACTTGTTTCTAACAAATCTAGGTATCTGTAAAATAAATAAATAGATAAAAAATTAGTGTCCACACTTTAGTAGTAGTGACAGGTTGCTATACTAAACCTGAAACCCCACTGGAGCAGATATGTTCTCTGTGTAACTCCAGTATAATGTAGTTGTAACAGAAATTATTACCTTGGTTATCTGGCTGGTGTCAACCCCATGTTCTGCACTCATAAGTGACAAATTTAGATATATTATGAGTTCAGCTCATGATATGTATGTTTTACAACATATATATATATATATATATATATATATATATATATATATATATATATATATATATATATATATATATATATATATATATATATAATATATTCAATGCCAGGTACCAGCATTTGGGGTTTTAATCTGACCAAATCTGTATCTCATGCTATATATATTATTATATAGATATTTTGTACCTGGGTACATCTGCGTATATCCTTGGCCTTGCAAGTTTGTTATTTCTGTTTATTGCTTTTCCCTTATGTTGATGTACTTTGTATGTCTGTGTTTGACCATATATCTTGTAATCAAGATGTGTGTCATTGAAGTTTGATGTGGCCTGTATAGTAAGCAGTCAAGCTGTTGACACACATACTTTGTACAACATAGGTCAAAGTAACTTTTCATATTGTCAATAAAACCATTCATGATTATTAACTTACTATCAATAAGGGACCTGGTAATGAGGTGAACCTGTGTAGCATGGCCCGGCATCAATGTATAGTATATGGTAGAGGTGGCTTGCCAGTTTTCATGGTACTGATTTTGTGTCCTGTTGTTGTGTTATGTCACAAATAAAACCTGATCAAAACAGCACTGAAAAACATCCATTATGCTTACAAACTACATGCATTGAATGAAAATATGTAAACACACCAAGTAACTAAGCATTGATGACTGGCTAAAATCTCTAAGTCTACCGTGAAGACTGACATGCCATGAAAACTGGCCACAGGAGCATATCTGTTATTTAAGAGGGTCTGAAATGGGTTGACCGTACTCGGTACTGGGGCTTTTTTAATTTTTCGTACAGCGTAGAGACAAAAAATTATTCACCGTATAGCGTACTGACAGCAAACCATGTACGGTACTCCATGCTGATCAAAATTTATTGTACGTAAAGCATACCAGCAACACCTGTAATATTCGTACCCGTACTGAAAAAACATGAAAAATGAAAAAAAAACAACAAATCACCCGGCGGCAAAGTCAACATTATTCACAGTTTGCCTAACTGGCTTTAAAAGTTAAAGTGGCATCTTTGTTTTTACAGGTTGTATAACTATCTCAAATTTGAAAATGTATATTGGGGATGTCTTATTTTCTGTATTGTGTACTGGAGAAAAATTATTTCCTGTACTCTGTACTGGTAAATTTTATTTTCTGTACCAGTGTACCAAGACCCCCACCCCCTCCCCCCCAGGCTCCCCCCCCCCCCCCCCCATTTAAGACTGCCCTTGCCATTACTGTCTGCCAAAAGAGTTCATTTGGTAGGTGGTCATTAATCACACATATGGTGGAATCTCCAATCAAGATCATCCCTGTAAAAACACCATTTCTATTTTGAGACCAATAATTTACAGTCCAGCTTTTTAGTTCTGCTGACCATAGGCTGCAGAGGTTATGTGATCACTTGTGTCTGTCTGTCTGTCCATCTGACCGCAAACTTTTGCTTGTGAATGCCATTCAGTCAAGTTTTCACATGTATTCCCAGTTAAAGCTATCCCTATTAAGACCACATTTCGAGTCCCTTGTGTGGTCTTAATAGGGAGATTCAACCATATTTAATACATGTATGCTACTTCAACATAGGCCACAGGCACTTGTCATCATCCATGACCACAGGTGTCCTGAAACCTTCTTCTTGGGAAATTTTGTGCAACGTTATGTCACCAGCAAACTCACTGCGTACATCAAAAAATGAAGAGGAAAAAAAAAAGGAAACTATGTGATAAATTCAGCTTTTGGTTCTGGATTATTTAGACCCCCTAGTCCATTCACGTTGTGTATAACTGGACTGGGGGTTTTAAACAGTTTGGACCACATCAGATCAATTCAGTCAATCCAGAACATGTGAAAGTGAAACTTGAAAGGAAGGGGAATACTTTCAGTTCTGAAATACTCAGGTTCCCTGTTCGATCACTGTGAGTGCAGCCAAGGCAGATCAGGTATGTAAAGAATGAGGGGAGTCTTTGGTTCTGGGTATTTGGGCCACCTAGCATGATAATGTTACTCCATTCAGTATGTGTATAACTGGAAGGGACCTTTTGGTTTTAGAGTATTTGGCCTTCCGGCCAGTATAATAATTTCTTGGGGTCATTTTGTTCTAATGTATTTATTCCCCATACTCCAGTCATAATCTAACTTTTAGTCATTGGAGTAGAAAGGGGATTTTCAGTGTGAAGCATTTGGGCATACTACAAAAGATCCCCAAGCTATTTTCATATATACAAGTGCCTTTGGCTGTGCCCAGGTAACAAATGCAACTGACGTCAAAGGCGGTAATGTGTAAAGGGGGAAAGAACATCCATTTTAAACATAACTGCTGTGTTTCAACAAATGTCCAAGTTACCTAAGGCCTAACAAATTTATATATATGTATATATGTGTGTGTGTGTAGTATCGATAACCCAACCAACCCCACTGAAAAGGCCCAAATCCCAACCCTGAGCAATTTTTATGAAACACAAAATAAAAAACAAAGAAAAAGTTTCAAGCCACCCTTCCCTAATCAAAATTGATCGACCCTGGCTGAAAGATTTTATCAATAAAGCGGCCGTTGTGTGCCGTTATTTAGCAGTAAAGTCAACTCAAACACAGCAGTTTATTTCATCTTGTCTGCAGTGGAGAGTTAACTTGGGCCGGGGAAAGAGCATAGCTGCATAGCCACGGTGTTCATTGAAACAGCATAGCCACAGCCCCGGTTGAAAGATTTTATCAAGAAAGTGGCTGTCCTGTGCCATTATTTTGCAGTAAAGTCAACTCAAACATAGCATTTTATTTCAACTTTTCTGGAGGGTTGATTTGGCCGGGGAAACAGCAAGTTCAATAAGGCATAGCCAGGGTCATTTGGTGAAACAGCATAGGCCATAGCCCCACTTGCATCAGGATTCAGGGAACTCACAGTCATAGTCTGCCTGGTTCAGTGATCATTATAGTAACATTTCCCTAGGTTCTAGGTGTCCATTCTCCGAGCTAGCAGGTCAAACAGTCCTTAAAATACTTTAAAAACATGACCTACTATCTTTACTTTAATCTGCCCACTCGGTTGTGTCTGAAGCAGTTATAGTGTTAGTTACAAATCCAAATGTGACACGATAGACCTTGAACCAACCTACATGCGCTGAATGCCATTTTGAACATTGCACAATGCCGCACAAAAATATATTTGATTTGGATATCAAAGTTAATCGCAGTCACTGCACATATATCATATCATTGGTTGAATATATTATGCTCTTCTTAATTAAAGACGAGACTATGGTTGCATATATTATAACCCCCTCCCCCAGATTGTCCCTTTACTATCCTCATTTACAAGCTGTTGAATGCGGAATCTGCAATTTTCAAAATGGCAGCCAAGTGCTGGTGAGCCGATTGGAAATTTTGAAGAGGTAGTATCCAAAATATGTGTGCGATTGGGGTTAAGGGAAAGTTAATTTGTATAATAAATGTAATGTACAATATATAATGGGACTTTTCCAGAGTGAGCAGTGAGTATTACCTGAAAATGTAAATACACTGCAATACAGATATTAGTTGTAGCCAGTGGTGGGCTCCAGATTGGCGATTTTGTATCAGATACTGAAGTCACCTTGAGGCTATGGATTAACCCTTTCCCCCTCAAACCGGCCAAAACCGGCTGGTGGTCAAATGTCGTCTGCTTCAGTGTTTTTAACTAATTTCAACAGTTATGAAAAACAATTTGACTGAGAAATGTACATGAGACTTATCAAGATCACATGCCCCAGGTCAACAACTTTCCTTGGCATGGGTTGGGCACTAAGTGCCCAACCCATGCCAAGGAAATCTGTTGACTCAGTCTTAATTCAAGGGGGAAAGGGTTAAGCAGCAGCACTAGTAGGACCCGCCATGACCCCCTGGTGTGTGAAAGATGGTCCTTTGGCATGAAGGTTGCCCCAATAGTGGATGCAGGTTTGAAAGTACTGGCGGGTTTTTATGTAAGTGGTAACAAACTGTGCCAACACAGACAAATTGTTTTTCTAGGAATTCTTTATTTCTTTCTTTCTTACTTTCTCTCTTTGCAGGCAAATTTGTCTGATGTTTTGTTTGAAAAGTATTATTTGTAGAAACTCCAAAATTGGCACAAATTATACTTCTATAGATGAAGTCTAACCTTTTTATGAGAAGTCATGCTTTTGAAAATTATGCAAATGAGGGCTAATTAAAGTTTTAAATCTTCAATATCTTATGTACTATAGTAGGTGTGGTTCCGAGTGTATGGGAGTTCGATCATAGCAAGGTAAAGGTCGTCTCACATGTCAAGGTCAAGGGTCAATTTTAGGTCAAAACATCATTTTAAAGGTCAAAGTTCACTTCAGATAGAGGTCATCTAAAGGTCAAGGGTCATTTCAAGGTCAAAGGCCACTTTCGATGGTGGCTTTCTGCTAGACATAACTTGGTCAATTTTTATCCAATTTTGATCATGTTGGACTCAAATTGTAGCTATTGTAACACTGCACATATTTGAAACTTAAATGTGACCTCTAAAGGTCAAAGGTCAACATCATTTGGACCTTTGAAAGTTTCATCCAGCCATAACTTGGTCAATTTGCATCCAATTCTAATAATGTTGGACTCAAATTGTAGGTATTGCAACACTGCACATTTTTGTAAGAACATGTAAACTCTCACGGGCAAAGGTCAAGGTTATTTGGCCCTTTGAAAGTTTCATCTTGCCATAACTTGGTCAATTTTTATCCGATTTGGTTCATGTTTGGCTTAAATTGTGGGTATTATAAAACTGTAGAGTTTTGCAATTTTACACGTGGCCTGTAAAGGTCAAAGGTCAAGTTCATTTTGACTTTGAAATTTTCAGCCAGCCATAAACTTAATGGAATATGAAGTACCAAAGGACAAAAGTTGTAGCATTTAATATTGACAACTTTTGAAGGCACACAGACAGATTTGCTTTGAAGCAAATCTTCTTTTCTATTTTTTTTGTTTTTTGTTTTGTTTTTGTTTTTGTAGCATTTCATGTATGTGTGTACATTTGAACATGTATCTATCATGTGTGGGTTATGAAGATTTGAAATTTAATGGCCCAAATTTTCTTAATTTTCAAAATGTTTGCTCCTCTTAATTAAAGGCGAGACTCTATGTATTGATGCATAATCATGCAAAGAAAAAAATAGTGAAATTCACTAATGTGGCCCTATGACATTGGAAAATCTAGTCAATGTCACCCATGTGAAGTCTGATCCTAGAGTTTACATTGGACCATTGCCATGGGGTAAATATCAGTCTAAGCTCACCTATTTCTGGAGTAATCACCCTGGAAAAAATTGTCATTTCCCAGTGTCATGGGGCCATATTCATGAATTCCACTGGTCTGGTGACAACATGATTTATAACTTTTTAAGTCTGTGAACATATCAAATGAGTAAAATGGAGTTTTCATCACCATGTGTAAGATATAGTGGCAGGCTTTCAGAAAAGTGGAGTCTGAAAATGTTCATCATTTATTGCATGTTTCACAGAGCTTATCTGTTTGTGTCAATTTAAGCATCATATCCATTTTAACAATTACGTTGACTGTTTTATCATTGTTTAGATTACAATTGTGCCTTACATTCCTTTTGGCAAATTTAAATCAACTGAGTGACTGCCGGGGGTGGGGGGTGGGGTAGGAGTGAAGATTTAGCAATGATTCACTGAGTTATAAAGTTTTATATAGAGTATAGAGTAGTATCTGCTGTGTGAGACAACCTCCACAGTGGTCTTATACTACAGGTGGTCTTGAAATTGAGGTAACTCAAATCCCTGTGCTGTTTGTTGCCACATATTTCAGAGGATCATGACAGAAATAATTTTCATTGTAAAGTTGCATGCAACAAAAGGTGTCAACATAATGACTTTCAAGTCAAATTGCTTTTAAATGCATTCTTGAGATTGAGAAAAATGTCTAGAGTTCCTTTTACCAGAACTGGACTAATATGACCATGCCATATTGTGAGTCATACTGGACATTTCATCTTCACACCAAGCGTGTAATCAATACAACTTTTTAAAAAAAATCAGGCAACTGGGTCAAATGAACTTTGACATTGTAACTTTATCAGGATTGTTCAAGGGCATGTCCATATGCGTGTCATACTGCATTTGGAATATATCATGGCCTTGGTAGAAATATGATATGATGGTAGCCTGTTTATGAATGAGGACTGTTCCAAAATTACTGGGAGGGCGAAAGTCTGTTTTAGGCTGAATAGGTATACATGTGGATCTGCATCAGAGTGTAAAAGTTTCTGTGATCTCACCTGCATGGATGAGTTCAGTTCAGTAGCCAGACAAGTAAGTTTAAAAGTTCTGTTGCCCTGGGGACAAGTAAGACATTTGTAAATGAAAGTAAAACACAGTGACATCCCTGTGTCAGTGATTTTACCATAAGTACATGCTAAATGTAGCATCACCCAGGATCCAAGGTATTCTGCTTGGTTCAATATTAGCTATTATCAAAACATCAACATGGCTGGAGTTCTAAAATGATAGAGGTATGAGCCTATTGCAAGTGACTTTATGGCTAAATTATAAAAGACATGTACCTTTATTTTTTATTGTGGCACTTATACTACCAAACTTTTTTTTTTAGCTCTGCTGACCAAAGGTCGCAGAGCGTATGCAACCTTTCATGTATGTCCGTCCGTTGGGAACACTATAGTCTGTATTTAATGAAGAATATTTCAAAGGTTGAGAGAACCGGTTTAAAACTACCAATTGCCTTTTGTTGGTGACTGCCTGTCATCAAGTCAGGAGTGAAATTTGTTTCTTCCCATTGGTATTGGAAGATGAATGTTGATGCTTTGGTAACTATGGAATCTCTTTGCTGTCATTGTTAGGTTTGGTATTTATGAATATGGGTCATGTTTTTCTACATAAGTGTATCAAACGTCCGTCTGTAAACTTTTGGTCAGTAGCACGATACTGTCCACAGTTTTCAAGTTAGCCCAATGTAACTTTCAGGACTTATAGGGTGTATGAAAATCTAGGCCCAGTTTGATATTGGTAGTGCCACCTACATTATGTAATATAGGGGTCAAAATGTGAAAATCTTGTGAACACTCTATCATCTGTAATTTTTGGCACATCTTCACCAAATTTGGTGGGATTGTGGGGGAGGTCAAAGTCTAAGTTGCTAATGATACTAGTGGCGCCACCTATAATTTGACAAATTATGAGCCAAAATGTGTTTTAAGATGTAAAATTCCATATTTGGAAAAGTAATTGGACTAGACTTGCCAAATTTGTATGATATATAGACCATGGCCAAAGGTAGAATCTTATGTAATGTCAGTGACCTTGACATATTTTTGTGAGGTCACCATGCCTGTAAAGTTGAAAAGGTGATTTTGTAATGGCCGGTTGTAGCTTGGACATCTATGGCAAAGAGAATTGAGCCTCCAGATGAAGATTGCACTTGATTACATAATATATAAATTGTACTTGGTGACCTACTTTTGGGTCACTGTGTCCAGTAATTGTGGAGTTTGGTGCTTGTCCTACTGTTTTTCTTCAATAACTGGAAAAGTTAGTACCCGATTTGAACATGCAGACTATATATGGAAAGGTGAATGTTGGGCGCATATTGTGAACATAACAATTTTTAAATCTGAGTTGAAGGTCAAGGTCAAATGGCCAGTTTGAATATTGGGGTCAGCGAAGTGCTATCTGATGGACAATTTTTACATGGAGCTTTATATGTTCAGAAGCCACTTAAGGACTCAGAGCTTTGAAATGAGCAGGTGCACTATAGCCATGATGCGAGCAGAGCATTAGGCCCATGGGCCTCTTGTTTTTTAGCACCATTAGATTTCACGTCATCTTAAGAGCTGAAGATCAATCATGTAGTGGCAGACAATTTGTGCAGTTTAAAACAGGAGAATGTATGCTTGAAATGCACAGAAATATATCCGTCCAACTTAACAATCACCAAAGCAAATGGTATATGTAATTTTTGAATGTGGTGTAGTGTATTTTTGACTAATTTTTGCAAACAAAATTGCACGGGCAAATGAGTGTGATGAGTGATAATGAAGGGACTTACTATGTATCAAATGTGTAATTCATCAGATAAAGGACTCAAAATAATGCAACAGTAATTCAGTTTGTGTGTTTCTTGAACAGAACTTTACATTTTAAAGAAGAAACTAGTGCCCTAATAGACTAGGGAGACCTCATTTGCTGGAAATTTTTCATTTAGAAATGCTGTCTTTGATAAATTGAGGGTGAAATTAGCACAGGTGATCAGTTTGCTTTGCAACTTTTCGCCCATGTTAGTTTTGCTTTCAATCTATTAAAGATGGTATTTCCAAAGGAAAAATTGCCTGCAAACTAGGTCTCCCCAGCCTAGTGCCCCAATTGATGCCCTGCAGTCTTAAACTTAGATTTCTACTCCATGCACGTGCTTTCCCAAGTTTAACTTGACACCTTTAACCACAAGGTGGCACTTCATGTACAATTTCTGACATATTTTGTAATTTCCCATCATAAACTCTGATCTTGTCACCAGCCAATGGTGACAATCAGCCACAGTGATTACCAGCCATGTATGCTGATTGAAAGTTCATAGTGTCATTAACATTTGTGGGTATAAAGAATGGGTACATGTGTCCAGAACATTTTTGACGACTCCTGATATCAAGTTCAGTGTATATTGGAAGAACACAACTGTGAATTTTTACATGTGCCAGTTTGGTAAGAGGAACATACAAGTATTTAGCAATTTTTGACCCAAGGATCTGCCATTACATCCATGCACTTCCTTGTGAAATGATGCAGTTGTTCCTTGCTCTTTCCTGTAGCTCAGCTCACTTGTGTGATGGATCTTCATCTGTAGTCAGTTGACATCCATAATTTAGATTTTTGAACTTTTCCAAAACCCTTAGCCACATCCACTTTAAATTTGGTGGAAATGTACCTTGGGTGTTTGTGTCAAAATCTTTAAAAATGTAAATAAAATCATCTTGACCAATCCTGCCAAGCAAATTGCTTCAAAATTACATAGGGACACTTCTGGGGACTTCCATACTTTAATTTGTTCAACAGGTGGCACTGCATTTTTTTTTTAATTTTTATTTATTATGTTTTCTGCAATTTTATGTTTTACTCTAAAAAATCTCTAACTCAGATTGTTCTGAAATTGGTGGAAATGTGACTTGTGGGAGGGTTAAACAAAATTGTTCACTGTGTTGTGGCAGTCTCCACCCCTGATTTTTAACAAATTTTTCGAATTAGATACCTCTTGTTTAGTGCATGCACTCCTGTTGATTACCATATGCATGTAATTCACTGGGAATTGTAATGGAAAGTCACCTATTTTACTTCTTCATAATCTGCATCCCCCAGACCAGAGCGGGACATGTTATGGGTTGAATGTGAAGATCAGCTGACAATGGGCTGTTCACACAATCCTTTTGTTCATAGTTTTGCATAACCTTAAAGAAAAATTATCTGATCATCACCAGGCCATCTGCTTTGAAACTGCATCAGAATACTTCTTGGGACCCTAGACCTTAACTTGTGGCAACAGGTGGAAAAACCATTTTGCTTCTTTTTTAGCTCTGCTGACTTAAGGTTGCAGAGCTTGTAACATCACTCATGTCCATCTGTCCGTCCGTCCATAAACTTTTGGTTTGTGGGCACAATAACTTTAAAAGTATTTATATTAACCCATACTTTTGACATACTTTTCAGGTCACTGTGACCCAGTAATTATTGAGTTTTACACTTGGCCAAGTTTATTGTTTTTCTTGAATAAATCAAAAAGTGAGTACCTGATTTGAAAAAAACAGACTATATATGGAAAGCTGGATGTGGGACGCATGTTTTGAACATGACAATTTTTTAATCCGAGTTGAAGTTGAAGGTCAAATGGCCACTTTGAATATATGGGTCATCTAGTGAGTGATCTGCACCCCACAATTTTTTAATAACGCCCAGCTAGCATTCAACAGTTATAAAGTGTATTAAAATGTTTGTCTATATCAATGTTGGTGACATCACCTATAGTATTATGCAATATACAGGTCAAAATGTGTAAATCTTGTGATGGCAATACCGTCCACAGTTTTCAATTTAGCTGAATATAACTTTCAGGACTTATAGGATATATGAAAATCTTGTGAACACTGTAGCATTTATAATTTTTTGGGATCTTCAAATTTGGTGGGATTGTGGGGGAGGTTGAAGGCTAAGTTCGTAATGATACTAGTGGCGCCACCTTTTATTTGACAAATTATGAGCCAAAATGTGTTTTAAGATTTAAAATTCCACATTTGGAAAAGTGATTAGAGTAGAATAATTTGATTAGACTTGCCAAATTTATAGGATATATAGACCCTGTCCAAAGCTAGAGTGTTATGTAATTTCCGTGACCTTGACCTATTTTTGTGAGGTAACCATGCCTGTTTACTTGAAAGAGGTGATTCCGTAATGTCAGGGTGTAGCTTGGATATCAATGGCAATGTCAGCACAGCACCAGGTCGATGGACTTCCTGTATTGCATAATCTGGATGACCTTGATCTTCTGTCTCAAGATTACTGAGGGCTACAGTTAAGGACTCACTCATTGTTGTTTTGGCACATGCAACAATATCCATTTCAGGAATTGAACAAATAAGCTATGATGACATGTGGAGCAAAGTGCCACTTTAGGACTCGCAACTTTGAAATGAAAGAGATGCAATATAGCCATAGAGCCAATACAGCATTAGGCCCATGGGCCTCTTGGTTAATAGACAATGTTTCGGAATTGTAGACTGCCCAAAAGAGTTGTTAAGCTGTTTTCAGTTTCCCCCCACATAATTTTTGGAACAGCCTTGCCCCCAGGGCTACAAAACAGATGTCATGTGTGGATGTGTACCACACACCACACATCTGGATTTCATCTGACAGCACGAGCAGCAACAATAGAAAGTGTTGTTGGCCTTAGTGTTGAATCTGGGTAAGTCACTTGTCTGTACTCTATATAGAATCAAACTTAAAGGACATGATTATAGTGCTTCTGGAGAGGCAGTTTATTTATTTAGATTTGACATGAACCATGCTGGCTATAAATTGAAGTTATATTTCCCTTCACTGAAGCACTGATAGCATGTTTCTGAGCTTGTGGAATTCACATGTAAAAAATATAAAACCCAGAAGAGTACAGAATATCTCCAACCCTTTCTCTGACTGTGATACACAACATAATACTTTTACTCTAATTCTGTAAAGCAGCTTCCTCACTTCCCATGCTTGCTGTATACAATTCAGATTTTTTGTATAGTTTCGCATCATTATTTTATTCCTAAATTGTCAGCAGTGTGTGCACCCAATTTTATAGGAGTGCAAAGCCAGCACTGTTCAATGTCGCTGCTATGTCCTCTGATCGAATGTGTTGAAACCTGATGAAGTTTTCCCAGCTATAGAGGAAGGAGTATTTGTATGATTTGTGAACAACCCATGCTTGTTTTGCTGGTTGTTGTCAGACTTGCATGTGTGTGGAGATTAAACACTTATCATTTGTAAATGAAACACATTAAAGGCTGATGTCAAATATTTGTGTCACCATAAGAAAGAAATGATATCTTTGAGCAACCATAGCCTGTAGGGGAGTTATTTAAGCAAACATGTTGGGATGTGTTGTATCAGCCCATATGAGCCAGGGATTGGGTTAGCTTGCTCTTATACATGTATGGGGTTTATCAAGCTCAGGTCTATGTGTAAAGGTCATAAATCATGTTCCTGGCATAGTTAAAAGCAGAGAAAAAAAATTGTCTTGAAAGTTTAGGTTGACAGAATGGTAAATAATGCTTGCATTTCATTTAAAAGTCTGAAAGGATATATATATATATGATATAAGACTTGTATTGTGATAATTTTAAAGCTATTTGCATGGCTTGGGTGGGACTTGAAAGTGTGTTTGGTGACAAAACAAGTTCTACATGCTTATGCATGCAGATTTAACCCTTTCCTGTTAAGTAGAATAAGACTAAAGCCAACATATGTATGGTAGAATGAAAGCGGGATCAGATGCCCCCTACAGTTACAGCAAACTTTTGATGTGTACAAGACAGCTGCACACACAATCAATCTCCTGCCAATTTTTCCATCCAACTCCTGTAAGTTATGGTGTGAAAAGACACAGCCTAGGTCACATCTTCATTTAAATACTATGACCCCAACACACTCTCTCTCTCTCTCTCTCTCTCTCTCTCTCTCTCTCTCTCTCTCTCTCTCTCTCTCTCTCTCTCTCTCTCTCTCTCTCTCTCTCTCTCTCTCTCTCTCTCTCTCTCTCTCTCTCTCTCTCTCTCTCTCTCTCTCTCTCTCTCTCTCTCTCTCTCTCTCTCTCTCTCTCTCTCTCTCTCTCTCTCTCTCTCTCTCTAAAAAACAAAATTTGTCCGGACTGTTTCTAGGACACTATTATTCCAAAAATCACCAAACTTGCCATGGTGACTGACGTACCGGTGAAATTGTGCATATCATTTGGAATAGTCTAGATGTTTATAATTATGCAAATCAAGGGCAATGAAAGATTGTAGATAGACACAAAGTTCTAACTTACATATGTAGGTTTGAGACATCTGGCAAATCCAATGGCATGCAAACAAAAGTTGAAGAATTGTAATGTATGCTAGTTCACGGAATTTCCCTAGAATACACATCCCCTTCTACTGCTTGTTACAAGCTGCATGGACCTACATGGTGTTGGGCAACCATTTTGCATGCATATTAAAATTAGCTTGAACCTGTTTCATAGGCAGCCTTCTATCCATGCTTGCCAGGTGTATGGTTTGGAAGGTTTGGGTCTTGCAGCAACTGGGGTGGGGTGGGGGGCACTTCCAACAACTGTGTAATGAGGTTCTCAATAAAATACAGAGAATATCTTTCTGTTCATGCAAGAAGAGATCTGCTCCATGTTGCTATATGTACCAGGCAGGCTATAGTTCCCACTATTGCTGGATAGAGCTGTCAGTGCACTCTGACTGAGACTGGTGTCCTAGCTGGTCTGTTTTGCCTGAGGCTATCATGATTCTACTGGTTTAGCAATCCCAAGGGGCGGCAGTTTTGGCCAGAATAAGCCTGCTATGTCTACCCTCCAGTAATAGACTACATACCAAGCTTAGTTGGCTAGATTCCTTCAAAGTATGGTCTTCGTGTCATCAATGACTGTTTTCACAACTTTATGAATTTTGAAGCAGTGTGTGTGAATTTGTGTCATCTCAGTGGACACTTTCACGTCTTTGTTTTCTTGTAACCAGTGAGATGAAACCTGTTATTATTAAGAAGCCTGTTCTTCATTGCCGAGACAAGGAATACTGAGACAGTAAAGTGCTTATCTCAGTTCACAGGTACATGTACATGTAGTTTTGTGACAGCCTCTGCTAAAATTTGTTTATGTAATATAGAACAAAGGCAGTTTTATATTGCACATATACACATCCCCTTGAATTATAATATGTACATACATTGTACATGTATGTGTGCATGTATGAATAATGTACATGTGCATGCACATATACTCAGCCATACTGCCCAGGAGGGCTGACCCTCTCAGGAGTGGGCACTTTTCTCTGGTCCAGTGTTTTCATTAACTCCTGAATGGGGGTATATTACTCTTTAAAAACCTGAAATACCCTCAGAGAGAATTCTAAAGGGTCCAAATTGAAAGCCTTGTTTATTTACATGTAAAACTGGCAAAAATGTAGTCTTCTATCCTGAATTTCCCTTTTTGTGACTCCCTGAAAAAATTCCAGTGGAAACACTGCTGGTCCCAAGGTTGCCCACTGTAGAGAGGTTTCACTGTGTAAGTAAACACTGGAATTGTGGGTCTGAGTAGTTACTATTGATGTTATTCAAGTTTTAAAATGTGAAGTGTCTTTGATTAGCACATTTTCAGATGCTGCAAGTTTTGTATATGTATGTCCTTCATATACATTTACACCACACTTATAACTGTACCGGTATCAGTTGTCCAGAATGACACCTCTATCTTTTATAGTTTAGACGATATTCAAGATTTTTGAAGTTGGAAATATATATACTCAAAGTATGTGTACTATTATGTGGGTTTGTGCTGTTTGCAAATCAGATGACAGGAAAACATAAATGTATGCATGTATATTGAATATCTTCAACTGCATTGTGCATTAAAATGTCTATCTTTTATTCATGAGTTTGTACAATGGGCACGTTTGATGAAATTAGAATGCTAATTGAATTGGGGACACTTAAAAAATTTAAATGTTGAATGTCTTCAAAAGTACATGTGTTATAGACAGAAGTGTCAGTCCACTTCAGTTCATTGGTTTATACTATAGGTGCATCTAAAGATATTAAAATGAAAGTTGTAAAATTTAATTGACACTAATTAGGCACACTTGGGGAACTTTAATTTTCAGAATCATTTCTCCAGTATAATTATGTCTGGGTGTGAACTCAGCCATTTGTTTCCAAGATTTCTTTTTCTCTTTCTTTCTTCTTTAGACCCAAATTTGTCTGGTGTTTTTCTCAGACACTTATCCATTCCAAAAACCACCAAGCTTGCCATGTTGACTGACTGCCTACAAATGAAATTGTGTGTATCATTTGGAATAGTCATGATGTTTCAAATTATGCAAATTAGAGGCAATTAAAGATTTAAAAGGTCAGTATCTTAACAAATATTATAGATAGACACAAAGTTCCAGCTTACACATGTAGGTTAGAGACAACTGTCAATCTAATGGACAGTGAACAAAAGTTGTAGCATTTTAAATTATGCTAATTAGGGGGCACTTGAACAATTTCAAAATTTTATGTCTCCAAAACTATTATAGATAGAGGTGCTATTGCAACTTCAATTTTTGTTTGTGACACAGCTGCATCCAATGAACCATGACCCAAAGTTATAGCATTGTAATTTATGGAAATTAGGTGAATGCGCAAAATTTAATTCGTGAATATCTCCAAAACTATTGTAGATAGAAGTGCCATTCCAATTTTAATTCATAGGTTTGTACAATAGTTGCATCCAATGAACCATGAATCAAAGTTGTAGCATTTTAAGTTATGCACATAAGGTGAATACACAAAATGTCAATCTTGAATAGTTTCAAAACTGTTCTCATTTTGAAGGCACGCAGACAGCAAATATTCTTTTCTAGTTATCTACGTTTTGCCAAGTTCAACGCCAATTTCTTCATTTTTCTTCTGGCTAATTATCTCCATCAGAATACTCCCTCAAAGTAGTATTATATAGTACCTCCCTCTTTTCATACAAATCCACCAATAACTGAAAATAGAGCCTGGTCCTATTTTGATCCAGATGTCTAATCTATGGATATTGGAAATCTTGTAAAAGTTTGTTTGGTGGGTGCTTACATGATCCAACTTAAGCCACTTAATCTTGTGCAATTGAACTTGAGGTGATTGGCAGCAGAAAATTGTACTGTGTATGTGGGGCTTAAGTCAATAGCTTTCCTTGGTGTAATAGATCCAACCTGCACCAGGGAAAGCTGTTGACCTGGGACATGCTATCCTTATAGGTCTTATATACAATCCTCGCCAAAAATGTTATCAATTGATGGGAAATTTTAAATAAAAACACTGAGGCAGACAAATCATATCCAGCTGGATTTGGGTGATTTAACCCTTTTACTGCCTTATTCCAAAAATGGACAAGCCTCCATTGCCACATGAAATGAGCAATTTTAACTGAAAATGACATGACGACTTAGGTCATCCGTAAAAATATGTTGGTTTGCTGTAACATCTAAATCCATTAGGGGGGGGGGGGGGGGGGGGGGTAGGTAAGTAGGACAATTAATTTTTTTGGCCAAAATCCTCAAATTCTTGAAATAGTTATATAGAAAGTGAAGGATTTATTCCTTAAATAAAAAATTATTTTGGTAGCCAGTAAATCATTGGGTCAGTCGGGTTACAGCAAAGAAGCAATATTTTCAGGTTGGCTTCATGGAAAGTTATGCCACAACTAATAGTCCAGGGTTTTTAGGCCAATTTTGGGCCAAACCCGGAAAAATTCGTGTGAAGCTGATTTTTAAACAATTTGTTCCGTGGGGCTTATATTTTTATGTGTAAAAAGTCCCTGCTTGTCCTGAGTGTGGAACATAGTCAAAATCATGTGGTTGCCTAGCCATAATCATAGTTTTCCACCCTAAGTGATAGGCACTTATGAGACCTGTGTAGTATTATTTGAGTTTATTCCACCCAAATTTGCATTCGGTCATTTAAATTTTCATGAAAATAATGTAAAATATTACATTTATGAACAATCATAGTTGGATTTTTTTTAAAATGCCTGTAATTCTCTCGAAAAAGTGTTCATCATTGGGTGAAATACAACATAAAAATGACAATTTACGAAAATTTTAAAAAAATATGAAGTGAAAGTCATGTCAACTTTATTTCTCATAGGAATACTGCAAAAAACACCATTGAATGCAGTCATGTTACTCATTTTTCATCAATATTCTGCCTTGAAAACATAAACTATTGCCATATGTGCTTATTAACAGGCTTTAAAACTAATTAATAATTATGACAACAAATTCGTATGGAGGTGTTACTGGAAATGTGACACTAACAATCATATCTGAATCGTAATATTTTCATACTACCTGCCAGCCTTGACCTACTTTCATGTTCACAAGTTTCTGCAAACCTTGACCTTAATTTGAGGTCACACGTTCCTGCTATTTTTTACAGCTTTCTTTCTTGTACAATCATAATATATACCCAGTATTGTGCCAAAATTCATGAACGGACAAATATATTACTATCATTAGGAATGCTGCTGCTCTGGAATGTAAGATTTGGTTAATGTTGTTTGTTGGGAAAAACCCCATTAGGCATCCGTCACATGTGAAAGAAAAGCATCATTTCCTTATTTCTTTGAAGTGCCAGTGTCAAAGGGTACTTCCTACAAGTTTCTGTTTCATATACATTTTCAAGCAAATACACTTCCACAGAAGTATCTGGTTTAATGATTCACGTCTGATATTGATTGGAACAGAATTTCCCAGTAGTATCAGTGCATTCCAGGAAAGTTTCAGTTTCTTGTGGAAAAGAAAGTCTGAGAGAAACAGAAGGCAGATTCCAGCAGATGCTGAAGGTTCATAACCGGTGAGTTACCCTATTCTGGTCCTTTTTACAGACAAGAATCAAATAGTAAGCCGTAGATATGGAGGATATTGTCACTTGCCTAATTTGTGGTGGTTCACTCGAAATTGGTGAAACTGTTACTGTAACAAGAGAACTTTCAACACTGATTCAGTGCAGCTTGCAAAGAAAAGATGGTTAAAATGAAAAATTACAGAACTTGTGTGCTGTCAAACTCCATAGCAAATGCCGGAAATATTATACACGGCCTAGCAGTGTAAAAGCAAGTACATCATGTGCATATAGTAAGCCCACACCAAACACTGATCATCCCCGCTTGTGTTCCTCTATAGACAGTTTTGATTTCAAAAAGGATTGTCTGTTCTGTGGGGAGGATGCTAGTGTAAAAATGGATACCAAATCTAAAGGCAAAAAGGACCAAAAAGTGGTTCACGAGGTAGCAACAATATCTTTTTGTGATAGTGTGCGAGATTGTGCAATGGATTGCATTGATGAATGGAGTGAGACCGTTTTAGCTTGAGTTAATAGTGCAATTGATCTGGTGGTGGCTGAGGCAAAGTACCACAGAAATTGTCACATAAGATTTTTTAACAAGCAACCAAGCACCTGGTCAGCCAGAAGATTCACTTAAAGCTAATGCATTTAAAGATTTGTGCAACTATCTAGATACTAATGAGGAATGTCAATATTCTCTTACTGAACTTGAAAGGATAATGAACCAGTTTTTATCTAATGCCCACGAAGTGAGGGAGGGGTTATGGTAATGGGCACCGTCCGTGTGTCCGTCCGTCCTTCCATCCGTCCGAAACAAATTTTGTTCGGCCCATATCTTCTACATTATTAATGCTACCTCTTCGAATTTTTTATGGTGGGTAGACCTTAGGTAGTAGGTGTGCATAGGCATTGTTTTCTGTGGCTAATTACTTCCATTAATTAATTAATTAACAAAGTTCATTAAGCAAGCTCAAGCTACAATACAAATTTTGTCCGGACCATATCTTCTAAACTATAAATCCTATCCCTTTGAATTTTTTATGGTTGCTAGACCTTAGGTAGTAGGTGTGCATAGGCATTGTTTTTGTGTGGCTAATTACTTTCATTAATTGATTAATAAACAAAGTTCCTTAAGCAAGCTCAAGATTTGTCCGGGCCATATTTTCTTAACTATTAATACCAACCCTTTGAAATTTTTATGGCTAATGGACCTTAGGTAGTAGGTGTGCGTAGGCACTGTTTTGTGAGGCAATTACTTTCATTGATTAATTAATTAATAAAGTTCATTAAGCAAGTTCAAGATACAATACAATTTTGTGTGAAGCATAACTTTGCAACTAAAAGTGGTAACCCTTTAAGATTTTCAGCATTGGTAGACCAGAGGTAGGAGGTGTGCATAGGCAGAAGTTTTTTTGACTAATTACTTTCCTTCATTAATATATTAATTAACAAAGTTCATTAAGCAAGCTCAAGAAGTAGGAGGTGTGCATAGGCATAAATTCATGTGGCTAATTACTTTCCTTTATTTATTAATTAACGAAGTTCATTAAGCAAGCTCAAGATCCCAATACAGTTTTGTCTGGAGCATATCTTTGCAACTATAAGTGATAGCTCTTTGAGATTTGCAGGGTTGGTAGACCTGAGGTAGGAAGTGTGCATGGACATAAATTTATGTGTACTTTCCTTCATGAATTAATTAACTAAGAAACAAAAAGCAAGAATGCCAGTCTTATAATCCAACCATGATTACTGTGGGCGGGGGATATGGCTAGCGTCAGCGGCTACTTGTTAGATGGGGAACCAGGTTACTCTCAAAAACATTTAAAAACAAAGTTGGTAGATCATAATGCCAATAAGTTTATTTCAGAAAAAGAAAGAGGACGGTGATACTTTGAAGACACATGAAAATACTAGTGATAGGTACCAATGCCATTCTTCAATCTATTTCATAATCAGGGTTTTTGAGATTATTATCTTTATGTCTGCTGTGATGTTCAGAAAACTCATTAGTAAATTTGCTAATATGCAGTTATATTCCACTCGCCGATAATAAAACCAGCATATGACATTCACTGACAAAGATATAGGCATATGAAGTGCTGAAATAGAAGCATCTTATCGTACATACACATTATATATAATATCAGGTATGTATATATACTGTACAAAAAACAGTAAGCACCCCTCCCCCCTCCCCCAGTATAAGTACATACTGGGGGGAGTTTACCTTTTTTTTACAGTATATATATATATATATATATATATATATATATATATATATATATATATATATATATATATATATCATATCATATCATATCATATCATATGATACATACTGATGTACATGGAGTATACATGAAATACCATGTTAAGTGTTTATCCTGAATGACTTTCATGTTTTCTTAATGACAATGATGTTAGTAGTTGCCAAAAGTCTGTTGCTAGGATCTTTTGTGCATTTATTTTGGTTGCTAGGTAACATGTTACTTGTTGTCAGGACAGAAACATCACAGACATGATTCATGTGTGTTCTGATGCCATGTTAAATGCTTATCCTGAATGACTTTCATTTATTCCTAATGACAATGACCTCAGTGGTTACCAAACGTACGTTGCTAGGGACTTTTGTTCATTTATTTTGGTTGCTAGGTAACAGTTTTCTTGTTTTTAGGACAGAAACATCACATATTTTATTCATGTCTGTCCTGATGCCTAGATTTAACCATTTCATGCACATAATGTCCAGTGGACCAGGTAAATTGGAATTGTATTCATTAATATATAATGGGATATAATGGTTGCTAGGCAACAGTATTGTTTAACCATGTTCCACACACTGGAGACTAGAGGACTTTTAGTATGTCGTTAAGGGTGTCATAGGGAACCAATCCTGAAATTTCCAGCTTTACACAGATTTTTTCCTAGGTTAAACCCTGAAAACCCTGGACTATAAGGAGTCTTTTGATATCAAGCTTTCACCATATTCATTTTAGGTTTAGACCATTGGATTTTTGTTGCAAAAGAATAGATCTAGGTCACGTGAGCATGTGACACTTCCGCCATCTTGGAATTTTGCTGCTTTTCAGCAAATTTCAGCATTCGTTGACTGTTTGGTATCATTAATCACTCAAAAACCCACTTACAATAGGAAAGAAAGCAGCAGATACAATGAATCAAATGGGACATTCTGGCAATAACTTATACCATTTTGGCCAATTAATTGATATTTCAGGGGGTCAGCATCTTTATCAATTATTACCCAAAAGAACAATATGAATCCTCCATGGTGTTTACCGGTATTCATTCTCTGACATATTCATGAAAAAATCTGTAAGGAACATTGGTAAGTATATAGATCTATATCTTTACTCATACACATAAGGTACATACTGAAGACACAAAAAGAAAATGACAAAAATTGGATCAATACAAATATATGAAGTTATTCAAACCACATAATTATCAAATCAGAAAAGGAAGAAAAAAGAAGAAGAAGAAAAAACCTTTCTGCAACAGAAAAACATATCAGGTTCAGTGTAAGTCCATTGAAATGATTAAACAGTTACAGACAGTGACACTCATGGTCATATGGTGCATACATGCTGGATGATAGCAGTAAGTTCGTCACGCGTCATGTTTGACTTTAACTTGCTGTTCCTTGCTTCACACAACTCGCGAATAAACATTGCCTTCTGTTCCTGCTCCTTACTCAGTGTCTCTGCAAGCTATAAAGTTGGCGAGGATATGAGCCTCATAAGAGAATGTCCAGTGAGTATTTTGAAATAACAGCATTTAAGGAATTACGTACATGGGACTGACTTCTGCCCATCACCAATTTGCCACATGTTCTCATGATTATATCCTATAAAAACAAGGCCGCATGTTCTCAAACCTTTAATCATGAGAAGGATGAAATAAGCGCTTTGCATTTCTGTTGCTTAAAGTAGGTCATGGTCATGTGACTCGGCCGTCATCTTAGATTTTTGCTGTTTTTCCTCAAATTTAAGGATTAATTGACTACCTTATATTTTTAAACCACTGAAAATCCCATTTACAATATGAAACAAAGTAGCAAATATATGAAATGAGACATTTTGGCAACACTTTATATCATTTTAGGCCATTAATTTATAATAGAGGGGGTCAATATAAGCCCCTGCCATGTTGTCCACATTGTCTGCTCCCTTGGCTTTTGTGGCTTACCATCTGGTGTGGTTGTACTGGTCACAGGCTTTAAGGAAGCTCTGAGGACATCATGTGACTTGTCATGTGACACATTTCACGCTACCTCCATGACGGAGACTGTGAACTAGTTGATACATTGGTAGTTAGGTTTGTGCATAATACATAATAGCTTTGACAGCCTGTGCCTGGTTGCGCATTATAGTTATTATAATTTATACATCAACAATGTAAATTCGACAACAGTTGCTTCCGGCACACTAGTGTTGTTTGACTTCAGTCACTTCCAGCAGTGAAAAGGTTAAGCAAAATATAGTTAAAACTTCATGCATGGCAAGGTCTAAATGCTCAGCACAGATTGACAGTTGCCAGTGTATTGAGGGCTTAAAACTGTAGTTGGTTTCTGAAAGTTGGAATAATAAATGGGCAAGTTATAGTGTGTGATACATGTACTTATGTCCTCTATGTCACTCTGTTATAAGCAGTCACAAGAGTTGTATGATCCAATGATTAATCTGGACTAAAAATACCAAATTATAAGCCTATACACAGACTGCTATAAACGTACTGTAACTGGCCTGACTTCTGGCTGGTATTGCGATAGCTTGTGTCTCTGTGTGTGTCAGTCCCTTGAGCCATGCCTCCACCCATCCATGTGTCATGATTTTTTGGCATGTAGTCTTAGGAAACAGAGAAACTATAGGATCATGACAGTTTTACAGTTTATATAATGAAAACAGCAAAAGGGTGGACAATTGTATGCAAATTTAGTATAAACTTACATTTTAAGAGAGCTGTAAAGATAAGCAGTGTGAATCATGTCATGGGGATGCTAGTACAGAATATATATACATGTATATATATATATATATATATATATATATATATATATATATATATATTTATATATATATATATAAAGTGCATGTAAATGTCACTTGAGATAAGATTTGCTTGAGCTTCAAAGGATCCCAAGGAAATGGGCGTAATGGTGGAGATGAGTTACTGAATTGAAGTCTGTTATTTTTTCTTTTTACCTCAGCTGACTTGTGTGTCAGCTTAGGTTTTTTGAGGGTCCGTCGTCTGTCCATCGTCCGTCGTCAATTGTCCGTCGTCCGTCCGTCATCCACAATTCACATTTTCGACTTCTTCTCAAAAACCGTCAGCCAGATTCACTTTAAACTTGGTGGAGATGTGCCTTGGGTGGGTCTCTACCAAGTTGGTTCAAATGGTGACGGTCCAGTGATTTTTGGATTTTTAATGAATTTTTTGTTCTTTTTTGGGTAAATCTTAAAAAATCTTTTTCTCCGAAACCCCTCACCCAATTGCTTTGATATCACACAGGAACACTCCCTGGGACTCCTAGTTATTAATTGTTCACCAGGTGGCGCTGCAATTTTTTCCTAATTTTTTATGAATTTTTGTGTGTTGTAGCTATTTTTGACTTCTTCTCCAGAACCATCCCTCAGATTAAGCTGAAACATGGTGGATATGTTCCTTGTAGATGGGTCAAACAAAGTTTTTCACTATGTGGGAATGCTGCAGATTCCTGAGTTTTAACGATTTTTTCAATTCTGGTACTTGTCGGTCAGTGCAGCTTTCCTATTGATTACTATGGAAGTCAATGGGCATTCTAATGCTAATTCACATTTTTGACTTCTTCTCTAAAACCGTCATCCAGATTAACTTCAAACTTGGTGGCAATGTACGTTGGGTGGGTTTCTACCAATTTTCTTCAAATGTTCATGCTCCAGTGATTTTTTGATTTTTAATGAATTTTTTTGTTCTTTTTTTTTGACAAATCTCAAAAAAATCTTCTCCGAAACTGCGTACCCAATTGCTTTGATATCACACAGGAAGACATCTAGGGACTCCTTGTTGTTAATTTGTTCACCAGGCAGCCCTGCAATTTTTTTCTATTTTTTTATGAATTTTTGTGTGTTATAGCTATTTTTGACTTCTTCTCCAGAACCGTCACTCAGATTAAGCTTACACGTGGTGGATATATTCCTTATGGAAGGGCCAAACAAAGCTGTTCACTATGTGGGAATGCTGCAGATTCCTGATTTTTAATGATTTTTTCAAGTCGGCCCCTTTGGGGTAAATGCACCTTTCCTATTGATTACCATGTAAGTCAATGGGCATTCTAATGCTAATTTACATTTTCAACTTCTCCAAAACCATCATCCAGATTTACTTCAAACTTGGTGGCAATGTATCTTGGGTGGGTGTCTACCAGGTTTGTTCCAATGGTCATGTTCCAATGAATTTGGATTTTTTTATGATTTTTTTTTCAAAAATCTCTACAAAAGTTTTAATAGGAGAGTTTAACATGGGAATTTCTTGTAATGGTCATAACTTTAATAAGACTGACCAGATTTACTTTAAACTTGGTGGGGATGTGCCTTGGGTGGATCTGTACCAAGTGTGTACAAATGGTCACGCTCTATTGATTTTTGGATTTTTTATGAATTTTTTTGTTCTTTTTTGGGGCAAATCTTCATTATTTTTCTCCTCTGAAAACACTCACCCAATTGCTTTGATATCGTACATAGACACTCCCGGGACACCTAGTTCCCAATTTGTTCACCAGGTGGTGCTGTAATTTTTTTATGAATTTTTTGTATGGTTTTGCTATTTTTCACTTGTTCTCAGAACCGTCCCTCAGATTAAGCTGAAATGTGATGGATATGTTGTTGTGGAAGGGCCAAACAGTTGTTTACTAGGTGGCACTGCTTTGGATTCCTGATTTTTACCTCAGCTGACTTGTCAGTCAGCTGAGGTTTTTTGAGGGTCCGTCGTTCGTCCGTTGTCCGTCCGTCCGTCCGTCCGTCGTCCACAATTCACATTTTCGACTTCTTCTCAAAAACCGTCAGCCAGATTCACTTCAAACTTGGTGGAGATGTGCCTTGGTTGGGTCTCTACCAAGTTGGTTCAAATGGTGACGGTCCAGTGATTTTTGGATTTTCAATGAATTTTTTTGTTCTTTTTTGGGTAAATCTTAAAAAATCTTCTTCTCCGAAAGCGCTCACCCAATTGCTTTGATATCACACAGGAACACTCCCTGGGATTCCTAGTTCTTAATTTGTTCACCTGGTGGAGCTGCAATTTTCCTAACTTTTTATGAATTTTTGTGTGTTGTAGCTATTTTCGACTTCTTCTCCAGAACCATCCCTCAGATTAAGCTGAAACATGGTGGATGTGTTCCTTGTAGAAGGGTCAAACAAAGTTGTACACTATGTGGGAATACTGCAGATTCCTGAGTTTTAACGATTTTTTCAATTCTGGTACTTGTCGGTCAATGCAGCTTTCCTATTGATTACTATGGAAGTCAATGGGCATTCTAATGCTAATTCACATTTTCGACTTCTCCTCCAAAACCGTCATCCAGATTAACTTCAAACTTGGTGGCAATGTACGTTGGGTGGGTTTCTACCAATTTTGTTCAAATGTTCGTGCTCCAGTGATTTTTTGATTTTTAATGAATTTTTTTGTTTTTTTTTTGGACAAATCTTAAAAGATCTTGTAAGTCAATGGGCATTCTAATGCTAATTCACAGGACAACTGACACGAAATTTACTGTTTACTTGATAACTTGAGATCTGTTTTGAGTTAGCTACACATGTTAATTATTCTGTATGAAGGTCATGCTGAGACAGTACATGAATGACCTTGACCTCGTTTGTGGGGTCACAGTGCAACATACATGAATTTTACTCTTCATTATAACTTGAGAACTACTTGAACTTTGATGCTGCTCATGTAAGTGTTCTTCTATAAAGTTCAGACTTACTCAGAACATGGTGTCCTTGATCCTTTCCCAAGTTCATAGAGCTGCAAGTGTGATGAATGTCAAGATCAGCTGAGGCAAGGGCTGTCCACACAGCCCTCTTGTTTTGGTCATGTTTCTGGAAGAGGTGTGTATGTTTCTCTGTGTGACTGCATGCATGTGTGACAGAGATCATATTTACAGTGTTAGGTGCACATTTATTTTAGTAATTTTATTAAATATATTAGTAGAATTTTTCATGAAAAAGTCAAGTGAGGAGTGTGAAATATAAAAATACATTTTTTAGCTAGTCAAATTATTTAGTTTGTGAAACATTTAGATAATGTAACTGATAAAAGGCAAAATGTTGATTTGAATAATACAACTTCCACCATTTTCATATAATATATTCATGATGTACTTTATATTTTGGACTTTTTCATGCTATGAACACATGGGAGTATGATATGGCAGTGATGTTTACTAAGAATTAAGAGTTTTAGTTCATAGGATCAGATTTCTTTAAAAAAAAAAGTAAATGAAAATTTGATCTTAGATTTATGCAATTTTTTTGCACATAAAGTGAGGTGATACCATAATTCGAAAGATAAAATAACTGAGGCCATATGAGCAGATTTCATATGATCATGTATTGTTTGCAGAGAAGTAAGATATCAGAGACATGAGCCTTTGTACATTTGTAAGGTCCATATGTATACCATGTAGGACACAATAGCTATTCATCCCTGTAGAGACATGCCAAGGTGAAATCAGGGGGGCTACTTCTGCAAGACTATTGTGTGTTTTTATCCAATGCCTAACGAAAGCTTCTTTTTGTTTAACAGGAAGTACATGTATACCCCATTGTTGACATCATTTAAAATCAAACATTGGTATCTTGGAATCTGTATTTTCTCTTTCATTTATTTGTTTTGTTTATTATTTTTGTCCTTTTTGCTGCTTCCCAGTTTTGGTCATCCACTGACCATGCGTGCCAAGATAAATACACAGTAAGTTCATCTACACAGTAAATTGCAGATCAACAAGATACCAACATATATTTTTGTCTATGATACAAAGAAGTCACTTGCTTTAAAAAAAAAAGTCAACAGCTTTTCTCTGGGTGCATTGCGCACAATGTGCCCAGAGCACACCAAGAAAAGCTGTTGACCTTGGGTATTCTCTCTGCAACTATAGGCATACTGGTGCTTGAATGAGAGGTCTTTTACGAGGAATACAAATTCAGGATCCTAATGATAATTCAGACATGTCTGACTTAAGTAGATCGATTTTAGATGTGATTGGCACTGAAAGAGTTAACATGTATGCTTAATAGGAACTGTGTCCAAAATTGTGAAATTAAAACCTCAGTTAAAACCTGCAATGAAAAAAAACCCCAGAAATTAATACTGGTAAAAATAAGTACATTTACGATATTGGGGGTACTTTGTACCTGTGAAGACTCGTGGATTGAAAAGCATACAGGCCAACTGAAGTAAACAGATTGACCTTGTCCTCCTTAACCAAGTTTCCTATTTACATTGCATGCATAAGCAGGGTACAATGCAAAATTAGTGGGTTTTTTTTCAAATGTGATCATCATTAATTTTGTCCCACTTGCAACTGCATGAAAAAATTCCTTTTTGAAGTTTTTCAACCTTAATCAATAAATCATATGGGCAAGTCAGACAGGTCCTGCAGTTAGTGAGCCACTTTGAGCAGTTAAGTAGTGTTTTGTTTAAACATATTTTATTTGCAAAAACAATTGGACAACAGGCACAAGGCTTATATGAAGGCCTCTTGTGTCTGTTTACAAGGTCAAAGTTACAGTGAAAACTCGTTATAATGACACCATTTGTTCCCTTAGAAATGTGTTGGACAACTAAATATGTCAGATAAATTAAATCAAATAAAAAAGCAAATGAACTTTTGCCATTCAAAACTTGTGTCATTATAATGAATATTTTTTACTTGGCTGGATCTCTATCTAGTTGTTTTAATGGTCATGCTCCATTGATTTTTTTATTTTTTGTTTTATGAATGTTTTGTTCAATTATGGCAAAATCTTCAAAAATCTTCACCAAAACTGCTCAGCTAATTGCTTTGCAATTGGATAGGGACACTTCTGGGGACCATGAGACCTTAATTTGTTCAACAGGTGGCACTGCAGTTTTTCATCTTTTTTTTCACAGGTTTTTGTAAGTTTTTCCCATTTTTGACTTCTACAAAACCATTACTCAGATTGCTGTCAAACTTAGTGGAAATGTAGCTTGAGGGAGCCTAGGATTAATCAAAATTGATTCAATCGTTGGTGATATTTTGGATCCCTGATTTTCAACAACAACAACAACAAAAATCAATTTGGGTACTTGTCAATTAATGCATGCACTCATATTGTTTACCACGTCAGTCAATGGAGATTGCAAGGAAAAACTCGGCACTTTTAATTCCTCTCAAAAATCCTCATCCCCTGGACCTGGGGGGGGGGGGGACCTATGGGTTGAATGTTCAATGTCAGCGGAGGACTGGCTCTTCACACAGCCCTGTTGTTTACTATATGGAACATTATGTAACAAATCATTTCTGCATCTGACATTTTACTTACTTTCTTTGTGTGTGTGTTGTGGGGGGGGGGGGGAGGGCTTTACCTAAAGAACAATGAAAAAGTAGGGACACATGTAAGTGACAATTAATGAGAAGACACTGTTCCCAATGATACAAAAAGTGTACAGGTTGTTAGAAAACATTACAGTACACTGAAACTTGCAGTGTAAGCAAGTGGGCTGATATCAGTTTTGGGGAATGGTAAGAAAGAGTGCTTTTGTGTAGGGTAATTAGAAAGGTCTGTGTATTGTTCACTAAGACCTTTTTAGGTGTTGTCTAGGTCATTGCAGTATGTGCATAAATATGTTTACGTCATGGCCCTGTTTTGATAAGGATGTTTTCGTCAGCTGACTTATAAGCTTAGGTTCAAGGATAGTCCAGTGTCTGTTTTATTTCCTTTGTCCATTGTCTGTCCTTGGCCTATCTGTTGTTTGCCTCTTCACATTACAGATTTGAATTTGATTTTATTGACGTATTCCAAGAATATTGTCTGGCCGTGTAGTTCATAGACCATATCACAGAAAACAATTTACAGTTGTGTATTCTTCTCCAAAACTGTTTGCCACATTATCTTCAAACTTAGTAGCAACATGCCATGGTTGGGTTTCTACGAAATCAGTTCAACAAGTCATGCATGGTCCAGTAATTTTTATCCACCACCCACAAAATGGGGGAGGGGGGGAGTATGGTAATGGGCACTGTCCATGTGTCCTTCGTCCATCTGAAACAAATTTTGTCTGGGCCATTTTGTCTAAACTATAAATGCTAGCCCTTTGAAATTTATAGGGTTGGTAGATCACAGGTAGTAGGTGTGCATAGGCACTGTTTGTGTGTGCCTAATTGTTTACATTATTTAATTAACAAAAGTTCATTAGTCTACCTCCAGATCAGAAACAATTTTGTGCGGGATAATCTTTGCAACTATAAATGCTAGCCCTTTGAAATGTTCGAGGCTGGTAGATCTTAGGCAGGAAGTGTGCATAGGATTAAATTTATTCGGCTAATTTCTTTCTTTTACTTATTAATTAATAAGCAAAGATTGGCAAGCAGCATTGGCTGAAAAGCCCTCCTACGGGGGTTCGGGGGCATGCTCCCCCCCCCCCCCCCGAAAAATTTTCAAAAATAGACATCAGATTATGCATTTCCGTGGCATTTGAGGGCACTTGGATTCAAGTATGAGTGGTAGCATGAGTGCTAAACATGCTGCGAGACCCACAGCAGCTTGATTTGCCTTAAAAATATCACAGGGAAAAGCAGATTTGTTAAAATTTACCAGATTTTTTGTAGAATGACATTTGTGGTAATTTTTGTGAGATTCTTGGGGTAATTTGGGAGTCGGGAGGGCAGACAGCACATGCATGAATTTCTGGAGACTCCCAAATGATTCAGGAGGGTTAGCAACACTGTGCACAGATAATAGATCAAGCGAACCAATGTTTTGTAACCACAGAATGGCCAGGTCTCAAACCAGCAACCTTCAGCATCAGTCACTCAGCCCAAAATTAGAAACATACATACCAACTGCACCACATGCCTTTTTCCCAAAAACAATACATGTAGTTCAATGGAGGCAGGTATGCATGAATGCCATGAACAACATGGCCCAGTCATTGTATGCAATCCAGTATTCTGAGTTGCTCCAGATCTATGTAAGTCCACCAGGACCAAAGGAGTTCCAAAAGTATATGTTTTGTGACTAGAGAATGGCTAGGTCTTGAACCAGCGTTACCTTCGGCACCAATGACCTTGTGAAAATGGGTAATGCACAAACCAACTGCACCAAATTTCTACTCTTAATGGCAAAAAAAAAAAAAAAAATCCCCAAATGAACATGAAAAACACCCATTTTGGGTTTCCTACTACTGGAAGGTTAAGGTAGGCTCAGCTTTGCTAATTAAGCTTAGCTCAAGCTACAGCTGAAACTCAACTCAGCTCATCTGAGGCTGGGACCTACTTTGAATTCAGTCAACTGTGAACTGGCTCTTCACATGTCACCATCTTGTTGTGATGTCAGAATTGATCTGCCGAGGTCAGATGTTATAGTTTATGCAGTGAAACCTAAGTGCATGTATGTCATAAAAAAATTGCAAGGAGTGTGTGTAGGTTGTTATGTCTCCCAGTGCAACTGGGGGGGGGGGGCATATTGTTTTTGTGTCCGTTTCTTCTGCTTCTTCTTGTTCTTCTTCAACAGATTGTTGCCTGCGTTGCGGACGCCATAACTGAAGAAAGATTTGACTTTGGAAGTTGAAATTTTTTGTGCAGATGTTCCTATATAAATATAAAACCTTGCTTGGGATTGCAGATGGGTGACTGTGACATATTTTTCAAGGTGACATGGGCATGTCTTCTAAAATTGACGCGGATGCAACAACTCTGCAAGGATTTGACTTAGGAGGTTAAAATTTTGCATGATTATGTACCATAATATGAACTAGATTGGGATTGTAGATTGGTGACCTTGACCCATTTTCAAGGCCTCATGACCATTTTTTAAAAATCACTGCAGATGCACTCGAGAACTATTTGACTTAAAGAGGTTGACATTTTGTGTGATTATGTTTCCAAGTAAGACTTTTGTAAGACCTTGCTTGTGACTGCAGATGTATGACCTTGACCGATTTTTCAAGGTCACATGTACATTTCATCTAAAATCAATGTGGACGTGATAACTCAAGAAAGATTTGAAAGGGGAAGTTGAAATTTTATGTGAAGATGTATCTATATATGATCTTGCTTGGGATTGCAGATGGGTGATCTTGACATATTTTTCATGGTCACATGGGCATGTCATCTAAAATTGACATGGATGCAACGACTCTGCAAGGATTTGACTTAGGAGGTTGAAATTTTGCATGTTTATGTACCTGTAGATGGGTGACCTTGACCCATTTTCAAGGTCACATGGCCACTTTTTAAAAATCATTGCAGATGCACTCGAGAAAGATTTATCTTAAAGTGGTTGACATTTTGTGTGATTATGATTATGTAAGACTTTTGTAAGACCTTGCTTGTGACTGCAGATGTAGGACCTTGACCTATTTTTCAAGCTCACATGGGCGAATTTTAAAAAATCAACATGGATGTGATAACTCAATAAAGATTTGACTTGGGAAGACGAAATTTCATGTGAAGATGTACTATATATGATCTTGTTTGGGATTGCAGATGGGTAACCTTGACCTATTTTTCAAGGTTACATGGGCATGTCATGTAAAATCGATAATTCAAGAAAGATTTGACGTGGGAAGTGGAAATTTCATGTGAAGATGTATCTATATATGATCTTGCTTGGGATTGCTGATGAGTGACCTTGACCTATTTTTCAAGGTTACATGGGCATGTCATGTAAAATCAATAACTCAAGAAAGATTTGACTTGGGAAGTTGAAAGTTTATGTGAAGATGTTTCTATATAAGACCTTGCTGGGGAATGTAGATGGGTGACCTTGACCTTTTTCAAGGTCACAGAACCACTTTTTCAAACTCATTGCAGACACACTAGTGAAAGATTTGACTTACAGAGATTGAAATTTTGTGTGATTATGTTTCTATGAAAGACTTGTAAGACCTTGCTTGTGACTGCAGATGTTTGACCTTGGCCTATTTTTAGGGTCACATAATCATTTCATCTAAAATCCATGCAGACATGATAACTCCACAAGGATTTGACTTAGGAGGCGGAAATTCTGCATGATTATGTACCATAATATGAACTAGGTTGGGAGTATAGATGGGTGACCTTGACCTATTTTCAAAGTCACAAGCGCTTCCTTGAAGCTGCCTAAGCGATAGGTCAAGAATGTCTTTTGAAAAGGTAGCACCTTCAAATTGTGTTATATATCTGTAGATGTGTGACCTTGGCCTATTTTTCAAGCTCACAATATATAAATTCCACAGTAACAATATTTGTAAATATTTTCCTTGTTTCCTTATTTGTTTCTTTGCTTCCATTCTAATTGTAAATAATTTTATGCTACATAACACAAAAATATTTGTCCTCCTCCTCATACATTTAAACCAAGCGGAATCTTCAGTCCCTGATATAGCCCTTCCAATAATCCTGCATAGAAATATATTAAATTGAAAATTTGCTGGGACAATGAGCCTCAGTAAGAGTGTGCTTGTGCTTCTACATGGGTAATCTTTGCTTAGATTTTGAAATGTCAATAAAGAGTGTAACTTCACCATATCTGTAGATTATCGGAATCGGCATGCCTATTTATAAAAATAAGGGTGACAATAGTAAGGGCGCACGGGGAGACATTTGATTTTCTGTTGGAAAATCAGCCTGTTCTAGTGTTATTTTTGTTTTTTTCATAAAAAGGAACAAAATGTTTTTTTTTTCATCCTGTGTGATTCCCAAAAATTGAAAATATGGTGGATTGCCAAATAAAGTTTTAGCCCAGCTTATATGTTTTATAGGATGATCAGTAATCTGTTGTCCATCCTCCTGTGTGTCCTTCCATTGTTGTCCATTCATATTTCAAATTTTCGACTTCTCCAAAACTGCCAGATCCTCATCAAACTTACTGGGGATCTACCTTGGGTTGGTTTCTATGAAGCTAGTTCAATTGGTCATGCTTCAATGCTTTTTGGATTTTTTTTTTAAATTTTTTTTTTGTTGCAAAAATCTTAAAAAACATTCTTCAAAACCACTTTAAATAGCCAATTTCTTTTAAATTTCATAGATCCACGTATGGGGAACCCCAGACCATTATTTGATCAACAGGTGTGACTTTTTCAATTTTTTTGTTACAAATTTTTGCACATCTTGGTTATTTTGGACTTCTTAAAACCATCACTCTAATGCCTGCATGACTATCAATTATCATATGTAATTCGATCAGAATTGGAAGTGAAATTCACATTTTTGACTTCCTGTCCAAAACTTTGGATGATATCATGGTAAAGTTCACAGGACTACTTCAGTTTGTGTATGTAAGGTCAGCTGAGCACAGGACTGTTTCAGTCCTCTAGTTGAGGTATGCAGTTTTAATAGCCAACCTGTACAGAGAAGCAAACATTTTAACTAGCATAAAAACTACATGCAGCACCTGTTACAGTTTAAACACACACACACATACACATATATATTCTTGTGTTTTTACCAACACAATCCCCACATTGCCTTTCAACATACACACCTATCTGTCAGTGAGTTATTCTGTGTTTCTAAGTTAAGTGAGGGGCTGCTTTCTGCTGCTGCAGCAAAAAAAGGAAGAAAGTGTTCCACTGTCCATTATACCATGGCCGCTAATTCTCACCATAGTGGTATCCAATCATATTGCAGTATTGGTGGTGACAAAAAAGGGTTTCTTCCCGTGGCGATTTCAGAGGGTGTTCCAAAGTGTATCAAATTTAATTTAACTACATCCACCCACACACCCACCCTCAGTCACATGTTGCATCCATGTAAGTAAACTATACATTCACTTATAAATGCCAATTTCAGAGATGAGAGGGTATGGAACTTCTATACCCATGAAGAGAAATATTTTCCTTCTATGAAGGAAATTACAGTTTAGGAAAGATTGTGCATAAGTACATAATTTCTTGACCCTCCAAAGGAGGTAATCTCATAATGACCAAAATCTGCTTGTATACACATTTACAGACTTAGGGATTTCCCATAATGCTCATTAAGTGGAAATCGTAGCCTACTTATAGTAGATTATATGCAATTCCATCAAAGTTTTAAAAAAAATGCAAATAAAGTGTTCAGCAGCATCCCATGACTACAAAATGATGCATTCCCACATTGGCATACCTAATATTGTGAGCCCAGTGCATCAAAATGAGACCTGAGAACTGGGTTTAATCCTGCTGGGGTGGCACAGCCCTCCACTGGACATGGACCCTTTACCATTTCTTGGCCTGGCAGTTTAAGTGAATCACTGGAATCATGCCCATTCCTCATCAGGTAGAGGAACTTTTTCCAATGAATCAAATCACGCAATGATTGTGGATGAGTTGTGTCCTTTGGAATGAAAGAATCAAGTGGCAAGTAGTCCACCTCCTGGAATCAAGCAAGTCCTGGCCCATGAGATGGACAATGCTTCAACTGCCACCTTCTCTGCACACCTCCTTCTGCCAACTTCCCTAACGTGATGTGACCGTGCAGAAACCCTGCCAGCATTTGGAGGAAGGCCTGTATTAAATCAGTTCACTGGTTCTTGGCCTGTCTCTTCCTGCCATCCAGTGGGATCAAAGGAGACAAGGCTGGTGGTGGTGGTGGTGGTGTGCACGCGCCTTGACATGTGTGAAGACCCCACTGACAAGATGACAAAATGAAAGAAGATGCCTCACTAAAACTGGAGAGCTAGAGGACTTGCCATCCAGGAGCACTATCCATTACTGAGGAAGAGTCCTCCTGTTCTTCCATTGATACTATCAGGCTACAATGAACAAAATTGGTTTGCCACATATCGGGCTTGGGGAATCTGGCTGAGTTGTAAAGGGTGATGGCTGCAGGACACAGTGGGCTCAAGGTGCTTATCTGTGCCACCTGGCATTGATCCCAGTAGTCCCATAACTTCAGAGCCAGGCACTGTATGGTGGTTTGACCTGCTTTCCCACCACACACAATCCACAACACTGCATGCATCACACTAACCGCCCCTTCATCTGTCCCTACACCATTGACCACAGTGACCTGTACTTTGGGAGGGTTCCCCAGGCCTCTGGACTTCGATACTACTTGGTGCCCATGGGCTGTTGTTGGGGATCCATCATTTGTAAAAAAAGGAATGAAAGTATTTAAGTCCAACTTGTTCAAATGTCCTTATCTTTACAGAACCTACTGACATACATTTAATCTATTTACATGTTAGACCTATTCTGTGCAAGAAACCTAACAGTAACAGCCGGGTATTTAACCACTTTTCATCCTCCCCTTTTTTAGAGATTAGCAGAGCTGTAACTCCCTAACAATCACTCCTGCAATTCAAACAATGTAAGCCTACTTTATTCTTTTGCTGTCGACTCAGCTGACGGACAAGTCAGAAACACCATGTCTCTTTTTATCTTTGGCACAAGTGATAAATGTGCCGGTTTAAGTGGTTGGGCCTAGTCTAGTTAAAATGTAAAATAATTTTAAGGTTGAGAGGGTCAGTTTTAAACCACCAGTGGCCTTTTATGGATGACTGCCTGTCTCAAGTCAGGAGTGAAATCATTGGAAAATGGATATTAATATTAATGTTTTGATAATTCTAGAATCTCTGTCTTTTATTAATGTTTTGATAATTCTAGAATCTCTGTCTTTTGCTGTACTTAACTTTGCTGTCATTGTTGGGTTGACATTATGAATATGGTAATGTTTTTCTGAACTAGTTAGCACACTTTTTAATGCCAAGGCTCCGACAGTCTTGATTGTCCGACATGCATGCTGGAGTCCCAGATGCAGACTTTCTCCATGCAAACACTCTCCTTTTGGAGCCCTGGTGACCTATCCTCTCAGACCCCTGTAAGTTGCTGTCTCAGAGTTTCCACATTTTGACTTTGACTGGCCCCTGTAGGACCTGTCAACTCCAACCCTGTTAACAGATGCTGTCATACCCTCCTGAGCTACCCTGGGACAACATGTCATGCATACTTGTTGAGCTGATCATGATGGCAGGCCATGCAATTTTGTCTAAACATCACAACATATATGGCAGCCCCCTATGAGTTTCAATGACAAAAGGCCCATTCCACATTTGCTGGAGCTTTGGGCTCTTCCCTATGACTTTACATGTATCCTAAACCAGCACCAGGTTCCCCGGCTCAAACTGCCATTCAAGCAGCTTGACATCATAAGGAGTAGACTGCAAGGCCTCCCTTGCCACCTTATGAGCATCCTCCAGGCATTTAGCCAAATCCTCTACAAAAATCGAGGTTTCACAGTCACTAGCTCTCACTGCCCTGTCCAGCTCAGAATGTACTAGCCAATTCACCTCTCTTCCCAATACAAGCCTGTTGGGATTCTTCCCTATCCTAGCATAGGGAGTACTCCAATTAGCAGCCACTTGGTGTGGATGTGATCATGCAGGTCCACCATCTGATGTAGTTGCCTTCTGGGTGTAGTGGTGTCCAATCAAGTTGTGGCATTGGTGGTGATGTAGAAGGGATTTCCTGTCTCGGCAATTTCGCAGAGTGTTCCAAAGTGTATCAAATTTTACTTTCACTACAATATGCATATTATATGTATCACATATACAGTGAAAGCCTGTATTTAAAGATCACACCAAGGGATAACCTTGTTGTAGTTTCTCAAGATAGGTGGTCTCCCATTTGAGGTAGAAATAATATGAAAGCTACAGAGTACAGACAGACACCACTGCAAAACCTCACAGTCCCAGTTTTGAGTTGAATATGACATTTACATCATCAGCCATGCAAATGTGCATTTAGAGAGATTATAGATATGGATTTTTCATCACTGTCCAACATTGTTTAAACAGGTAACAGCTAGTGGGAATCAAAGTGCATGTGTGTTTCACCCAGCTTGCCAACAGTGAAGTAATGAAGACACCACTCTTATATGGAGAAAAACATATTGACCTTAAAGTGCAACATGTGGTAACACCTTAAATATGAAAAACTAGTCTAGTAGTAATCTTCCAAAACTGATGAAAATTGAAATATCCCTCAACTTTGCATATGGATGTGCATGACATTTTGCGGACACTGTGGTTATCCTTCTGCATGCATGCAGTTTTGCTTGTTGAAAAGATGGTACCTCTATCATCTTTGAAACCCATAACATTAAAACAAGTTAGGAAGCAGAGGTTTTAAATTCTTTTACATGTATGTAAGCAAACTGATTTCCTTATCACTTTCATATTTTTCAGATCTTACAATGTCCATGGACTCCTATTGTGTGCCTAGCCTGGTGCTCCATGGAGCTGGGCAACAAGTGTATCAGGACAGTACATATGGAGGCCACTTGGTGGCAGTGGTGGGACAGCTTTGGCGTGATGGACTTTACTGTGACTACACACTGCTGGCAGGAAATGTGAAATTCCGTGTTCACAAGCTGGTCTTTGCAGCACTTTCAGACTATTTTGGTGCCTTATTTGAAAGTGGTATGAAAGAATGTCACAGTGATTCACTGGATCTAAAAGGCATCAGTGCCAAAGGATTAAAGGCTGTTGTAGAGTTTGTTTACTCGGGGCAGTTGGTGCTGGACTCTTCAAATGTGTTTGATGTCTTGGCAGCTGGTAACCACTTGCAAATTAAACCAATCGTAAAATTGTGCTGCGAGTACCTGTTTTCCGAAACCACTTTGGATAATGTACAGGCTATGTTAGGTGTTGCTGATATATATGATCTGATGGACTTCAAGGCCTTGTTAAAGGATTTCATTTTGCGAAATTTTCAAAAGTTTGTAGAAACAATTGATTTCAGAGAGCTCGAGATTACAGACTTGATAGAACTTTTGAAAGAAAACAGTCTCAGCTGCCCAAGTGAATATGAACTGTTCCAATATGTTATGGACTGGATTCATTATGATCTGGAGTCACGTGGAGGTTTTATAGGTGACTTGTTGGATCACATCCGCTTGCCGTGTTTCTCTACAGAAGATCTGCAGACCATTTCACGGCTGCCACTTATCAGCAAGGATCCAAAATGCATGGCATTACTGTCTGAAGCTTGGGAGTACCACAGTCAACCTCACTTGCTGATTTTTGATGAAACCCCAAAGTCACAAGTTCGTAATAATCCTTGTATTGTGGCAATCAGAGAGGAACATGGGTACGAGGATAGCTGCTATGCCATGCAGGATGACGAATGGATACAGTTGGATATCCCATGTCACTTTGAAGGTGCTGCAGCCACAGTGGTAAACAACCACCTGTTTGTTTGTGGAGGCACAGACCACTCGACCATGTCAGTTACCAAGGCTGCTTGGTGCTTTGAACCAGCTACTTCAAAGTGGACAAACATATGCCCAATGAATAAGTCGCGCTCTGTATTTGCACTTGCAGCCTACAACAACCACTTGTACGCAATTGGGGGAATTTGCAATCCAAGATTAGACAACACTGATGTCACAGAAACTATGGAAGTATACTCCATTGAGAATGATATGTGGTCTTACGGATCACCTTATGACATGGCGGTCTGTAACAATGCAGCATGTATGTACCAAGATACAATCTGGGTAGCTGCAGGGGTAGACTTGGGCTGCAACAGCATCAGTGATTTCAAGGCTTATGACCCACCCACAGATACATGGGAACGAAAAGAAGACATTCTGGGAACGGTGCTGCGACCAAAGCTCTTTGCTCAGCATGACCAAATCTATCTGCTTGACTTAGATCCTACAGAAGGTGGCCTCGCTCACCTGCAGTCATACAACATATGTGCAGATCAGTGGAGTCCTATTCGGCTTCCCAGCATCCAGTTATCTCGTCAGTTTGGTGCTGCTGTCATGGGCGACTGGATCTACTTTGTAGGTAGAAATGATGTTGAGTATGGGCGAAGCAAAAAGTACAACTGTGTAACAAAGGAAACTAGAGAAATCCAGTCCTTTCCAGAGCATTCTCGGGCACCCATGTGTTTTTCATTGTGCTTGCCCCAGGGTGTTTTACAGCATAAACCGAAAAAGATCTGTTCAAAATGACAGTTCAAGCCAAATGTTGACCAGACTGTTGCAAAGGGAAAGTACAGTTCAGGCATGTGTGTGTATGCATTGTAATTGTATGTACATGTTTTTACCCCCTCAGCCTTATCGGCTGATGGGGTAATGTCTGTGCATGCATGTATATATCCATCTGTCCGTCCTTTGCGTATGCCTTTTGATGCAATAACAGTTTAAACATGCTGCTATCATGAAACTTGTACTGTAGAAGTATCTCACTGGAAGCTTGGCTAAGTTTGACATTCAGTGACCTTGGCCCATTTTCAAACTCCCCAGGGGTCATATTTTTGCCCCTGTGGTTGCAAGAACTTCAACTTTTGAACAAACTGAGTTACTATGATCAAACTTGTGCTCTAGAAGCATTTCATTGGAAGCTCGGCTAAGTTTGACATTCAGCGACCTTGAAGTATTTTCAAAGTCAGCAGGGGTCATTATTTTTTAACCCTTGCAGACACAATGACTTTTAACAAATTGAGCCTCTATCACGAAACTTGACCTGCAGAAGTGTCTCATCGAAAGCTTTGCTGAGTTCAAAATTCAACCGTGACATGCATGTATTTTCAAGATCACCAACTCTGCTTATATTTTTACCCTGGCCAAGGGGGTTCTCCGACTGTTATTTTGGTGCTATATTAAAGGACTGGATCTTGAATGCATTAAAATTTATATGAGAATCCGATAAAGCAGTTACCAGTAGATATCAATTTTATCTATGAAGAACTTGAAAACAAATCAATATAATCAAGACTAGTTTCAGTTTTATGTGCACTAGCCAGCAGTGTAGATACACACATAGGATGATGCAACAAACAATACTCCTGCCCAGAAGGCAGGTGTCAGCTATGAATAGATTCTGCTTCAATTTGAATTTCCATTGGTGTCACCAGAATGTTGACATTAAGTACATACCAAAAGTGTGAGCAACAAAGTAAATATGACTTTTGCAGCTGAAGCAAAAACAATGGTCACCTGATCTCTATGTCATGAGGTCTTTTATGTAAACATGTAAATGGTGCACAGGACACAATAGTAAACTCTCAAAAACAGGTTTGAGAATGTTCACCATCTTCCCTAATCTATAATTGAGATAGATGAAATTGTGTGCAAGAAACACAAATGTAATGCATGCTACTTGATCCACTTGCTGTGACTTGTACAGAGCTCCTGAAATGATATACAGAAAAAAAAATTGGATCCTCAATATGATATATTTTACTCCCTCATGACATAATCAGGGTATGAATCAATACAGTCTTTTCTGTTATATTCCTTGTTGGGTAAAACTCCAAACCCCTGAAAGGACATTAAAAAACAAAAAACAAAAAAACAAAAAAACAAAAAACAAAAAAAAAAACTCACCCAGTGTTGAGTGTGAATAAAATATATTGCATGAGAACAAAATAATATTGTATGGGAATGAATTGATATTGTGTGCTAATGAAATACTAGTATTTCTTGAACATGCAATATTTTACTTTCACATACATTATTTCCTTCATATGCAATATATTGCACTCACACACAGTTTAGTTTTTATTTTGTTCCAAGAAGATAAAAGTTATCCATTTTAAGAAAACAATGTTTTTTCTCTGCATGTTCCTTCAGGGGCTTCACAGAATTGACTTTCTTCTTGTAGGCTTTATTTCTATGTTTTTTCCCCCAATACACTGTTTTTCTCAAGTGCACTGTGTAGTTTGGCACTTGTCTTTTCAGTGACCAGGTTTTGGTCACACGAACATGTGACACCATCATGCCTATGAGACGTTATGTTAAACCTGTCAGCTCGGATGGTTTGACTGGTAGTCTTAACATGCGTTTCGACATGCTCTTTCTGTGACATCTGCTTAACGCTTACACGTTAGCAACATTACCCCCTGCTATATAAGCAACGGTTTACAGCGTTCCAACTGCCACTGATGAGAATCATGGAAGAATCTAAACCACGGTCTAGCTTTTCCCTGTGTGAGGTTTATCCGCCACAGGTTATGTTTGGTCTTTCTCTGTTTTATTTCTGTTGAACATCAGTGGTGTGAAATTCAAAACACACAGATGCTGAATATGTATATACTTGAAATACATGCATTTGCAGTTACAGTATTAAATATATAGCAGCAGAAGACTTGTATTATTTGATTCTTCTCAAATGTTTTTGCATTAAAGACTATAAGCTTGTGTATTAATAACGGTGTAAATAAGGTTTACTTAGAGATTTGAGGGTCATTGAGTGCAGCTGAAGACATTTAGTGCCTGCAATTCTGTCTCAGATCAGTCCTATAGTGGAACAGGTGGTCTTTGACAGGAGGTTTGTACACATACTAATCATTCAACGTGAAAGCAAAATTGTAAATTGTAAATATAAAAAGTTAGTTTTGAAGAAATGCTTGTTTCCTATTTGGCCTGGGTCAACAGTTGTACGCTATACAGTAAAACCTCTATAACTGAACACCTCCGTATATGGAACACCTCTCTATAACACCATTTATCTGTCCCAACTATATACAATGAAACCTCCCTATACTGAACACCCTTGGGATCGGGAAAAAGTTTTCAGTATAGGGAGGTGTTCAGTATAGGGAGGTTTGATAGCATTGAAAGTGTACATTTGGGACAAAGAAATGGTGTTCGGTATACGGAGGTGTTCGGTTAGAGAAGTTTTACTGTACTTCAAATGTAAGCAAACCTCCTTATACCGAACACTTTTTTTCCGGTCCCAAGGGTGTTCAGTATAGGGAGGTTTTAACTGTACTCATTGCATGGTGTGTAGTAGGCCTCTTGGCTGCTAAAGTTCAGGATGGTAGCTGCAATGACTATGCATGGGCACAGTGTTAAAACAAGTCATGGCTCAGCCTGGTATGGTGTAAGTGTTTGTCAGTTCCGTTTTCACAGCCAATGACACTGGATGTTTTGGGATAGAGATACATATATATATATAGGGAAGTTAAAGAACAAAGGTCTCAAAGTCAGCATAGCTTGCAGATAGCAGTTGGCCAGGTTTCACATCAGCTCATTCCATACTAAATGGCGTGATCCCTGTTTTGGGTGCCATGTCTGTTATGTCATATTTGAAGCTGTCCTCACTGCTGGCAGGGCATGACTTGTCAGCCATTGTTAAACCATGTAACAATGGACATAGATTCTAAGTACATATGCTGATGTAGGTATATGTCAGTATACTTTTGTACAAGTGCATTATTTCATTCCTTGGTTGGAATTCTGATGTGTAATGCTCATTTCTAGCTGAATATATACATGCATTTAGAGCAAAACTTTTCAGTACAAATATGATGTGAACTGAATGGCTGACCTTATAGTGAACCTGACAATGTACATGTGTGCATATGATATCATGATAAAATATACATGGGCCTATGCCCTGAATCTGGGTTATTGCATGTTGATACAAGCTGCTTCACATAACTTGTATGTGTGTGAGCATGTGCGTGTGTATGTAGCATTAGGACCACCAAACTTTTACAAGATTTGCTGGACAGGAACACTTTTTGGTGAAGACTATGACCCCGATGTAACTATTTGTTTTCTAAAATACATTGACCATTCTTTTGCTGTTGTCTGAAACCACACCCCTTTAGAAACACAGATGACTCAGTCCACTGTTCATGTTGAACAAAATCATGTGTTGATTCCCTTCCATGCTACTGTCAGAGTATATGTATTGAAAGCTTTGCTGGCATTTCAGCTGCAGCAAGATGGAGCAACATGGTCAGCAAACTTCAATACCAAAGTATTTTATGCTGATTGCATGAATAATAGAGGAAAGGGATTTGGTGAACTCAAGGATAGTATTGAAGGAGAGCCAACTCACTGTTTGATGAGGTCTACAGGCTCAAATTGTTTATCGACATTGTTCCTGAGATATGGCAATGATGTCATTAAACGACACTCATGTAATGATGTAATCATGTTCCCACCAAAATAATCAGTATCTTCAACTGTTTGCAAAACGCACCCACTAAAAAGAAATAACAAGTTTGCATCAGGATTCAAATAGATGGTTGGCATAAAAATATATGAGTAGATTCATTTTTTTCTGAAAAGTACACACTTTCTGACAAATGTGTCCTGGATCTGAAAGAATCATAATTATCAAAGTACACTGTATCATGCAGCTTGCCAATGTATTCAACTCATATACATTTACAAGAAATATTGTAATAAGAAAGTTCTAAATTTAATGGATAATGACATCTTTTATCCATCAGAATCAATGTGTTCTGATGTTGCAATCTGTATGTATATATATCCTCATAAAATGTGGTGATCCTAAAGTATCATCAGTTCACAGTCACTGAAAAAATCCACCACACACAGGGATCATTGACCCAACGAAAAGTCTGTAAGTTGTTTACAGTTCCAAATGTCACTGTCCATACATCATCTGTGATGAAGTGGACAATTGGGTCAGCCAAGTAACACAATATTCTAGCCTTATTGCAATTATATACATTTGCAAAAACAAGGGGGGGGGGGGGCTTGCTCCTGATGAAAGGTAGGTTTAGATGCATAGATCATAGTTCTTTCCCAAGTTACGTAAAACACAGAAGCTGAGGGGAATAGTACAGTGGTATGCCCGGGGACTGGTGCATTGAAGAAGTCTGGTGCTTTTTTGTACTTCTTACTGTATCATGTTGGTGATAAAAATACAAATGCATTCATCAACTTTTAGTGTGATAACCTGATGAATCACTTGCACACTGGAACATCACATCACCTGTTCCATGCCTCAGGTGGACCAGTCCAGAATGCAGAGAGTCAGAGCACATGTCCTTTTGACAGAGCAGAAGGAGCCAAATTCACAGGTTTGTACAGCAGGAGTCTCCTGACCTGAGGCAACTTTTACATGTTAAGTCTGAATACGTTCAGTACCAAGTTGATTTTTCTAGGGATCAAGTACTTGACTTGAAATGCAATAAGAAGACTATGCAAGTGTTAATAAGAACAGATACATGTACATGGTGTGCCAAATAAGCCTGACACATTTCATTCTTCACTGGACTCCTCAGAGGGAAATGAGTAAAGATTGACCACAGATTGAGCATAAATAATCTTATACCCAGAAGTGCCGGGAGTTGAAATCTTACAACTTCACAGTTATGTGGTTCAGTCAAAACTGAATGCTGGTTTGTGTGCATGGCCTTTATATATAGGGCCGTGTAACACTGCCAGGGAACATCTAGTTATATTACATTGTGATGTCATCAATTATGGAACAGCATGTTCAGCCTTACTGGACAAGGACTGGGTTGTGCCAGTCATCACAAAAAAAAAAAAAAAAAAAAAAGTCATCACAGGTGACTGTGTTGGCATGTTGTTTGATGACAGGTCATGTTCACTGAGTAAGTGGGGTTACACAGAGTTTTGTTCTCTGTGAGTACCCATGGGAGAAGACAGGTCTGGTTCCATCTCCCTGTTCCCAGATCAGATAAAGGTCTTGACTTAAAAGGGCTTTGATTTTACAGTCCTGGAGTTTGCCTTACACGACCTTTTGCTCCCATATGATACAAAGTATATAAAAAACAATGCAGAGTCTGCTTCATGGGCAATGTTGCAGGTAGTATTTATCAAAGATATTGTAATGTGAAAAAAAAAACTGTATGGTCTCAAAAGGCAGGTGGCCTGTAATTGAAATGGTCTTTCACAAGAATTATGGACCAGTTTATGGTTTAATCTGAGTAAAGCCAGTGATTTGTTATTTCCGATACATGTACATGTATTATCTTTTCTCCAGTAGAAGAAAGAAAAGTTTCACGTGTAATCGTGGGCCTTCTGATAAATATCCAGGCCAAGTGAATTAGGAAGAACCTCAATGAAACCTTCCAGATGAGTTGGAAGATGTACTCCATGGTATGTGTAGCTGTTCTGGAAGTGGAACAATGTTTAGACAGTCTTTAGACAGATATTTTAGATGAGGCGATGTGTAATTGTTTGGTTAGGGTCAGGCTCAAACTTGAAATCAATGAGACAATGAGCAAAATGACACATTTCATTGTAACACTGAATGCAATCCCTGTTTGCAGCATTCAAATTGATGATGGGAATCTGCTTTTAATTTTTACAACAGTAAAGTACATTTTATTTTAACTCATTCCACCCTGATAGAAGACCGAGTCAACAGCTTTCCTTGGCGCGCTCTGTGCGCATTGCGCCCAGAGCGCGCCAAGGAAAGCTGTTGACCATGGGCATATAATTTGGAATGATCTTCCATGCAAGTTTCATCAAAAATATTGAAAAATAATCCCTAAATTAGTAAAATACAATTAGCAGACGACATTTAGATATTAGCGGGAAAAAGCGTCATCAGGGTGGAATGAGTTAAGTGTACAAGTATTTAAATGTGTATGTACTGTCAGTATCATGAAGCCGTCACAACTAATATTAAAAAGAGTAAGCTATGTCAGAAAAACCCAGTGTTGCCCCTTAGATTTCAACAAGAAGATGGTACTGTATTGATGGAGGCTGACTGAAAACCATGCAGGACATGGATATAAATTTTCCCCCCAAATCTCTAGTCCAGTTGCTAGGCAGCGATGACAATCAGCTGCCATGATGAGGGCTTGATACAGATTTTTTCGAAAGGACAAGTGCATGCCTTTAGAGGTGTGGGGTTTGGGGACCACCTAGGCCCCCAGTGGGAACCAGGAGCAGAGAACCTGGTGAAGACCCAGCCATAGAATGAAGCCTGTGGGAGCTCTTGAATTTTAAGCAAATTTGAGTGCAATTAAAACTGTTTTGGGGCGCAGTTTCAAGAAAGAAAAAAACATCATGCATAAGCCTGAATTGCGTAGTGTGTGACAAAAAGACGGGACACATGCCTGCAACACCCTCCCACCCTCCACCTCTGAATCTGTCAGTGATATGAGCACACTAATGGAAAATCAAGCGTACGTGTTCCAAACATCATCCAAGTTGCTATGGTTTTGCAAGAGCTGAGCATATTTTTAACCATGTTTGGCAAAGGGATCTACCAGTACTGTACTTGCTGAATGACACAGGGCAAGTTGTACTGTAACTATATGATTGTCACTAATTCTTACTGATGCTTGGCCTAATACAGGCATGCAGAGATGAGAGAAAGAGAAATTTGGCACCAGTCCTGACGGTGAAGACTGTATTGATTGTCCTGTTCATTCTGAGTTAACCAGAGGTTTTTAATTACAGATAACCAAATATTACTCACACTTACCAGGTTTCAAAAGACTCCAGCCAAGCGTACTCTAGTGCATGCTTTTTACCAATTTGCCTGCTAAACAGACGTTCTTGGCCAGTGTTCCACTGACTGTGCGCTGGGGCTGGTCAAAACCTTGTGTCCCATGAAAGTCTGCTTTGGAGGCAGTTTACCAATGAAAGTCAGGTGAAATTTGTGGCCAAAGATGTTTAATTGTTCAAGTTTTTTCTGATGCATATCAAAACTTTCTCAGTGGTGGGTAATAACAATTATACATACATGTGTAAAGTATTCAAATGCATTGCATTTCTGCAACAAAATTAATGATATATTATTTAGGCAATTATTGCACTTTTTATTAAATTACTTTGCTTGTATACATTATCTTGTACATTTATGTGGTATTGTGTTTGTACATGTATACTGTATTTTGTGGAAATTTGTGAGTTTATAGTTGTGTATATATATATATATATATGCATGCAGTACAGGTATTGTTTTCTGTTATTGAAAAAGTATGGAAAAAAAAACAAACAAAAAACAAACAAACAAACAAAAATAGTATTCAAAGGAAATGTATTCTGACAACATAATCACCGCTTATGATATCACAATATGTATATATAGTATAGAAATAATAACAGATATAAAATTTTGTGGAAATTTGGATACTAGCCTCTCACAATATACTGTTCTGTTCTTCCCAGATTTTATATCTTTTTAAGTGACAAAAGATCTTGATTATGTGGTTACTTTGCCAGCCAAAGATGTCATGTGTGTGTGTGTGTGTGTGTGTGTGTGTGTGTGTGTGTGTGTGTGTGTGTGTGTGTGTGTGTGTGTGTGTGTGTGTGTGTGTGTGTGTGTGTGTGTGTGTGTGTGTGTGTGTGTGTGTGTGTGTGTGTGTGTGTGTGTGTGTGTGTGTGTGTGTGTGTGTGTGTGTGTACATACAGCACTAACAAGTGTATAAGAATGAAGAGGCAGAGTGGAGTAACAGAACAATGTACACATAGGCAAAGGAGCGAGGATGAAAATTATAATGCAAAAGGGTAGGAGGTCCATTGTATATGATGAGCACTGACAGAAAAGAAAAAAAGTTGTACTATTTTAAAGATTCGGGTTTTTTTCCCACTTAGGAGGATGAATAATTTGTAGTTGTGATACAGACATGGGATAAAAGTATTTGGCTCATATTGAGCTCATCAAGCATGACTGGATTGTCCCATTAGTTGTAATATGCTAATCATATCCTGCATGTTGAAAAAATGCCATTAAAAAGTTTATTTTATATCACACCTTATCAGGTTTAAAATGGTACATTCAGCCAAATTGAGATGACTTTTTACTTAAAAAAATAAAATGGTTTGTATTTACTCCCATTAATAGTGACACAAAACAGGAAGCCAAAGAAGAGATGCTGGTACAATTAAAAAAACAACAACATATAAATATATAAACTACACTTCAAACCATTGCAACTATCTGAAGAGAGTTACCGTGTATTCTATTTCAGAGAGGGAGATAGATGGGAAATTACATTGTGACCAACTTGAAGGCAGTTTTGTAGAGGGGAGTGATCCATGAAGAGATTTGTATCATTTCAGAAGATTGTATTATGGTGTATTTTGTAAGCTGATTATTTTTTCTTTCTGTTCATACTTTAAGTGGTTCATTAGGCTGGTGCATATGAGCTTAACTTTGAAACAAGGAAATCTTTGGGAACACATTTCCCTAAATAAATACAGGATCACACAGGGACACTTCAAGTGGTTCATGAGGCTGATGCATTTGAGCTAAACTTTTGAAATGAAATCTTTCTGGAACACATTTCACATGTAGCTGGGCTAGATAACTTGGCTCTCTCACACACACAAGTATTGTAACAATATTATTCAGTTTCTTGGAAGGCGAGAATAAGTTGGGGGTCACCCTGCTGATGTATTAATCATGTACTCTGTAACAGTCCACTGGAAATCACCAGTTACCACCAGCCTGTTCACAGTGTTCACAGGTCTGAAAATATTGCTATATGATGATGAAGCTGAAGGCAGAATGGGATATAAATATTATCAGGCAGAGATATTATTGTATTTCATTGACAAAGCTGGTACAGGTTTATCCTTCATGTGGTCTACATAGAATTATGACAACTTTAACACTGTTGGTGCCAAGTTTTGGACGGAGTTGACAGCTTTCCTGAGCATGCTTTGGGCACAATGCAGCCAGTGTACCAAGGAAAGCTGTTGACCCGGATCATTATATTCTTTGGAACTACAGGCATGCTGGTACTTGAACGGAATTTTTTTTTTCAAAAGCAATGTGAACCTAGCATCCCTGTTATAACTTAGAGCAGTTCACCATAGGTAGTTCCATTGAAGTCAGATGGCACTGCAAGGGTTAAAGGGATATGGCTTTTTGGTTCTCATCTTCCAATTTGTATCGCTGTTTGGTGGACCAACAGGTTCACCAGCTAATTTAGGCAACACTATATCTGAGTACAGTCCCTCTCCTGTGGAACAGACATTACATAATATGGGAGATGGGTCAGCCTTCCATGGGCAGCAGGCCAAAAACAGCTATAGAGTGAGCACAGGAAAATCTTGGGAGTGTATCAACCAGCAAGTGCTGGTAAGCTGGTACAGGAAATAATTTGGCCCAGTACATCATACAGAAAACCGTCCAAAATAATGGCTAAAGTGAAGCACAGAAACTCAGAGGGCCTCCAGTACACTGGTATGGAAAATAAAATGTCCCAGTACATGCATATGGAAGTACCCTTTAGCCCCTGTAACATGGGAAAATAGTGGCTGTTTAATTTACTGTTTCACCCATTGCTTAGACATATTGAAAAATTTACCCGTATTTGCAGTGATCGGTATTGTTATCGAGTTGTGCAAGGTGTATAGACATTGGATTATATACATATCTATATCTATATATATATATATATATATATCCCTACCAGTAGCAACATTTTTGTGCAGATTTTGGTAGATAGATAGAACTGTATGTTAGTCTTCCAACTTTGTACTCCCAAAGAAGTCATTTAGGATCATACAGGGTTGTTGTCAACTTGCACCAAATTTCTTATCAGGGATCACTGGCAAGATATCTGTCCAAAAGTTGTTAGTGTGTCCTTGTTCAAATACATTTGTTTTACAGGTGAAGAGGTGCAAAACTGCGGAGGGGAGAACTTTGCAAGTCTTTTTATACATCCAACAAATGTACAATGTGATGTACATGTTTTACATGTATCATAGTTTTTGGTGCTATCAAATTTCAATTATGTTGTCTTTAAGAGAATATGTATTACTGTCTTGTTGTGTATCTTTCAAATAAAGTCCTTTCTCCAAACGCTTGTTGCAGCAGTGGGTTAATTATAATCGACTAGAGTTCAGTGAAATCTCATTATAACAACACTCAGATATCCAAAATATTGATTTAACACAGGAGTTTTGAGGGACTTGTTCAATTTCCTTTCCTGTTCGACTAGTTCGTTTGACATATTAGAGCAGCTTTACCATTTTCAGGGAACAGATGTTGTCCTTATAATGAGGTTTCACTATGCATGTACCATACTTTTTTTTTTCTCCCAATAAGTGCCCCGAGCACTTGGAAACAATTTTGAATGTGATGTGTGTATGCATAAAAAAAAAAGTCAAATTTTTAATATTTAGCTTTTTGTGATCTTGGGGAAAGTAGGGGGGGGGGGGGTGTTTATTAGGATACACCAGCATGTACTTCGAGATGCAAATGGCAATTCAGTTGAATGAATGCAAGTGCTTGCAAGCTTTGTGTTGCATATAAATAAGGAGCACAGATAACCAAATTTCAATATTCGAAGTTTATTCAAGGCATGGTATACAATTAAGTATATGTTCATTATGTTTTTATTTCATTATTTCATGCATACTTGTATGCCCCCTGCATTAAGTATAATTTTTCTGGAGAGTTCCTCCAATAAAATCCTGATTGTGGCTCACAGTGAAACCTGTGGAATGATGGTTGTACCAACTGAGTCTACAAGTGGCTCCACCTATTGACTATACAGTGAGTTATTGTACCAAAATTCTGAGGTTCTTGTGCAGTCTCATTGCATACTATTATAACTTTTGTTTGAATATTAAAGGGGCACATAAGCACATTTCTTTCAGTCCCTATGACATTTGTAAGCATATGTACATGTCATTCTGTATTAATCTTGTGAAAATACATAAGATGACAGTACTTTGGCAAAGAAAAATGAAATTAAACCAAATGTTCATTCTAATTCAGACCTGAATGTGAAAAATTTGAAAGACCAAAAAAAAAAAAAAAAAAAAAAAGATAAATAAATAAATAAAATATGAATAAATAAAAAGCTTGCATGAAGTGTTTGTGTTGATGGAAATAACACTAAATATTCAGAGGACAGTCAATAAACTGTAATAGGTGGCACACTGCCAAGGCATGCAGAATATCTGGATACTTTCAGGTCATTCAGAATACAGTTGCTGTTCTGTTTTGTTGGCCATTTTCCAGTTGCAGTGTATTTTTAACCCCTCTTAAAGCAAGCAGCTTTGTATTTCAGAAACAGGTAAGACCAAAAACATGCCATTTTGAGATTAATGGATCCTCATTCAAGTCTCTCTGCACACCTTGTGTAAATACTTGTGTTTACAAAGATAAAAAGTTTTGCATGAAGGAACTTCATTTGTCAAATTCAGAATATCTAGCCACAGTTTAACTTTTTCTGATCTCAAAAAAGTAGGGGGTGCTTATTAGAAGGAATGTGGCACACTGACATTGCCATTGTTTTGGTGGCCATTTTCCAATTGCAATATATTTTAAACCCCCACCTTTAAAATAAGTAGCTTCATATTTTTTAAACAAGTAAGACCAAAACTTTGCTATTTTGAGAATATTCATGGGTCCTCCAGTCTCTCTGCATACCTTGCATAAATACTTCTGTTTGCAAAGATGAAAAGGTTCGCATGAAGGTACTTCACTTGTCAAAACTTTAACAAAGAAAACCGTAAACTGGTGATAAAAAGACAAACTATACATAACCTGTAATACCTATACAGTCACTGGTCTATACCATCGAATACTGCAACTGAAGTTGCAATGTTCGTACATCCAGTTGATCGCTAATACCAAACTAAGATCATTATAGCTGTAATACGTTGTGTGTCTTACTCTTTGGACTCCATGCATCATTCTTTTGCACTGTGTAATTTTACCAGGTAACGATCAAGTAAGCTTCCCTAAACTCAACACATCAGCATATAATGACTGGAGTTCTTAAATTCAATATTCAAGTTTTAAAATTAAAAATTAAGAAAAATCTACGCCATCATCAAGTGCTTTTCAAAAACATGTGAGTTGTGCTTGAATATATCAACTGGGTAAGATGAAAAGGCAAAATGCATCATGACAAATGTATCCAAATCAGTTTGACTGCTCACAGCCTAAGAGCTGCTACTGCCTTCATCAAAGAACTAAATGTGATATGTGACTTATCACTGTTAAGCATGTTTCGTTTGCAGCCTCATGTACTTGCACTTCATCAACCAGTCATATCAGCTTGACATCGGAGCTTGAATGAGGAAGCTTTACTTGCCAACCAGTTTTTAAAAACTGGTTCAAGACTCTAAATGTAGTGATCATGAGATCAACTACCTGGAATACATGTACACGGACATTTGCACTTTGACTATCTGGTAAGCTGATCGCGACACCTACTGGAGACCATTCAAGATATATCTGTATACCTGAAACATACATGCAGGTAGGTCTTCAAGTACCTGTCCTACATCTGCACAAGTGCTGTAAGGTCACCCTTGCAGGATAAAACTGTAGCTTCTGTGGGCCCTCTCATGAGTTATAGGAAACAGTGGAATAAATAATTAAGGGGAGCGCCAAAATTCATTATCAGGGGCCAAATGTACAAAAGTTTATGCTTTTAGGAATCATGATGCCAGGGAGGCCCCTTCTGCATGCTGTCAAACAGTTGAACCATTTGGAAAGTGACCACCAGATGGCACAAGGTGTCAACAGCTCACCCAGCAAAACCTTGAACAGCCCACAACTTGCAGTATTCATGTTTTCAACTTTTGCCACACAAATAAATTTGATCATAAAACAAACACATTTTTTGCACATACAAAAGTACATTATTACATCAGATTTTACAAGAACAGTACATTGTGATATGACCAAAAACATTCAAATTTAATCAATAGAAAGTGAACATTCATACAATGTTATGTTAATCATGATGCATAAACTCTGATTTTTTTCTACAAATATAAATGAAGTCCTATAATTAAACTATGTTTTAAAATGTGACAGAAGTACTTTTCACAGTGAACCAGCATTTGAAAAAACGAGCAAGCTTGCTGGAACACCTGACTCAAGATGGAAACAATATCCTACTTTTTAAGTTTTTTCTACACGCTGAATTCATCCAACACAAATCTTGTCTTGTTTATCTTTATCCACTTCACAACGGTTTGAGCATTACACAGAAAAACAACAATGAAGTAAGTAATAACTTAAAAAGAAGAATAGATGCTTAATAATATATGCACCCCAGTCAAACCACAGTACCCTCCATATACTCCGCTTTACAACAAATATGTCAAAAAAAAAAACCAAAACAAAAAAACCCTAGTTTCTATATTTGCAGTTAGCAGTGCAACAAACACTTAACTGTATGTCATGCCTTCAGAGCATTTATAATACATGTATCAAAACATATATACAAGTATCCACAAAGTGTTCCTGAACCAGTTCAGAATCAACTCTATCCAGAAAACCATTATTCATGGCTCAAATCTGGCTTTCCAAATACAGCCATCTGCCATAACAATACTTGAACATTTTATATTAATTTTACATCCCTCAAATATTTCATAACCAGGAAATGTCCATGAAGAATGCAGCATGAAGGAGCACATAGTGCATTTATGATTGTGTCTGTACTGGCTGAACCTCCCCTTGATTGTCATACTCATTGTATCGGACCCAGTCGAGGGCAATGGGGGCAGACAGCATAGTATCCGTGATGTCAAAAGCATCACAAAGTGCCAAGGCTTGTGGTGTGAGGTCATTGCACAAAGCTGCCGCTGTGGGATTGACTTTACGCCCCACATCTTGTGATATGATGCCCTGTGCCATGAACCAGCCCAACCTCTTTTCTACTTGATTCAGCATGTACAGTTTCTGCAGCTTTGTCAGCACTGGCTTCAGTGACTCTTCTGCTTTCTCTATGACGTTTGAGAATTGCTCTGCAATCATCCGGTGACCAAATGCTAAAGCGGCTGACTGGATCAAATCACTTTCCTGGTACATCCAGGTGTCGAACAGCTCTTCCTTACCGGCCTGGGCAAGCTTTTTACCGAGAGACAGGTATAGTGCTGTTTCCTGGGCCTCAAATAGGTAGTGAAGATACTGTATGTCCAGCAAGTTTTCCTCAGAGGGTTTCTGTGGAGCTGAAGGTCTAAAAACTGCCAGACGCTCTTTGGCAACCTTCTGCATTAAGACACTGTTATCTCCTTCAGCAGTCATTGCTGCATGAGCAAGGCCAATGAAGGTGCCAAATCGGTTGCAAGAGAGGTATCCCTGGCCACCACATCTTTCTCTGGTCACTGACGCCACTTCTTCCAAGTTCCATGATGCAATGGGCTTAATGACACAGCACTTCGTGACAACATCGGCATGTTCAGAACCATCTGCATTCTGGAATGCCCAGCAGTCTTTGACATAATCTAGGCCAAAGTTGATTGCAAAGGTATCTGCCAAGAGTGGCATCAGTGCACGCTGCTGCAGCTGGTAATTCAAAATGGCTGTATCCGATTTCCCAGTGGGACCAACAGTGAGACGTGTGGCTCCATACCTCATAGCTATTGCCAGGCAAGCCTTGGCAGCTCCCTGCGACATACTAGCAATGCAGATACGTCCTGAGAGAAGTTGGTCGGCAACGGTCAGAAAACGTGCACGGCTGCTCTTAATATCAGTTGTGAAGGTTCCATCTTCATTCACATCAGAATATCTGTTCAGCAGGTTTTCTCTTGGAACACGTACATTGTCAAATGTTAACTTGGCATTGTCCACACCATTTAATCCCATCTTGTAGCCCATGTCTTCCACTTTGACCCCAGGCATGACCTTCAAGTTATCATCTCGGATAGGCACTAAAATACCATGGATACCATGGTTTGTGCCATCCACTTTTAGCTGTGCAAAGACAATACAGTGCTTGGCATGAATCGCTCCATTTGTGATCCAGTACTTCTGGGCTACTGCATTTGGTGTATTCACAATGTACTCTTTTGTATCTTTGTCATAAATGGCTGTAGTTTGCATTTCCACTGCATTGTTGCCAAAACCTAGCTCTGTAAGTCCAAAACAGCCAACATCATCTAGAGTATCAATGCCTTTCAGGAGTTTGTTGTGGTGACGCTCTGTACCAAGCTTCAAGACGGTGCCACCAAACAAGTTGAACTGCACTGTCATCTTGGTTGTCATTGCTGGGTCTATAATTGCAGCAAGTTCATGGGCAGCAAAAATTCTCAAGGGATTGTTTTGAAAGTCAAGCACAGATATGAAGCCTGCGTCACAAATTCGCTTCAACCTTTCCAGTGCAATATCCCGTTCCTTCTCCAGGGGTATGTTGTACATTGGAATCATGACAGGGTCACTGACGAACTGTCTGAACTGTTTACGCATTTCGTGGTTGTCATGGTCCAGGAGTTCCACCATTTTCTCTTTGTTGAACACAGGCTGTGCCCACTGGGTTCTCAGCTCTTTTGGTTCAAGCATAGAGGCAGGTGCTGAGGCAGATGCTTTGGTACGCTGTGACTGCATACATGTCAGGGGCGTGACATCAGTTGCACCTGATGGCACAAGTGCTGCTCTCGGAGTATGATGTTGAAGAGCAAGACAACGGAGCGCCGAGTTAGTCAACCTCCAGCCAAGACGCATACCACATGTTCGCAACATTGTATTGGTGTTACTGAAAATATGCAACAAAAAAAAGAAAAGTAAATATTTGTTAATCACCATGATCATATGTATAGTGTTCTATGGAAGCCCAAGCTGCCAGCCACTTCACTGGCAAAGAACTATTTTGTAAACTGCTGGCAATGGCTACATGACCTAAGTTTCCACAGAAGGGCAAAGGACTGATTCACACCAAAATAACTCAAAGAGCTTCAATAAAATAGCTTGCCTCTAAGAAATTTATGGAGAACCCTGCTTGTACATGAACCTGTCCAAAGCCATCTCTATTCACTGAATGACACCCTGAACTCCCTCATATTATGCCATACATGGAGAATGATTCTGCTTGACCCTTTCCTGGGGTATGCCATCTTGATAAGTCTTATTGACAGTTCTCAGCAAAAACTAGTTTCTATTAACATGAAATTGCTTTAAAAAAGCATAAGAGCAGACAATAATTTACATCTGGACCCTTTTGGACAATTTCACAGGAAATGGCTTAATCAGTGTAACAATGAATGAGATAATGGAATAAAAACTTTAAAAAAAAAAAAAAAAATTGCGGTAATAATCATGGCCATTTCCTGCTAGACTTGACCAAAAATGCTTGGATGTAAAAATGTCATCTGCTTCAGTGGATTTTTTCCCCCTAAAACAAATTTGTTTACATTATTGGTTGATGGAAATCATTCTGAATGGCAGTTGTGGATGACATGCATCAGGATAATATATTGATACCAACAGCTGATATTATCACCTAGATTTGTGTTGTAAGTTATTTTAAGTCTGACTGATTTTGCTTCTGTAATCCTGTTGGGGGGGGGGGGGGGGGTTATAAGAGACTGAAAATTTCTGTAGGCCAGAAGACCAACCATCACTAGAAAGCAAGTCTTACTTCTGTTTACAAGCGTGTAAATGTGACAGAATCATTCAAGTCACTTGGCTGAATCATGATACAGGTACCAACTCTGATGAAGTCAGAATTTATTTGATGTATTTCACTGTTTCAACAGACCCTAAAAATAAAATTTATGCTCAATGCAACAGTAATCCCAGCTATAAACCAAACTAAGTAATCATAGTTATAAACCATAAAACCTGGAAATATAAGGACATATGTTAAAATGTCCATTAAGTATTTTCTGCAATTATACTCCATTCACAAGGGATAAAATATTGGTCTTTTCAGTCCAGAGGCTATAGCCAGTCTTCACACAAATATTTGGTGGGATAAGTTACAGGTTCTGTAAATTGCTTTAATGTCACTATGCACTTATATTTTTGCTTATTTCACTGATGGTACAAAACCGTGAAAATAAAAAACACAGTAAAATAGTATTTAACTCTGTTTGAATAGGCATTATGTCCAAAACAGTGAAATGTCGATTATACAAAAACTGTGAAAATTTATACACATGAAAATAAAGCAATTTACAGTATGTGATTTCCCTGAGAAATCTAAGTCCCTTCAGACCTGAAGGTTGGCTATTCAGCTTGTGCACTCCTATTACTTTCCACAATGGTCACTGGAAAATATCAGAAAAAAAACTACAACAACAAAAAAAAAAAAAAAAACAAACAAAAAAAACCCACCTTAAATCACAGAACTTCTGCATGATAAATCAAACTAGTTAAACTGGAATGCTTGTAATACATTTCAGTACCTAAGCTACATGTACAATGTGATTACTATATAATCTCTAATTGTAGCATCTCCCTAATTGTAGAGCATCCCCCCCACACATACACACTTTCATAAAGAAATTTGCCATCATTTCAAATTGGCACACATGTATTGCAAAAATATCAAGTATTTTTGCAATTTGTTGTCTTCACTATCTGTTGCTCAACACACATTTATGAGATTTATTGGCTTGAACTTGTTTTTATGAATACATGTGGTCATTTGCTTGCATACACAATCCCTGCAATACTCAAGATCCCCAACAGAAGATTAAATCTATACAAAAGAGTGGCGTGCTATGGTGAGAGACAATATGGTACATTGAGCAGTTTATTACAATGTACAATGCTTGCCATTCAAAAATGTTGAATATTTGTGCACATGTATATGCATTTGGTTTGTACAGAGCTGAAAACTCATCTCATTAGTGTATTTCCTGGAATTTAAAAAAATGTCTGTTTATCATGAAATAAAGAGTATACATTATGCTTTAAAGCTCAATCTTTCAGATACACATCCTCCAGACTTTAAAAATTTGTTTGCTGACAAAGCAGACCAAGTTCAATGTAACTACACTTGCAGACTAGCCAAAATATGTAGCTTGGGTCTGCTTTGGAAGCACAAAATCTATAGCCAAAATTGGAAATATCTACATGCATAATTAACAAAGATTCTGTCAGGGCCTTTTAAAATACAGTGTATAGCCATTTGCACATTTCTTTTGCCAATTTCAAGAAATATTGGCATTTGGTAAATGGTCAGAGTGGCTCCTGTCTATCACTGACATCACAACTACTCACTTTAGGCACTGAAGCAACGGTGACAGCTGGTGCTCCTACTCCCTCAGTCCAACCCTGTATATGAACAACCACAGTTGTACCACTGCCAAGACAACCTCTCATGAGCAGCTGCTGATTTTCACAACCATTTTTTTTAAGGACATTGGATTACAAATTCTATTCCACATAACAATTTACCTGTAATTCAAGACCAGCGGCCAATTTACCACCCCTGGTTCCGTTAGGTTTGGTCTTGCATGCATGTATGCACTCACTTGTTGTGCTTCAGTGCACTGGTATCGAGATTATGCAAAGCAGATTGTATGTTTGTATGTTTGTTTTCATGTTGCAACATTTTTGTCCAACATACAAAAGCCAACTGATACTTTGTTTTGTTTTCACATACAAGTACTGACATTTGTCTACTGTTAAACATGCTTTTTTTTGTGTTGTTAACTCAGATGACTTGTCAGTAGCTGAGCTTATCTTATTGTCCTTTGTCTGTCTGCAACAATTGACTTCTCCAAAACCATCAACGCGATTCACTTCAGAGTTGGTGGCAATGTACCTTGGGCGTGTCTGTACATGTACTAAATTTGTTCAAATGGTCACAATCCAGTGATTTTTTTATTTTTTATTTAAATTGGGGGGGGGGGTCCCTTAAAAACTCTACTTCTCTGAAAAAGCTCACCCAATTGCTTTGATATAACACTCCTACAGACTCCTAGTTCTTAATTTGTTCACCAGGTGGCACTGCAATTTTAAAAAAAAAATTTATGATATTTGTGTGTGTGTGTGTGTGTGTGTGTGTGTTTTTGCTATTTTCGACTCCTGCAGAACCATCATTCAAATTAAGCAGAAAATTAGTGGATATATTCCTTGTGGAAGAGTCAAACAAAGTTGTTCACCAGGTTGCACTGCTGTGGATTCCTGATTTTTAATGATTTTATTTTTCAATTTGGGTACTTATGGGTAAATGCACCTTTCATATTGATTACAATGTAAGTCAATGGTCATTCTAATGCCAATTCACATTTTCGGCTTCTTCTCCAAAACTGTCACATAGTTTGACTTCAAACTTGGTGGCAATGTACCTTGGGTGGGTCTCCACCATATTTGTTCCAATGGCTATGCTCCATTGACTTTTGGATTTTTTATGAATTTCTTGGGGGTTTTTTTGGGGGGGGGGCAAATCTTAAACTAGACATACCTTCAAGGCACAGCATTGACTAAAGGGTCCGCCAGGAAAAAAAAATCTGATATTTGCTCAAATTAGGTCATGGTGACACCAAAATCTAATCAGTTCATCTTGCCAGGAAAGGTTAGCATATTGCCAAATTTGACCAAAATACATGGAGACATTCTGTAGATGCAATAACAAGAATGTGCGCATCCGGAAGGACGGGAATCCAGACGGACACCGTAGGACATCTGGATGGACGGACAACCCGAAAACATAAAGGGTCCCCAAATGTGAACAAAATACATGAAAGCATTCTGGAGATATCAGAGCAACAAGCCCTAACGAACATGTAATTAGGCTGCCATTTGGTAAAATTACATCATGATGACACCAAAATCTAATAAGATCATCCTGGCATACAAGATAATCATACTATAAAATTTGAACAAGATCCATGGAAGCATTTTAGAGATATCGCAGAAACGAGCCTTAACAAGCATATAATTAGGCTGCCATTTGCTCAAATTAGGTCACGATAACAACAAAATCTAATCAGTTCATCTTGGCATGCTAGATAAGCATACCACCAAATTTGAGCAAAATATATTGGAGCATTTTGGAGATATTGCGCTAATGAGCCCTAACAAACATGTAATTAGGCTGCCATTTGCTCAAATTAGGTCATAGTGACACCAAAATCTAATCAGTTCATCTTGCCAGGTAAGATGATCATATTGCCAAAGTTGAGCAAAATACACGCAGCCATTCTGTAGATATCGTAGTAACGAGAATTTGCACATCAAGACGCACATCCAGACCGACATCAGGATGGCCAGACAACCCGAAAACATAAAGGGTCCCGCCATGGGGTGGACCCTTAAAACATGGGGGGACCCTTAAAAATCGCAAGGGTATATGTAAATGTCAGCTGAGCACAGGACTGTCATAGTCCTCTTTTTTTAGTAATATTGCAGTGCATTTGTACAAGTGGGAATAAGGATTTGTTCAAATGGTCAAAAAGGACTTCTTGCAAAGGTAATCTGCAGAGGTGGTCTCCAACAATCATCTAACCACTTTTTGCAAGGGTTTTTAATTATTCATGAGGTTTGGCAACATTTGATAAGTAGGCCAAGGCTGCATCATACTGTCCTTGACCCGATAACCTGCCAGGCACTTGACATTGCAAAATATGCTACCTACACACAGCATCCTGAGGACTGCCTTTGAAAAATCCCTTTCTTCAAGTTCAATACTCATCTGGTCACATGCTGAACTGGTTCATTCTGGCTTGACATTATCATCGCCTTCATATCAGTACATTCTGTTTTATTCTTTAACTGCATGTAAATCATATACAAACCTAACTATTCAAGAGATTTAGGGAAGTTTATAAACTGATTGCTCACAGACCAGGATCCAGCCTTGCCAATTTTATTAGGAGACACAAGTGATCATTTTGTGTTCTAAATACAAAATGTAACTTTGTTTCACCATCACTTCTAGTTCTAAGTTCTCAAGGGGAAAATTCCCACACATGGTCATTTTCTCTTCGACTGAGGATTTTTTTACTGACAATGCATTAATCAATCTACACACTCTGCATCTATTATTTATCAAATTTAACCCCTTTCATCCAGGTTTAAGATGACAACACAGGTGATTTTGCCCAAATTTAACATCATACAAGGATCAAGGAGTTATAGTCTCATTATATAACTTCACACTCTGTTCATAACAAGTTACTTTTTCACATTCATGACACTTCTAATTCCATGGTCCAATGGATTTTTGATTCACTTAAATACAGATGCAAATGTTGGCTTGCATACTCATGCATGTATGTTAACTATAACTGTCATGTAATGACAATTAAACAAAGGCAGAAAGTAAAATACCAGATAATACATTGTGATTAATCGCTTTCCTGTATGGCTCTTGTCTGACCCTAAAGAGATAAAGAGAAAGTTTTCGCAGTGGACTTTGTCCACTTTCACCTAAACCACTTTCGCTGCTTTGTATAGTCTTGCTCTGAAAGGCATAGAGACAGCTCAGGTGAACAACACAAACTTTTCTATCTTTCACACCTTGATGTAAATTTAATACAACATGGACACTTTCTGGTAGGTAGCAACAGGTAAGTTTTTTTCTCGATTTTTCTTTTTCTTAGTTTTATTTATCATGCTAGGAATATTTATATGAATATATGAAAATTCTTTGTGCTAATGAAATCACAGCTTGTGTACATGTGAGAATTGTATGTACATGTAGAACATACAGGATGATAGTGTTCTGTCTCTGTCTGTTTATCTCCTTTCTCTCTCTCTCTCTGTCTCTCTCCTCTCTTATTTATTATTATCTTTTGTACATAACTCTACCTTCTTGCAGAAAAGTGTCTGAAGATATAATGAAAATTTTAGACTATACATGAAACAAAAACTAGACTACAGCTCTGAAGTGATCTTTTGAGGTTTGCCTTGCAGTCTTGCCATCCAGGCAGCCCCAGAGCCAAACGTGCAGCTTAAGATTCCAGGCCACCCAAAAGGTTTAGATTCTGGTACACAAAAGTAAGAGGAAAGTAAAATAAAACAAAACACAAAGAAAGCAAAAAAAAAAAAAAAAAAAAAAATGAAAAAAATGAAAAAAATAAAATAAAATAAAAGAAACCTGATCACTTTAATGCTCCTTCTCAAATGTTCACACCAGAATTCCTTCAATTTTCTCACAAACCTGATAAAATTTGGTAAAATTTACCACAAAATACATGTCAGTTGCACGGAGTTGCTTTCCTTGGCAGCTGTCCTCGATACAGTGAAATAAACCATTTTTAACTTCAGAATTCTTCATGTGCAATGGGCATATAATGTACATTTTACATACTTAGGTTGAGGTGGGCAAGCCTAGTACAGTGGTCCCCCTCTTATAAGGCCACCCAAAATGCACCAGAAAAGTGGCCCTATACCAGTTGCCTAATTCACTATGTTTCTGGATAAAAGAAGTGGTCCCTACTTTGGGAAGAAATAGCTTTTTTGAACTTCTAATGTTTTATATGTTCGTATATATCAAATCAAAATAGGATGCAGGGAGACCCCTCTGTATATACTGGGGTGCCCAACTGTTGGAGTGATAGCTGCTATGTAGCACTCGCTGCCAAACTAAAAAGTATATGACACTTTCTGATGTTGTCTGGCAATGCTGCTAAAAAGACCAGACACAGTGCATATGGGTCTCATCAAATCACTTTTGGATGGCAAACATGCACACATTTTACAACAGATGATTGAGAAAATCCTACTATGAGCAGAAAGTCAGGTTTTCATGGAAAGGTATTTGGCTGTAAGTTATTTCTGTTCACCTTCTAGCTGGAAACCCAACTCCAGTCCTTGGGGTGAAAACCTCTGTATCTTAATACACAGATTAGATTTAAAATTTTACTTTGTAAACTTTGTTGCATGGGTGTTAAATGTCACTGGGCAAGAAAAATAAATTTTCAATCTAAAAGCTGACATTTTGTCCAAAAATATGCAAATTTCAAAAATTGTCAAATTGTCTGCAATATCCCACATCAGTCTCTTTATGTTTATTGATTTCATAAATGTTTCAGAAACTTGTCACTGAAAAGCAACATTATCACTGAATTCCGAGAATTGAGCACAGCACTATATATATTGAGTATCATTTGTCTGTTATATGTTATCTTTAGGCACCTCTTTACAGAGCTCAACTGTCTATTTCTGCCCACAACATGCATGTATTTTCAGTATACATGTATGTAGTTATTGCTGAGTCATATTTTGAATTTCGTCAAACTCACCTTTACAAAACCTTCATCATCATGATCATAATTTGCATGGTAATTTTTATAATTTAATGTGGATAACAATTTTCTGACACTAATTATTTTGATTCTCTCACAACATGTCTCCTGATCAAGAATTCATGATGAAAATTTACATGTACTGTGCACACAAAAATATTGACTCTTGTGCTCACTGTCAAAGTCTACGCTGGGGTTCCCACACAACATGGGAATACAGGAAGGACAATCCGCTTAACATACCCAGTAATTATGAATTTTGGGGGGCATGTGTATGATGTTCTTATTTTAAGTGCTTTGTAACCACATGCTACAATCTCACTTTGTCAAAATACAAATGGCAGACAATACAGTGGTCCCCCCTCTTATAAGGCCCCCCTGAAGAGAGACCACCCCCTCTAGAAAGGCCACTTCTCCATGCAGCAAGTATGGGATTTCCATAATATACTCATCCTCAAGAGAGGGTCCATTGTATTACCTACACTAAGAACAGCCACACAATGCCAGGTATGAAGATATGATAAGGTCATGATATAGCTGCAGCCCTAAACTGGGAAAATGATGCCTGTCTGGCAGATATAAGTGCACTGAGTTTTCTGTACCCTTAGTACCAGCATGGTTTTGTACATTTTTGCATTGTGCAAAGAAATTGTGCAAAATGCATGTTAATAATTTTTCCTGTTAGATGGCAGCACTGTCCATACCCTGACCACTTTGCAGTCACATTCACATATGATGTGTGAAAAAACTTTCAGCAACTGAACGAAATGTGCTGAAAGATAGTTTGGCTATAATATTGACAGCTTTCGACCAAACACATACATTTCAGGGCTCACTATATCCGGTAACACATCACAAAAAGTGATGTAAAATTGGCTTAGTTGTGATGCAATAACTCATCTGCAGTGCATTATTGTCGCAACACAAATTTCTGGCCTGCTAATGAGAAAAATATTATTACTTCATACTTTTTATCATTCACATTTTGACAACTGGTGCTGAAGTGTTCTTTATATCATCAATTTGTTGTATGCTTGCAGCATAACATCAATCTACTAAAATATCTGAGTGATTCTTGAAGTTCCCATGTGCCTGCTCAATGTAAAACTATTCCAAGGAATCATGAATCATCACCAAAATTAGCTGACAAGAAATGCCACTTAAGTGGCATTTCCAGACTCCTCATTGGTGAATTTGATCACATGGCCACAATTTTCAATGAGCTGAACTTGTGTTGTATTGAAAGGAAAAGTTGGGGGGTCACACATTAGGGCACATGCTATACTGTTGGAATGAATACAGTATGTGGAACAAAATGGTCTCTCCTCTAATATATCAATAAGAAGACTTGGCAAGTGTTGATAAAAACAAATACATGGTGTCCCAAATAAGCCTGACGTGTTTTGTCCTTCACTGGATTCATCAGAGGCTAATGAGTAATGATTGACCACAGGTTGAGCATAACCATAATCTAATATGCCCGTTAGTGCAGCGAGTTGAAACCTTTCAACTCCACAGTTATGTGGTTCAATCAAAACTGAATGCTGTGTTGTGGGCATGGCCTTTATATAGGGCCATATAACATTGCTGGGGAACATCTAGTTGTTAGGTTGCATTGTGACCTCATCAATTATGGGTCAGCATGTTTAGCCTTACTGGACAGTTGGACTGGGTTGAACAGTCATGAAAGGTGACTGTGTTGGCATTTAGTTTGATGACAGGTCATGTTCACTGATAATAATTGGGGCTAGACAGAGTTTTCTTCTCTGTGAGTCACATGTGAGAAGATTATCTCCAACAGGGAACATTCCATCTCCCTGCTCCCAGATCAGACAATGTGTCTGGATCATATACTTTTTGTGTTTATATCCCTTAGAATAATTTTGCTATCCAAATTGGAAGCTAAAATAAACTTTCAGCATTTCCAGAGCAGATCATTTTTTTAAATTTATAATCTGCATGCACATGGCACAGTTGTTAAAGGATTTAGATAGCTGAGAACAGTATTAGCACATCTCTGCTAATATACTTGTGTGTAAATTGTGTCATTTCTATCTTCTACCATTTCACTCTATTAAAGGTCCATACATCAGTAGCTCACTAATTTTTGTTGTCAATTCTTCAATAATATGTGAAAATTAACCAAACCAACCCCTGAGAAGTTAAAGAACTAAGCCTATGTTGGTCATGCACATCATAATAATCTTCAAAATCAAATGATAAGAAATCACAAGACCAATGTACCCTGACCTTTCGAGCATTACATCATGTGTCTATATTATCTGTAACATTACAAACAAGCTATTAGTCAAAGTGCGCTAGTGAGCAATCTTCAGCTGTCTGTTTTCTAGTGACCACTGCATGCACTATGACATTGAGAAAGTACTGTCAGTTGGTTAAAATACTTACATTTAACTCTTATTTATTTTGATCTTGTTGCTACCACAAGATGGTTTCATAAACAAGCCACGTTAGGCATAGCAGTAGCCAAAATAGCTAAACGCTAAAACTTCAACTCAGTCACTGGAACTACATTTGGTGCACGCAACAATCACGCATGACCGTATATAATGTGCACCTAATGAGCTTTGATTGAGAGGTGAAGTACTGTCCTTGTTCAGCTGATAGAAGTCCAGACTTTGTGCCCTCTCTGCTGGTGTGTGATCACATGTTTACTTCCACTGTCAGTGTGACCCAAAGGTCAGAAATATGATCATACTGTTCTAAATATTTTGTTTGTCATACAAACACAAACATACAGTGACAAGCATTCCAGACCAGGACACTCAAACATGTTCAGATTTGATCTGATGATGGGGCAATATAAAATATCATTTTCACAAGCAAACACAAAACATTATATAACTTCATTCCCCCATAAAAGCATTTTTAAACTAGAACAGACTGATTTTCCAACAGAAAATCAAATGTCTCCCGGTGGAACACTTACGTCTCTGAATAAGCTACAGGTGATAACAAATTACAAATGACCAAGTTTGCTTGAAAATTACAATCCTATTTTAGCTCTCACCTAGATACATTACTCTAGCAATTTTCATCAAGTTCTTCAAGACTTATTGCAGAGAAACCAATTTCACATAAATGACCCTGTGACATTGAAAATTAGGTCAAGGTCACCCAACTACGATCCAATTGTGGATCTCACCTTGATGCATTATCCTTCCAAGTTTCATCAAATTCCATCACGTTCTTCAAGACTTATTGCAAGGAAACCAATTTCATATAAGTGACTCTGTGACCTTGAAAATTAAGTCAAGGTCAGCCAAATACAATCCAAACCTAGGTCTTGTCAAGATACATAATCCTACCAAGTTTCATCAAATTCCATCGAGTTCTTCAAGACTTATCGCACGGAAACCAATTTCACATAAGTGACCCTGTGACCTTGAGGATTCGCTCAAGGTCATCCAAATACAATCCCAACCTAGGTCTTGCCAAGATACATAATCCTACCACGTTTCATCAAATTCTGTCAAGTCCTTCAAGACTTATCGCACGGAAACCAAGTGTTGAAGAACCTGAACAACAACAACAACAACAACCAGAAGAAGCGGAAGAAACCGGCACTAAAACAGTATGTCCCCTGGCTTCCACCGGGAGACATAATTATAATCTTGATGCAGTGATTGCTCATCTTTTTGTAGTTTATTATATGTAAAATTACATTCGTCCTGAAGCACCCCAAAGAGTGGAAATGCTTTCATTTATTTTCCCAGCACAGCGTGTGCTGGGGGGGGGGGGGGGGGGGGGGGAGGCAGGGGGTGATGCATGGGGCATAAACAATGATAGGTGAACATACCAGGTGCACTATGGAGATTCATGTGACTGGTACATTGTCCCAGTCTGGTGGGACTACTGTATACTGTATGTCCACCTGATACCTGGACATGCCTTTACCCGTTGCTTTTATCTTAACACCTAGGTATTCATACTCATCAACCTCCCCAATTTATAACTTCTGGAATTTGGAACTGCCCAATTTTCCATTTTTCATTCCCATCTGGTTTCTTCCCAAGAGTCATCTTCCCAAGAGTCATCACTTTACTCTTAGCCTTACTAAATTCCAACCTCCGTTTATTCCCGTATTCCCCTGCTATGTTCAACATCTCTTGTAGTTCTTTCTGGGACTCTGCCATGAGTACAATGTCATCTGCAAACAATAGACCAGGGATTTTTTTTAGGTCACCAACCTTTATTCCCTTATTACACTCCATTAACTGGTCCCCCAACTCCTTAATGTACAGGGCAAACAAAATCAGGGACAGCACACATCCCTGCTTTAGACCCAGGGCTCTACAATTCTCTTTGAAGTCTACTTGTCCGGGGACAAGTACCCCTATCTTTTGCATGCTATTTCTTTCAAATTTTACTTGTCCTGCATCCATTTTTACTTGTCCCGGACTATAGGACATGCGAATTGTAGAGCCCTGAGACCCATACGGATCCAGGCGCTCATTCTCTACTTCTACCTTTCCTAATGAGAGTGTACAGTCTACATCTTTATACAATGCTTTCTGAATTTCTAAAAAGTTCCCACCAAATCCTAGTCCACTGAACTCTTCCCACAGGACATCTCTCCATACCCTGTCATAAGCTTTCCTCACATCTAAGAAACCCATGGCGACTTTCTTCTGCTTCTGCCTTGCCAATTCTAACACCTGGGTCAATGTGAATATGTGATCACCTACCCTTCTGTAGGGCCTGTATTTTTCGGTTTTTAACGGAAACGGTAAGGAATAATGAGTTTTTGTCACCTCTGAAATGGAATTTGCTGTTTTGCCTTAATGTGTTTTACATACAAAGAGATCTACTGAAACGGAATTTGGAAATTTCTGGCTGGTGAAACGGAATTTCTAGTTTTTTTAAATGGAAAAATACAGGCCCTACTTCTGCCTGGTCTGAATCCATTCTGAATTTCCGCCAAAAGTCCAAGCCTTTCAGCTATTCTACTTAATCTCCTGTACATTATCCTGCTGAATATTTTTCCCACATTTGACAAAATGGCAATGCCCCTACACTGATCCAATTGGCATCCTGAGCCCTTCTTTGGAATATATGAAATCCTGAGTTTATTCCATTCCTTTGGTACTTGTCTTTTCTCAATAACCCTATTGAAGAGCAACTGTACACTATCCTGAATTTCCTCTAGCCCTCTCTTTATGAATTCCCACAATATATCATCTGGTCCTGGAGCTTTGCGTAATTGCATCTGTTCAACCGCTATAATTTCAACTTCTATACTTCTGACTCTACCACACATCTGTGGATCCCATTAATCCTGTGTGTATTCTGCTTGAAACCCTGGTACTGTTCCCTGACCCCAGTGCATATTATTAACTTCTTGCCAGTGCCCCCTTAGAGCTTCCTGTATTTCTTCCTTGTTAAAGTGTGTGTGTCAACACACACTTTTCTGGTTTTCCTGAAATTCTTTGTTTCTTCTTTACCAGCAAATTTGTCCGACACTTTTCTCTGACATTATTGTATATAAAAACTCCAAACTTGGCATGCTTGTACCTCCATACAAGGAGTTTTGACCGTTTTATACAGAGGAATCAAGATGTTTAAAATTATGCAAATTACGGGCATTTGAAATTTTAAATCTTGAATATCTTCAAAAGTATAATAGATAGAGATGTCATTCCAATTTCTACTCGGGGGTTATTGACCATTGTGCATCTAATGAATTTAAAACAAAAGTTGTAGCAATTTAAATTATGCTAATTAGCAGCATTTGAAATTTTAAAACTTGAATATCTTCAAAACTACTATAGATAGAATGTCATTTTAACTTCTACAAGGGGGTTATTGACCATTGCGCATCTTATGAATCCAAAGCAAAAGTTGTAGCAAGTTAAATTATGCTAAATAGCACCATTACAAATTTTAAATCTTGAATAACTTCAAAGCTGTAATAGATAGAGATGTCATTCCAACTTCTACTCCTGTGTTATGGAATAGTTGTACACTGCCATACCAATATGCTTTGGAGACCCACACACTGATTTGCTATGCAGCAAATCATCTTTCCTAGTAGTTACCTGTTCTTTTCCCTCTGTGTGTGATTTCCTGTGCTTTATTCTGTTTACGCCTATTAACCTGTTTCAAAAAGATGGTTGACCCTTCTCCCCCATTCTCCATTATTTTCTTTGTCATTTTTTCATTATTCTGCTTTCATCTCTGCTACATTCCTTCTACATCCCACATACTGTCTGTTAGCTTTTTCTGTAGCACCATCGGGGTATTTGTTTTTCCTGGCTAGTCTCCATGCTCTATTTTTAGCCCTCTTTGTTTTTATGGCTCCTTTCACCTCTGGGTCTATTCTGTACCCTTGACTTTCAACCAGGACTTTCTTTTTACCTATCTTTTCCTGTGGTACCTTAAGGATCCTTCTGATCAGATCCCCATTCGTTTCCTGTACTTCCCCTTTATTCTCCCAACTATTTTTCCATTCCTGCAATTGCAATTTTAGACTTTCTTGATACTCTGTCCAGTCTGTTTCCTCCTTTATATCCCACACCCATTTAACACCCCCCCCCCCCCCATCTTCTTTGACACTGTATGTTAATCAAAACTATCATCCAGTTATGGTCACTGCCTATATCCAATCTACCTTCCTCATCTATTTCGCATCCTTGTGTCATTTTAAATACTTTACTGTCTACTAGAATACAATCAATTATTGTCCGCCTTTCTCCAGATGTTCATGTCCACTTTCTTTTACATTGTACATCCTTATTAACTATCCTCAGACCAAATTCCCTTGTGAAGTCCAGTAACCTGGTTCTATTTCCATTGGTTCCACTATCCCCTCCCTCAATACCACTCATTCCATTTCCTCTGTGTCCATTCAAGTCCCCAGCTATCACAATCTGGTAACCCTGCTGCTGAATATCACTAATCATCATTCTCATCCTATCATATATCTGGTCATTCCATTCATTAGGTAACCCCTCATGACCCACATACACTACCTCTATCACTACTTTATTTTCATTTGCCTATATTCCTATCCACTGTATTTCATTTTTGATCTCACTATCATTTTCCCATCCGTTCTTCCAGATTTCATGCCACATCACCCTTTCTTTATCAAAAAAGCCCTACTCCTCCTCCCTTCTTTTGCCACTCTCTCTTCCTTACTTGTCCTATCATATCCTGCAGGGCATTGAAAGTTGTTCATTGGCATGTACTACATTCGGCGGATAAACTCGCCTGCAGCGTGGGAGAAGCAAGTAGGCCTATCTTTGGGCCGATTTTCTTGCCTACAGCAGAGGAAGTGTTAAGTTCACCTTATGCATCTCTATTGTAGAGATGAACCTTCTTGACATCACTGTCAAAATCAACGACCAAAATCAGGCATATGTATAATACTTTATGTTAAGCCAACAGGTGCACACATCTACATAACAGGTCTGCAAACCCAAACCACTCTGCAACTGGTGGCCCCTACAGTCATCTGCATACAGTGAAAAATTATGCAGTGAACCAGAAGATTTTACTGAAAATACACACACAATTCTTTCTTACCAAGAAAGCAGAGGCTCCTCAACACCCAGGAGTCCCTAGAACCAGACATAAGAACTTCTGTGATTACAACAACTATATTAGATCCTGCCCACACTTTGACACAAGTGGTTGTGTTAAAGGTACAAAAAGAGGAAAAACCTGGGATTCCCAACCAAGTTTGTTGTGAGAGTTCAAACTTAGTTTACCTCCTCACATGCAATACCTGCACAAAGCAATATGTAGGCCAAACACTATGCCCACTGACTTCGGGAACATTTCCATTATATTGAAACAGGTTAGGCTCAGAACACTTGGGCAGATATGTTACCCTTCCAAACCACAGCGGACTTGCTTTGCAAGTGCAGGTTCTGGAATACATCCAAAAACCTCCACAAAACTGCTATGCTTGGAGGGACAGAAACACTGGATTCATCAATTGCATTCCATTGAGCCATGTGGCCTCAATTTCATGGATAGATGAGCTCACTTGCTCTGTCTATCATGCTTAACTTTTATATTGCATTCATCCCCATGTGAAACTTACATGTACAGTGGTACCTGTCTTGAGAGATCCCTCCAATGAGAGACCACATATCTTTTTAAGTTTCTCAAGACAGGGACCACTGTAGTACCTTTACTGCCACAGTTCTGAGGAAGAAAAAAACAGGACTAAAACAGGGATTAAGCATGTTTTTCAGCTCACTTCTCTTGGCTACTTGCTTTGTCAAATTAACTGCACATTAATATACTTCTCCCATACCCAGCCATTGGTAAACTATGTGTATGTGCATAAACAATGTATCGGAGATGAACTTTTTCAGAAAAAATAATAATAAAAATAAAAAAAAGAAAATCCACAATTGCTTAAATGTCATCTGTTTTATCCAATGACAGTTGATTTTGCACAAAAGTTAAGCTGGAACTTTTTTTTGCCACAGTAACTATGAATGTTATACCTTTCCTATAAATATTCTGCCTACATGTAGGTTCGCCAAATGTGCATATTAACAAATGGCATGCATCCAGCCCACTGCAATCTTCCGATTTGCATGGTCTGAAATATGAAGTTACTTTCTGTCGACCTGAAGTTAATTCATATTTTGAATTTGTATAGTATTGGGGGATGCACAGTAATTTTGAGCTAAATGACATAGCATAGATGACCTGTTTACTGTTGTGGTGCATTACTTTTACACACTTAAAAATGGTGTCCAATTCAAGTTCTGAGACTCTGTTATGGAGCTGCTTTTTGGCTTTAATTTGAAAGTTTTGCATATTATAGGACAAATAAAAATCACATGGCTGTGGCATGGTTAATGGATTCAGACTGCACTTTTTTCACTGTCTCAAACTTATGCTTTCTGAATCCCATTACTCAAATACCACAGCTGTATGGAATTCAGTTTTTTCCATATCACATGCACACAATTATTTAGTTCATCTACTTCACTGAATAAATACTCTATTAACGGGGGGGGGGGGGGCTTTTGTATATGGTTTATCTCATGGTCTAGATGTCTATGTATGTTAAATATATCTGTTTGTTTGTGTGTTATCTTGTGTCTTTACTTTATGGTTTTTTAAAACTTTTTTTTACTGGTTTCAGATTCATTGGCACACCAATCTTCAATTGACACTCCCTGGAGATCTGCGCTCTTAATTCCTGCCCCCCACTGGTGTTGTCCTTGACCTGCATTGGCCTGTGTGGTTGACAACAAAACTGGCCGGCAAACTGCACCATGCAGTGATAGTTTTGTGTAAATACACTCAAAATGAACATATTTTATGTAACTGGTGCCATTTTGGCTGTACCTGTGACCATAAATCATTTATATGAAGCATAAAGTTGTGCCAGATTTGTAAAAGAACACAATATTATGGTAAGTTTCTGAATTCATTTGATTATGAATTGTAAAATCATAAAAACCTGTATACAATTAAAATGTAAAGTACTGGTAAAGTGATACTGAACACTATCTTGATGTTGGTTGAGCAGCAGCAGTGAGTTACACATTGTGCGACCTGTTCATATATTTGGTAAAGCAAGCAAATTAAGTTACTACAGAGTGCCAAAAGATACAGATAGTTTTTTTTTTGTTTGTTTGTTTTTTTTTTTGGGGGGGGGGGGGGGGCGGGGTAGGGAAACAATGCATGTTAGTGCTGATACTGTGTACACTGTCAGTATCACACACTCTAAGCTGACAGGTGAAGCCACAGGGTGACAAAGTATTTGTGGATTAAGTAAATTGTGGCAGTTGCAACCGCTTTTGTGCTAAATAAATCAAAGGGTCACCTTGTATGAACAGCTGATAAACACCTCCACAGATTTTGTTGCTGTGTGACATCACAACCATGCAAAAGGATGGGAACAAGGAACATTTTCACACAGCAGTCACGATTCCAATATTGTTTCCTTCCCAAGGGTGGGTAGACAAAAAAAACCCCACCAATTCTTTTTCGATGCACACTTTTGTTTTAAATTTTTAAAGGTACCCAACAAAAATAAGGAGATAAAACTCTTAAGGTCCCTGGTGCACTTACTAATTACTCTGCTGTAGAGTAACCTGGCAACAGGTGAATTGTCAATCGATGCAATGTGATTGGCTAATACAAATTCTCTTGTTTTTTCAGCCAATAGCTGAATAGAATTTTTTTTTTCATAATGAACTTTTTTAATTTATAACATATCAATAAATCCACACCAGGTGCACAATTTCAGCAATGGGTTTCATAGTATGTAAAATTTCCATGTTGTAACTTGTACAATGGCTGAGAAAACTGCATCACAAAATGTTGCGGAAAGGTATTAAGAAATAAAAAGAATAAAGAACTCCTACAAAGACAATATGTCTGGGTTGGCACTCAGACATAATAAACATGCAATCCAATGGAAAACACAACTGAAGCGCACAAGAATAATTATTGTGAGTACATGTATTACATATAGGTTGTGTGCGCAGTCGAACGTGCATGAAGTTGCTAATTATGACTTCTATTGTCAGTATTACATAAATACTTAAATATAAATTTACAAGTTTTTGTGAAAATGCAGATATTGAAGCCAGGACACCTGATCATGTCCTAGCTCCAGGGAACTATTCCCGCATGAAGCTGCAGATCAGGCACACCAGACAACTGGGCAAAATACAGAGGCATCAACAAGACAACACAACAGGAATGCCATTGAGCCTGTTCAGCAGGGACCACTCACACCATTAGCCAAATGCTTTAATTTTTCATTCATAAGTCTAAAGACATTTTCAAATGGTTAATTCATTTTAACATGAATTATGTAAGGGTCGGGTTAAAATCTGCACTGATTACTGTTTTACATGTATTTCCTGATTTGGTTACAAATTTTGAAGGCCTAGATCTGTACTTGATTCAGAATATATATTCAGTATGGTAGACAGATATACAGGCAGCAACCAAAGGGGATGCCAGAAGTCGCAGGCGATACACAGCTGCATTGTCCAACCAGGATGACCTGTTGTGTTCAGTTGGATTGGAAGCTCTAATCCATGGTAATATCATGACGATTGCTAGTGCGCTCCCCCTTATGCCATAGTGGTGGAGTTAAACTGCAAGATGCTTGTGTGACACCTTGTCAAATGCTTTAGAAAAGTCGAGCAGTACAGATTTACTATCCTGAGTTTAGACACTGCGATTGGATTGTTGATGGATATAGGATGATTGATGTCTCCTGAGCCATGCATGTTGCATGGGCATCAATAAAAAATCTGCCTAGGTGCTCCAGATGGTTTATGATGGCACAGTGGGTCATGATTGATTGATTGATAATATTTTATTCATGCACATACAAAAGAACGTACAATATGACATACTAAAATACATAAAATGTGTTCCTGCATCTTACAACATATGCATGTCGGGGATCATATGGGCCTCCAGTTGGAAGCTTTGGTACATTCTCCTTTCTTGAAAATTGTACAATTTCATCCTTTTTCCAGTCAGCTGGTAGCATGTCCTGGTTTTAGTGAGGCTTGGAATAGGATGGTAAGGGTTGGGGGCAAGAGAGACAAGTTCCACCCCTCCTTATGATGGCTTATCCCAGCACAGTCAGCCACAAAAGGACATCAACACCGCTTTCAATAAATCCAAACCCGAGTTAATACCAACAACCACTCCTTCACCAGTGCTATCACGATAATGCCTATGACTATGTATACGCTATTAATGGAATGCACCCTACCTCCAGAATCAACCACCCATCATCAGTATTATTATGCAATAATAAACCTGTAGACGTGTAGTCAAATCCATTCATTCATTTTTATAAACCCCAAATCAGTTAAACTTATGGTTTTAATTGTATTGTCCAACACCCTCCACACACAGTGTGAAAAATACTATAATACGAGGTTATGCACTTCACTAGAACTTCGAAGAAGATACAGCGCGGGTCCCCACGCCCCGCCTTGAGCTTTATCTTTAGTACTTGACTTCACTAACACAGCTGGTAAATGCGGGACCACAGTGGTTCCCTGGCCTGGAACTTAACTGTCCATGGCGCATGCTATGGTCATGGAGCTGAATGTTTGGCTGGTTCTTAGTGATCCAGTTTTCGTGACAAGACAGTGTATCGTTCTTCACTTTCTTTTTCTTGCTTACCTTCACTTTATTTTTTTTTTTAACACCGTTGCACCTTTTCTCCTCGATCAGGAACACTTCTGGCTTTTCGAATGCACGCAGCCTTGACCTTCAGGCTACAGTAGCAACAACATCAGTTCTGCAGAGGTCAACACCTCAGTGACGCAATCGAATAATATTGACCAGCAACAGTTTCGGTAGAGTAACCTTAGTTTCGCAAATAGTGCTCATCATAAACACATATTTCATTCATCTTACAAAAAGTAAATGTACGCTGCATAATTTGAAACAAGAGCTAAAAGATCTGATCTTGTGATGACCTCTGAACTCCGCCTTATATGTAGGGATCAACCATTACTGTCGGCTGGTCACATGGTGTTCCCTGAGTGAGGGATCTTTCGTTGCGTCAAATCCAAACTTGAGTTAAAAAAAAAAAATAATAACAATAATAATAATAATAATAATAATAATAATAATAATAATAATTGCCGCGGTCCTGTAAAACTAGAAACGAAAATTTGCGACAATGCGAATCCGTGTGCCCAAAGGCTTTAACCGACAATGTTCTAAAATATCAAAATTAATGGCTATGTAACACATTAAAAAGATTAGACCAATTCTAAATCGAGATGTTAAAATATTAAAATTAAAAAAAAATTAAAAAAAAAAAAAAAAAAAAAAAAAAAAAAAAAAATAATAATAATAATAATAATCACAGGCCTAGGCCTAGGCCTAATAGCCGGTAGAGGGGATCTCCACATGATTATGAGAACTGAGTCACCTACCCGAAACTTTAATAATAATAATAATAATAACAATAATAATAATAATAATAATAATAATAATAATAATAATAATAATTGCCGCGGTCCTGTAAAACTAGAAACGAAGATTTGCGACAATGCAAATCCGTGTGCCCAAAGGCTTTAACCGACAATGTTCTAAAATATCAAAACGGGTGGCTTTGTAACACATTAAAAAGATTAGACCTATTCTAAATCGAAATGTTAAAATGTTAAAAAAAAAATAAAAATAAAAAATAAAAATAATAATAATAATAATGATAATAATAATAATAATAATAATAATAATAATAATAATAATAATAATAATAATAATAATAATAATAATAATAATAATAATAATAATAATAATAATAATAATCACAGGCCTAGGCCTAGGCCTAGGCCTAATAGCCGGTAGAGGGGATCTCCACATAATTATGAGAACTGAGTCACCTACCCGAAACTTTAATAATAATAATAATAATAATAATAATAATAATAATAATAATAATAATTGCCGCGGTCCTGTAAAACTAGAAACGAAGATTTGCGACAATGCAAATCCGTGTGCGCAAAGGCTTTGACCGACAATGTTCTAAAATATCAAAATGGGTGGCTTTGTAACACATTAAAAAGATTAGACCAATTCTAAATCGAAATGTTAAAATAATAATAATAATAATAATAATAATAATAATAATAATAATAATAATAATAATAATAATAATAATAATAATAATAATAATAATAATAATAATAATAATAATAATAATAAACACAGGCCTAGGCCTAGGCCTAATAGCCGGTAGAGGGGATCTCCACATAATTATGAGAACTGAGTGAGTCACCTACCCGAAACTTGAGCTCCTAACGTTTCATGGAAGTGGTGAGGAAATGAATTTCAAGATCCCGGCCGCCACTGTCACCCACCGGAAGCTTGCATGAGCTACTAAACCTTTCATGGTAGTGGTGAGGGAATGAATTTCAAGATCCTGGCCATTACCTTTTCATTCTGTGGTGCTTTCCATTGCTCAATAGTTCGTCGGAATGCTGAGGTTTAATATTCTTCCATCTCATTTTATTATAGGCTTACATCAGTCATTAATCTAGTGTTCCCATTGGCTAAGTGGGCGTTTAACAGTTTTGACTGCTAACAGCAAGAAAATCACTGTTGTCCGTTGCCAATTTTTATCAGTAGGGGCACTGCACATTTCACCCGGCCTTCACAGACTCAAGCCTTATGTGCCACATAGGCCTAATTTATGTCATGTAAATGATTGTTGATTTATTAAAATGGAATGAAAGTGTAGCGATATTTGCTCATTTAATGATCTTCGGTATAATAAAGAAATGGTGTCCTTGCCTTTGTAGGACAGGAAGAACTGCGAACCTTCGGGATGGACTGTCAACCCTCAGCTTCGCTTCGGGTGAAGGTTTAGTTCTTCCTGTCCCTCACAGGCAAGGGCACCATTTTATTAATGCTACATTTTGGTTAAGCAATATAGTGACAACACAATGCACATTTCATAAATGCGTCAGCCAGCAGAAATCATAATCATTAAGTCAGCAGAGCAAGGCCTTTGTAGCCGTGTAGGCTTATCCCCATTAGGCCTACTTTCTGTTGCAATTTGCAGCTTAATTACGTTAAAAAAAATACTGCATGAAGACAAACATAAAATTATCTAATTTAAATCTAGATCGTATGTAACTACCTGCAAAAACAACGAGTTTATTTCATTTTCAGGCCCACCGGGGAATAGGTAATAGAGTTGACCCAATATAATGTGTCAACACACCATGGCATGTGTACATGTTACCGTAAATGAAGTATGGCCTGGACAAACTTAACAATTTAAGGAGGTCAAAGATCAAGGTCACAGTGACCCAAATTCAGCGTGCGACACACTCCTATGCTATGAAGTGTCCAGCCACCAAATGTGGTAGAATGAATTCTTATGGAACAGGAGAACATGGCTGGTATAGGACAAGGTGAAACGTTATGTGAGGTGAAAAGGCAAGAAATAAGTCACAGTGACCCAATTTTGGTGCATGACCCTCAGCTATTCTATGAAGTGTTTACACACAAATTTGGTTGGTGTGGGCTAGGGTATAGAATATTAAGCCTGGTCAAGGTAAAATCATATGAGGGGTCAAAGGTGAAAGTCATAGTGACCCAATTTTTAGTGCATGACATACGCCTGTCCCGTCTTATGGAACATGATTGAAATATTCCCGCGTTTCTAATTAAAGCGGGAATTATTTTTCTGAATGTGTTACGCAATAAAGTAGCCTAAGTGACGGAAAAGGGGTGAAATAATAGGATGTATTCATATTTGAATGCGGTCCTACTCTAACACCTATTGAGCAAAAGAGGGAGCCACCCGCATCAGGGTAGATCCATATATTTAGCATGGTCAAAACTACTTTCTCAATAAAATAAATAACACAAACACAGAATAATCTGAAGAAAATGTTTTAACATATATTTGAAACATAAAGGATGCCTAAATTGATTAGAAATGAGCTCTCTTTTGGTTGAAAATGTGTTATTTATGGATGTTTATGTAGTAAATAATGCAGATCTGCCCTGATCATGGTGGAAGCATCAGTCTGTTGCCCCAGCAACACAGGAAGTGAGAATGTCTCCTATTACAGGGGATGCGAAGCATGCTCACGTGATTGGGGGGGGGGGGGTTGTACGGTTGCAATGTAGGTATTCAGTCACTCCAGGTTGGACTTTCAATACATACACTCGAAATTTATTAACGATTTCGATTTTAAAGTAAGTTTCTGTAACGAGTTTTGTTTAATTATTTTTGTTTATTTGTTTATTTTATTGTATTTTATTGTATTTTATTTATTTATTCCATTTTTTAGGTGGAGTTCGGAATCTCACTCCTAAGGTTAATGTTGCATGCGCCAAACACAGGTTTCCACAGTTTTTACACAAAATATTGTTATTCTAAAGGCTTTATATATATATATATATATATATATATATATATATACATACATACATACATACATACATACATACATATATACATACATTGTCATTGAAAGTTGTGTTTGAAAGAGGTGAGGTTCGTTTCAGATAAGTTAAATGCTTTTTGTATACTGCATGCGAAAAAAGAAAATGGAAGCTACTTTTCATAAACATATGCAAGATGAAGGTTTTATGGCAATATTTTGTTTACAAGTACATTTACTCGAATGTTCGATCATTTTTGATTAAAATTTACAGGCTACCTAGTCACTCTGTCCGCCTAAATGCAATTTGGTTGTTTAGTTGTGTGTTAGATGCCTTTTAAGTATAGTTAAGAAATATGGCTTGCACAAGCCAAAACTTCTTGTGGGGCTAAAGGGCGAGAAATGGGTCACAGTGACCCAATTTTGGCGCATGCATGACACTCCGCTATTCAAGGAAGTGTCTACACGCAAGATAAGGTTACCGTGGGCCCAAGGGTATACGAAATATGGCACAGACTGGCCCCTGCACAAGGACGGACAGCCGAGCAGATGGGTCGCAAACCTAGAGTCCCCCTTCGGTTCCTGGTAGGGGATTAATGATCGCATATCATAATATAATATGAGAGTTCAAGCAGAACATCATCAAACGAAATTTACAAACATTAAATGCAAATTGAATTATCTTTTTAAACCCTTTATATTGAAGGAGATATATGTCCACCGACCCTATATTCTGTAATACAATACAAACTTAATAGTGTCACTTGTGCCAATCATGTCTTTACCTGAGTTAAGCATATATAGTCCATGCGATATATGAAATACAGATTATGTTTTCACTCATTTAAACGATCATAGCAAACTGTTTGGCAAAATGAATTTCAAATACTTGAACCATCAAATGACCTTTCCTGCGTCGACATATTGTAAGTGTTAACACACTTTTCCTTCTTTAACAATGCTTCTGATATAATTGCAAAATATGTGACATTTCCTCAGATCTTTGGCAATAATATTAAAATCTTTGCTGTAGAATGAAAAATAATAATAATAATAATAATAATAATAATAATAATAATAATAATAATGATGATGATGATGATGATGATGATGATGATAATAATAATAATAATAATAATAACACTAGAGTCTACAGTCTACACATTCAACAACCAAAAAGAAAAACTATGTATCTTCAATACGAAACATTGAGGGTTCGCATTAATAAGGCTGCCATTTGCTTCAGGTAGTCCAGATATGCCACAGTATAATAAGTGCAATATCTCTTTTCCGGCTGCAAAAACTAAAAATTCCGCATACAAACCTATGCAAAGTATACATTTAATGAAAGGTCATTCACAGAAGTCTATTTTCTGATCAAACAAACTGTTGTTTATTTGACGATTAGTGAAAGGGTCAAAATTTTTGCCTTTTCCACAATCTACTGACCATTACTTGTTTAAAAATGTATACATTACATGTGTCTATTTGAATACCTCTTACAATATGCAGCTAGCAAATGGATAGCGCACTTCAAGCACTGGGGCATAGCTAGACAACGTTAAATTAAGTGTTTTTTCCTCATGTTGCCAATTTTCCTTCCTCCTCTTTTTTGCTTTGCTGTCCACGCCTTGTGCAGCCATGGTTATTGTGGTGACTGGACTTGAGAAAAGGGGGTTCTATGGGGTAGATAGAAATTTTAATGTTCTATTGAAATTCCAATGATCACTTACATCATCATGTTATCCATAACACAGACACATTTTGAGGATTAAATACACACATGTAAGTTTATTATTATTATGCACAGATACAAAATCAGTAATATTTCCATTATACACTCATTTTCATTTTGACAAACATAAATCGGAAGCCCCTTGCTCCCCTCGTAACGTAATGCAATCTGTCAATTTAAGGGGACAGCAGTCACACGACTGTCCTCACTGTGCTTCCCTGGGACAGGTCAGCTGGCCAGTGTCAGGAAAGGGGATTAAAACTTGTACCAAGGTCTTCAGTTATACAATGGTGTAACTGGCCCATGGATTAGTTACCCAGGGTATAACTACACCAGCTTTTATGCATACCGATTTTCTTACACCATGAACTGAGGGGTAACTAAAACTTTTAATTTATACCATGGGCAAGTTACACCTCTTTATGCATACGGGACCTGAAGACTATGAATAACTTAATTAAAGGTCCCGATGAGTGTAAAAGTAAAGGCTGTCGAGCAATTTAGTATCCTTGAAAATGTGAGATGAACGCTCTAAAATGCATCAGAATGCACCATTTGATATCAAAATTTCCCGGGATGGGGGTGGGGTGGGGACATGCCAGAATGCACCATTTGATATCAAAATTCTCACTCTTCACACATCCCCAGACTTTAGACCTATTGACCTGCATACGCATTGAAAAAAAAAATAATAATAACAAATAAAACCTGGGGGGGGGGGGGGGGCTACATGTAGCCACCTGTACTTTAAATATAACGGGGTGCCAAATTTTATGTCACAGGATTCGTGGAGTGTAGGGGCTTTGGAGAATGCCTGTTTGTATCACAACATAACCTCTGGGGATATGCTGCAATGCAAGTTAACAAAATTATCAAATCCAGTGCTGCCACCTCCCAGATGGAAAAAAATGAAGGGAAACAGTAAGAAATTGTAATACAAGCAAAGGAGCTTATTCCTTACATATTCTTGCATGTTAGATATCTAGGATTGTGTAAGGAAGAAAAGAGAATCTGTAAAAATTGTGACACAATTTAAGGAAATCTCTGAATTTTGTAAGAAATATGTACGAAACTTGTAAGAAAATGTAACCAACAACTTTTCACACTTTGTTCCTTACATTTGATTACAAGTTTCGTAAATATTACTTACAAAGACGTGCAGACATTTTCTTAAATTGTGTCACAATTTCTCACAGATTCCCTGTATTTCCTTACACAATCGTACATTTTGAACATACAAGAATATGTAAGGAATAGGCTCATTTCCTTACATTTACAATTTCTTACTGTTTCCTTACATTTTTTTTATCTAGGCTCCTAGACCCCAGTATTCAAATTTCTAAGAGTAGCATATCCACAGCCAGACAACCAGGTGCTGTGTGGCTTATGGCGATATTGCCTGAAAAACAGATTGTCGTATTGTTCTTTCTTATTGCAACAGTCAACATCTGGTGGGAGCAGAAGGCTGCTAAAGTGGGCAAGTTGGATCTGCAACTCTCAGAAAAAAATACACGTAGGCCTATAATGGCTAAGCCTACCTGTTAAATTTTGGGCAGCACTAATAGCTCATTGGACAAAAATTAAACATACGTAGGCCTATGTTAAAAATAATGACACTGACAGAAAAGGAAGATTTAATCCTTTGTTGAAGATATTCATACTCAAGTGCCTGGATTTACCCTGAATCAGTGAATGCATATCCGGGCAGTTTGGACCCCTTTGGTTTCCGTGGGCTTGGGCGGTCCCCAGACCCCAGGCCTTATAAGAAAGTCTCACTCATAAAAATTGTCTCAGGTTGGAAAGTATGTTTGTGTATTGGGTGGTGTATTCAACAATAGTGCCACAAAAAATCCATGTGGCGTACTTTATTCAAATCAATTCAAGCAATTGATGGGAGGAGGAGGAAGGAGAAAACACAATACAATAGTCCACTCCCTGTTCGTGTATTCCGGCCTATATATGGATATAATTATGGACCGGGGCGTTTGACTATGTGAGAATACTCTACTGTCACTAGTCCGCTGGAACATGTCGAGTTCTGTCCATACTGAGATCACTACATACATATACGCCCACACCTTTGCTCGTCTTTCTTTCTTTCTTTCTTTCTTTCTTTCTTTCTTTCTTTCTTTCTTTCTTTCTTTCTTTCTTTGCCTGTCTGTCTTTTTCCATCCGCTTTTTTCTTTCTCCTTTCTTCCATCCGCTTTTTTCTTCCTCCTTCTTTCATTGATCTGCATGCTTTCTTCCTGTTTCATTCTTCCTCCTCTTCCTTCTTCCCCACATTTCCTTTTTTATCCTCTGCCAGCTTTTGTGTTTTAGAAATGCCTGTAACTCGGACCTGGCGATATGCCTGGCTATATAGGGCCTCCGGACCGAAGTTAACCCTATGAGTGGGAGAGGATAACTCCAACTCAGGAACTACATTTTCGCTTTGCCTATTTGATGCAAAATATGGCATTTACCTATATATATATTTTAAATGTAAACCGCTCTGGACAAACCTTAGACGAAGACACTGAATGTCGTCATATGAGGACAAACTAACCGTTCAGCTTGTCTTCAGATACATCTGACAGGGATTTTCAGTTCAAATATAAGGAATTTTGTTGTTGGGAATTCTCTGTGCACCCGGGGAAACCGCAATGTTAACATTGGCTGAACTTAGAGAAATGAGTAAATTGACTTTAATGTAGGCCTATTATAGGCCTAAATTCGTTCATAAACAAGCTAGCTCCTGCGTCAGTGTGCTCAATATTCTACTGCTCAAGTCACATCCAAAATTATACAACCCGTCACCAGAACTTTTGATCTTTTCCATTTCCGCACGGGTAATCGTCCCGTTTACATTTGCCGGAAGATGCGTGCTTTAAGTTTAACTACACTATGTTTGTAAGCCTGCTATAGGCTCAGTGGGAGCACGTTACGTCTGGCGAGGACGATTACCCGTGCATTTCTGTTCTTGGACTGATCTTTTTGATAACTCTTTCTTTCCGTCAATCTCCAGACTATGGAATCGTCTGCCCCTTAACATTCGGAATTCCCCTCTAATTCCAACCTTGGAAGCATGTATAACCACAACTGTCTGCCGCTCTATAAGATATCCAGAACTTCACAATTTTGGCAATAATTTTACTTCCCAGTTTCTCAAACTTCTGAGTAATTACTCACTGAGTAATTTCTCAGCACATCTTGCCGTAGATTGGTTCAGGAATACGAGCCGACAATCAGATGTAAAGAAACTCAAGAGACTTAGAAATATTCTCAGGTCTGAGTAATTACTCAATGAGTAAATGATTTGGAAAAACTGGGCCCAGCTGAGTTCAGCATATGCATGTAGGGCCTATCATGGACCTACTATCTCTGCATGGGCCTATAGACCTAAGTCTTCGTATTGACGCAAGCCCCATAAATTCACACTTATTTAAGATTGGTGTTAAAAACACGCCGAAATGTTCCTGTGGTTCACCATGGACCAACTAAAGAAGGACCTATCACGGACAGAGCTTCAAAGGTTATATGACTGAGACCGACGCAGTCCCAAGGGGTCATAAATGTTACCGCCGTATCAAGCTTAACGCTGATTGATCCGTATCGCACCTCTAGTAGGTCCATGGGTTCACCGAGTGAAGAAATACGGCATTTTGTGCTCCCCTGTTCCTAATATGCTGTCCAACGATCCATTTCGCATACCGTCAATCGGGGCTTCTTTGAAGGGGGGGGGGGGGGGGACTTTAAACGCTTGATTTAAAAAAAAAAAGAAGATTTTTTTGGTATAAAAAGTATCTTATACATAATATTTGCCGGTGTTTTAATATGTCAGGTTTTATCATATGTAGTACGGATTTTATTTATCAGGCCCGTAACCAGGGGGGGTTCGAGGGGTTCAATCGAACCCCCCTTTTCAAACGAACCCCCCTTTTTGTCAAACGAACCCCCCCCCCAAGTAACATTGTGAAACTTATTTAAAGCCAGCCACCTAGTACACAGGTGCAGTGAATGTTGATCATTGGCGCCCTTTTAATATCGCCGCTTTGCCTCATAGATATTTATCATTTAAAACGTCATATTCTTCAAAATAAAATATACTCACAATTGTGGAGCTCGTTTCTCATGTTTTAAATAATTTCTGAGCTTTCACTTGAAGCTACGCTGTCCTTTTGAATGGTAAAACGTTTAACTCTTTCAGGTTCATCCCCGTATTCAAGACTGAGTCAACAGCTATATAGTGCACTTTGCATGACACAAACTTGAAAACTGTTGATCCAGTCTCGTTGTGCATTACATGATTAAAAGCCCTGCGGAAAGCTGTTGACTTAGCCTATATTATTTTTCAAAATTAAATCTAGACATAGGTCTAGCATAGTATACATATATCATATTAAAGAGTACTAGCTCTATGAACGATTTGATATATGTGCCTATTTAATATGTTGGTCTTATATAGCCATTAGATATACATGATGGATCTCATTGAAATGCTCAAATATCACTGGATGTATTCGTTGGAAAGGTCTTTTCACGAGGAATACAAATATGAAATTGTTATATTGATATTGTATCATCACTGAGGGTCCGTATATATACGGACTCAGACTGCAAAGTGTTAACTTGATTCTTCATGATGAAAGGCATAGCCTCTTTTCTTTATGATGGAAGCCATAACTCATTTCTTCATGGTGGAAGCCACAACTACTGTGTTAATTTGAGAAAAACTTAGGAAAAAATTCTCTTCAAAAGCTGTCCTCGGTACATGTGACAGCAATGTGATTGTCACTGAGTGTGAAATGTATCTAAAAATTCACAAGGCAGTCTAGGACACACAAAAGTACATATTCATATTGATAATATATATAGTATTATACTTTATTAATCTAAAGGGATAGTCTATCTCATCAGAATTATAATGAACTAGCCGTATACCCGTGAAAATCACGGGTTTTTTGAAAGAAAGATCAACCGTTTTGATAACATTCATTGTAATGTAGGCTGATTCACTGGGAAATAAAGACAAAAAGTAAAATCTTTGATAGTAGTAGGGGTAATCATTATTATAGCGTTCAAACAAATACGAAATTACATGTGGGCCTACAGGTAGATCTATGTTAAGAATCACTCATTTCAAGATTTCATGGAAGACTGTATTTCAAAGTTGTGCAACCAAATAATATTGATTTTGATTATTTTTAATATTAAGTCCTTGTAATCGCTCCCACTGTAGGCCTACATGGAAAATGGATAGCTGAAAGTTGTGTTTTCCCGCATTTTTTTCCAAAGTCAGATTGCGGAGGGGGGGGGGGCGGTGTTTCTGTTATGTCGGGCTAAGGCCTGCACGTCAGACGGCTAAAAATGCGTTTTCGGCTAGTGTTCACGTTTACTGTTTTCAAGTGGAATTTCAAAAATTATTTAGAAGCATAGGCCTATATATAACATTGACCTGTATGTAGGCCCTACAACTGACCTTTACATAGGTCCTACATTTTCATCAAACAAAATGCAAATAAATTGAATTTGTCAATGAAACCAAGTAATGAAAGATAGTTATTAATGTTGCACTTAAAAAAACTAACTTTATGCAAGAAAATGTATATTATGTGGACAATGATCGGCTATGCACGCAAATTCAGTAGACTTGTAGAGCTCCAGGGCCTAGTGCCTATGTAGGCCTAGGCTTACATGTCGAAGTCAGAAACAACTCGCAGCGATGAACGCTAGGTGGCTCTCTATCTACGTCGCTTGTCCTTATATAATGACGTCATTCAAAATACAAAAGATTTGCCCTAAAAAATCGATTAATTGCCGATATTTATCGATTGGCCCAACGAAATGAAAAACGGTGAGAAAACCACGCTCAGGGGGCCCAGGGTAACACGTGGCCCGAATTTCAAGGCATTTCATCCAGTAGTTTTAAAGTTTTTCTATACAAAGCTGTGTATTATATATAGATATCGCTGGAGTAAATCCCTTCAATGTTTTTTGCTGTGAAATAAGCATATATGAAAGACAGAAAGTAAGGGCAAAACCCCCCTCAGATTGCAGGAAATGCTGTTTTTAGGGGTTCTTTTTTGAAAAATTTCCAGGGGGAGCATGCCCCCGGACCCCCCTAGCAGAGCTTCGCGCCTTCGGCGCTCGCCAATGTCACTTTATCATTGCAAAACGAACCCCCCTTTTCAAAAGGCTGGTTACGGGCCTGTTTATGGCATCCTCTTGCTGCTGCTCTAAAGATCCAAGCATACCGCTGGTAAGTAGATTTGCCATAGCAGACGAACTTTTGTCACCACAACAGTAGCTGTATACTTACACAAAACATCTTTAAATGCCAAATGTAAATTGACATCCAAAGTGAGTTTTTGTGTATCTATCACTCATAGTTTGTTTCGTATTTTGTTAGGCAAGAGTGATAAAGTTTGTTGTCAGCGCCAGTGAAATTATGGGGGTTACTTTGGACGCTCAAAGTAACCCCTTGGACTACTTTGGGGCCACTTTGAACGTTCAATGTTGTACCAGACCCGGTTTATTTAAGTGATGTATCCTGGTATCTGTGAATTACAGTAAAACCTCCCTAACCGAACACCTCTACATACCGAACACCCCCTTATACTGAACACTTTTTCTCGGTCTCAATTTTTTCCTATGTACTTCCATTATAAGCAAACCTCCCTATTCCGAACACCTCTCTATACTGAACATGAACACTCCAAATGACCATTTTTCTATAAAACCTCCCTATACTGAACACATGCACAGCACATTGTCGTGTATTTGCACTGAGTAATTACTGATAAGGCTGAAACTAAACAGATTAGCTTCAAAGACAGCCTTAATTGTTTATACCAGCAGCAGCAGAAACCACCCACAGCCAAGTAGTTAACATAACCCCAGGTTCGAGTCCCGCTTGTTCCGAACGTAAAATATAAGTATCTTCCACCATAATTACCTCAGCTGGTAACTGTATAATATAGTTGGTAAACAAGAGGCCACAATGTGGAAAACTCCCTAAACCGAACACCTCCCTACACCGAACACTTTTGTTCGGTCCCAAGGGCGTTCGGGACAGGGAGGTTTTACTACATATACTAATGTATGTGTGTATTGCATGGATGCACGCATATGTACACAGAAAATAAGGGGGGGGGGGGGCTGGAATTACTTCCAGGGATGGGAGTGGGAAGAGGGCACAAAATTTTGACATTCAAAAACGGGGGGGGGGGGGGTGTAACAAAATTTCAGTATCTCCAACTTTTCGAGTATTCGACTTTTCGCGTTTCTAGTTTTCTCATCCGTGTTTTCGTGTTCTACTTTTCTTGTTTTTTGCTTCCTAATATTCTTGTTTTCTCCTTTTGCGCCATTTTGTCTTAGATATTCTTGGTTGGCACTATTATGCCACCATATTTTTAAGCTGAAATTTCGACTTCTAAGCTGAAATTTTGACTTTAAAAAAGTCGAAATTTCAATTTTAAAAGTCGATATTTCATTTATTTATTTATTTATTTATTTATTTATTCATTCATTCATTCATTCATTCATTCATTCATTCATTCATTCATTCATTCATTTATTTATTCATTTATTTATTATTTATTTATTTATTTATTTATTTTGTGGTCCTTATAGGCTTCCGTACTGGCTACCGCTTGCTTTCATATTGTCTTATGTCCCGGCAATCTGTGGTGTCCTCTGTTTTTTCTTCGCAAGAGGGATTTTGATAGGTCGTGGTGCTTTTTTCTCTTATACGCTGTTGTTACTTGCGGTTATTATTGCACTGTTTTGCAATCAAAGAATGTGATCAAATTAAATCACACATTCAGCCAACACTAACACGCTGGTAACGTGGTTATTTTATGTGTTTGTATGATTTGATTTCAAAGTAATCTGCTCGAGGGTGTGAAATTTCGTGATCACTTCAAACGCGTACATACTTGTTTCCATAAAAACCTGGGACGATATCTCTATCTGGCACATACCCCTGGTATAATCGAAAAAAATAAGCTAAAATAGTACGACAATGAATACATAAACCTTGTCTGCTCAATTGATTGAGGCATTTTATACCTTAACAGAAACAGATGAAGATTTTAAGAGCAATTTAATCATTACTTTTTCATTAGAGTTAGACAATTTTACAACACAGACCTACCTGGATATGAAGTCAAGTTGATTATGAAAGTGAAGAAAGAAAATGACAAAACAAGTGCGCCAGATCTCCCATCTATGATTACTTTAATATGCTTCCTCGTTTAAGATGTTTGCGCTTTTATAAATCTATGTATAGCTCAGCAACATGCAGGACAACCCAAAGTCCACCTCTATATGCATGGAAATACGTATGCAAATGTTTGTTTATTTAGCGTGTTATCATTGATCACAGCCTCCTGCACAGTGGACATCCGGACACTTAGATAGCGTAGCAGTATGATGAAATCTGGTTTCACTGACCACAATAACACACAGATAATACCAATCAAATTCCCTTCAGTAATCGAAATGAAGAACACCCATGCTCTTCAAGTCGTTTGTTTGCTCAACTGAGCATTAATCCACGTTTGTCACAGCTGTGCACCTGGACAGAAAAAAGAACGCAAATCTCTATCACATGTACATGGGCCTACATGTTTACTATCAATTTGTACAAAATTCGTTGCTTATGCATTTAAAAAGTCGTTGTGTTTATGCATAGGCAAATTTGATGTAAAATTGAAATCGACAAAGATGGAATGTAATATTTCAGCGAAAAGGCGAGCTCCGCATTAACAGTATGTGAACTTGCAAAGTCTCCTGATTTCCCGAATCGTGTAAATCAAGGAGCGTACAATGAGATCATTGTACGCTCGTTGTGTACATTAACTCCCGAAGTTCAAATTTTCAACCTCTGCCTATCTTTTTGTAACAGGAACTTCCCTGCACTTTTTTTTCCAGGTACAAGGTTCCACTGGATCTCACCAGAATGCACAATGTTCCTTTCAGAGCATTTTTCTTTGAATCTCGGTCTATTTCTCATATATGTTACATATGTCTAAAACAAAAACAAAAAACAAAAACAAAAACAAAAAAAACAAAACAAAAAAAAACAAAAAAAACAAACAAACAAAACAAAACAAAACAAAAAATAAAACAAAAAAAAAACGAGCTCTATATTTTGGACGGCCAATAAGGTGCTATAACACGTTTATACATGTACCTTCCACTCATTTTATATTTATGGACCTTGTATAGCCAGTATCTATCTGCGCTCTCTCAGCTGGAAGGGAATACGAGCCTTAATAGGGGTTTCCTCTCTCCCGCTGAAAATCGTGTAAATGCTTGATTTCGACACAGCTTATGTTTTTTTTATATATGTTTACTTGTTCATCTGTTGCTTTTATATGTGTATGTATGTATGTTTCATGATTTTCAGCTAATAAATAGAATAAAATAAATACAATATATATTTCACATATCTTGTATATATTGCCTAATTTATCTCTTGTTTATTCTGTACCAAATATATGCAAGACATTTAAAACCGAATTATATATATATATATATATATATATATATATATATATATATATATATATATATATATATATATATATATATATACGTTTGGAACGAGCGGGACTCGAACTTCCAACCTTTGGCACCAGTCGCCTGGGTGAAATGGAAAACGTACATATCTACTCGACCAAATCCCCATTCTGAAAAGAATGGTTCAATGGAGGTAGTTATGTGCGAGTGCCATATCAAGACGGTTATGCAGTATATGTACTGAATCAGCATTTAAATCCAGAAACGGGGACTTGACTCCAACAGCATTAACGAAATGTCGAAAATATATACTGTATGTTCGGAACGGATATATATATATATATATATATATATATATATATATATATATATATATATATATATATATATATATATTATACATACATTACACATAACTATGAGAATGTGGGTGTGGGAGTGTTCATTCGTATTCATCTCTAATGTTTGTCATCTCCACAACCAGTGCAAAATCGTATTCCCTTCAATATTAATGTCATGTTGCCTGTTTGGATGACTCATTGGGCTGCTCAATTTAGCTGACCCGGCTTGGAGTATGAAGATTTGTTATCAGAGCTAGCTCTAGAGGACTTTCTTGTTTCGGAGTGTACTACTGAAATTTAGTACAAATCCCTGTTAAACGTGCTGGTAACACATTGAAAACCGAATAATAATAATAATAATAATAATAATAATAATAATAATAATAATAATAATAATAATAATAATAATAATAATAAAAATGATAATGATAATGATAATGATAATGATAATGATGATGATGATAATAATACTGATAATAATGATAATAATAATAATAATAATGATAATGATGATGATGATGATGATGATGATAATAATAATAATAATAATCTCTCTGTGTCTCCCTCCAGCTCTCTTCAATTTGGTCGAGTACAGACAAATCTCTCTCTCCCCCCCCCCTCACAAGAAGCTTTACAAATCAAATGCAAGGTTACACTTAAACGGGAACCCTTTGCAATGTTCTGCTGGATCAAGCACAAGCATGGTACCATGGTATGGTTGCTTTCAGCCCAAATGAACCTGTACCACAGAGCAGTATAATCTTTTTGGTCATAAATAATATAAGGTTACTAAATTAATAGATTTGTCATTGGTTGCTCTAATGTTGAATGCAACTGGTTTGGTCTGCGTATTTTACGTATCACATTGCAGATAGAAGTTGGAATGGCATTTCTCTCTATTATATGTCTGATGATGTTCTAGATTTAAAATTTGAAATGCCCCCAATTGAAACTCAAAATGTTCAAAGTGCATAAACTACATTTCTTTGTTGTCTTGACTGGGGTCGGTGCTGCAATAGTGGAAAAGATCAACCACACAAACGGCACCTTTACTGACAGATTTCGGCCGATTTTATGACCACTGTGTGAAAATTCAGGACACACAAACCCAAGATGACCCCCCCCCCCCCCCGGGGCCGCGAACATCACATGAAATTGGACAAACGGCTGGCCATGTTCTCATAAGTGCCACTGTGGCAAATTCCACACCTGAGATAGTCAAGATACGGATGATAAATGATGTATTTCGTAAAGTGCAAGGTGCATATAGAAAGACAGAAGGCTTGGAACCGTTACTTTACACTTCGGGGAATATGTAGTACTAAGAAAGATAAAAAGAAGACGGTTTGGTCAGCGTTTCTAAATATAAGTAAGACTTTGACACTGTTCACAAAAACAGAATGTTGCGCGAGTTTATGGAACAGTATAGTGTACAAGATGTATTACACCCAACCCATATATATAGCATGCCTCTGACTGCTACCCACTTCCCTCCCTGCTTGTGCTTCCAATGGCCTTACTATTTTTTCCCACTGTACTCCAGCTTCCAGTTCTCCTCATAGTCCCCTGCTATTCTGAGTAAATTTTGAAATTCCTTCTTCGTTTTACCCAAAAGACAATATCATCTACTAAAAAAAAAAAAAAAAAAAAAAAAAAAAAAAAAAAAAAAAAAAAGAAAAACATAGTATCCTCGCATCTCCCACTTTAACACCTCTTCCACTCTCTAGCAACTGTTTACCCAACCCATATAGATAACAAAGCGAACTAAATAGGGGATTAAACACAGCCTTGGTTAGCCGAATACACAGCCTTGTTTAAGCCAATACACAGCTCCTCTCCTTCTGCTTCGATCTCGCCCAGACTCACCGAACATTCTTCATTCGTATGTAAAGCTCTCATCACTTCCAAAAAACTGCCAAAAACCGAATCCTTCCATTTTTGCTGACAGTGCATCTGTCCACATCATACCTTACGAATATCCAAAAATTGCCATTTACCTTTCTTGATTTTTCTTCTCCTCTTTCCTGCCATATCTAATGTTTGAGGCAAGGTAAAAACATGATTAACAATCCTTCTGCTTGTCGGAAACCATTCTGGATCTCCCTGAGCATACCTTCTCTTACAACTACCCTCACCAGTCTTTTGTACATCACACGTGCAAAAATGTTTCCCAGTGTTTGGTGCTATTGCTATTCTTCTACACTGATCAAGCTGCTGCACTGACCCCTGCTTTGGAATGTAGGTTATGCTCAGTTCCCTCCATTCCCTTGGCGATTCCATTGTCTGTAACACTCTGTCAAACAGCCAACACATACTTTCCATCAATTTCTCTAATCAATCCGTGATAGATTCACTCAAAACACCACCCTGTCCTGGAGATTTCCCAACTTTCATATGATCCACTGCTAATTCGACATTCACATTTTTTATCTCCTTAGACAATTTCTGGTCCCAACTATCTTGCCTAATTTCAGACCTAACCATTGGCGGTTCTTCTGCACCCCACTGTGGATGATTCACCCATTCCCACTGCTCCTGCAGTGCTTCCCTTATTTTCTTCTACTACTCCCCCCTATGAGTTAATCTTCTAATTTTTACTCTTGTTTACCTGTTTCCAAAACACTGCTGACCAATCTGTCTCACTTGCCATTACTCTTCTTGTAATATCCTCATTCTGCTTTGCCCTTGTCTCTGTCTTTATGCCTTATACTTTTTTCCTTGCCTCCATGTATTCCTCTTAAGCCACTGCATCTCATTCTCTGCTATTCTTCTGCTAGGTAACCACCATGCTCTATTCTTTACCTACCTTACCCCAACTGCCCTTTTTCAAACTCAGAATTAATGCTACCCCCGGTATATCCCTTCTTGTCACTTGAAACTCTCTACCTACTGTTTCTTTGGCACTATCAAAAATCTTTCACCTCAAATCTTCAGACATGCCTTGGACATCAACTGCACTTTTAATCAACCCATGTCTCTTTCCAATCATCTAAAACTTGTGAAATCTCTGTCTATATGCCTTCCAAACTGTATCCTTGTTTATGCAATACACCCACTTTGATCCCCTTCTTCACCAACCTTTTTCTTGTATCGGAGGTCTAATGCCATCCAATTATGATCACTTCCAATTTCCATCTGACCGTCTTCATCAATGAATACAATCTTTCACCTTTCTGAACAAAGAGTCATCCACTAGAGCATAGTCAATGACTGATTCCCTGTACGTAAAAACTCCACGTCCATTTCCCTTTGCATTCACCATTTCTATTCAAAATGCGCAGACCCATTTTCTTTAAAACGTTTATCAACTAATGATATGCATCTTTTTCACATGAAAGACTCAAAGGTTGTCTCCAAAGTAAACCAAGTGCCGTATTATTTCTACTACACCGAGACATAACCCAGAGCTTGGGTCTGCTCTAGAGGCAAACTCAAAGGGGATTAAGTCAGAAATGATGGCCCGAACAGGATGCCCAGGGGTGGAGGAAACCTCACAAGGTTTAACTTTATCTGACAGAACCTGCAACGTGTGTTAGGATGGTACAGAGAATTTGTTTCATTGGCTATTCATATGCCCACATATTGCAGATCTAAGAATAAAAATTTTGGCAACATTTAGTGCAAAACTTTCCAAGCTTTGGCTATGCTCATCCTTGTGAAACATTTACAAGATCCTCAATGGTCACCAAATACAGCACATCCACAGGAGGTGAGGCCTCTAACTTTGGTTAAATGCTTTTATTTGCCTCAGTTTTCTTGCAACTGTGCTTCCCAGTGTGACACTTCCATTTTCCTGTTGATCTATGGGGTATTCATTTTTTTCATTACCACTTTTATAAAAACCTGCCAGTATTTTTGGACCTGTATCCACTATTGGGGCAACCTTCTCCCCTAAGTTCCATCTTTCACTCAGCAGGGGTGCTTGGTAGGTCCGACTAGTGCTGCCACTTAATTCATAGCCGGGGGGCGACTTCAGTGTCTGATACAATATTCCTATTCAAGGGCCCACCGCTGCCAACAAAATGATAATTTCAAGCCGTTATAGTTACATTTTTAGGTAATGCTCACACTGGAAAAGTCCCATTATATATTTTACATTACATTCATTCGACAAAGTAACCTTGCGTTAACACTAATCACACATATATTTTGGATACTACCTTTTCAAATATCGAATCGGGTCTAACCCACAAACGAAGCTGCCATTTTGAAAATTGTGTGTAATAGTAGTATTCGGACAATCTTGGAGGTGGGGTGCTGCCACTAAATTCATAGCCTGAGGGCAACTTCAGTGTCCGATACAGTATTCCTATTCTGGGGCCCACTGCCGCCAACAAACGGTTATTTCAAGCCATTGTATTTATAGTTTTAGGTTTATAGTTTTAGGTAATGTTCACACTGGAAAAGTCCCATTATACATTTTATTTTACATTCATTCCACAAAGTAAACTTCTGTTAACACTAATCACACATATATTTTGGATAGTACCTCTTCAAAATATCGAATCGGGACTAACCCACACGGACTGGGCTGCCATTTTGAAAATTGTGGAATTTGCATCCAATGGTTTGTAAAATGAGGATAGTAGTATTAATGATTTATGAAACCAAAATTACATATTTTGCAAATATTCCATAGCATCATTAATGATATCATGATATGCTGTGGGCGTGATTCACTTTCACATAATCCAAATCAACCGTATTTTTGTGCAAGTGTCCCACAATGCATTAGGCCATGTTAAAATGGTTCACGATTTGCTGGCTCGAGGTATCGTGTCGCATTTGGATTTGTTACTGACGATGACAACTTCTTCAGACACTACCGAGCGGGCAGATTAAAGTTAAGATAGTAAGTCATGTTTCAAAAGTACTATAACGACCATTTGCCCTTTTATGGTCCCTGCTTGCTCAAAGCAAACAGCCTGGCTAAGTGTCCTAATTTGCAAAGCTAATGTATACCACCACCACCATTATCATCATCCTAATTCCCATATGATGGAGCAAGTCCCAAACAACACTCAAGCCAAAATCTGAAATACTCCATCTGACATAATATGCTACAGGCCCATAGCCAGACTTTGATTATGGGTGTGTCTCCCTTCCAAAATTTTGGACCCTTTCTCTGTACTGGATTAATGCACGCCAAAGATACAGATTCATTGAAGCATGTGCCTACATGTGCTACATCATCTCATGCATATATGCATAGCGTATTCACATTTACATGTGTTTGCAATATTGGCCAAAAAAGCGGAGTCTCTGCATTCACATATATATATATATATATATATATATATATACATATATATAATACAGGACCGGTGTATATATGAATATATATATATATTGAATACAGGACCGGTGTATATATATATATATATATATATATATATATATATATATATATATATATATATATATATATATATATATATATATATATATATATATATACACCGGTCCTGTATTCAATATATATATGTATGTATGTATGTATGTATATGTTATACGATACAATCATATGTATAAGCAGCTGTCAGGCGAATATGCCACCTGGAATGAACCAACAAAACATTCATAGCACTAAAAATTCCTTCCCATTCTGATGCTGACAAAGGTTTCACAATATTATAACATGATAAATATATGGACATTTTTTGTTTGAAACTAAATGTCATGTTATATATATATATACATACATACATATATATATGTATGTATGTGTATGTATGTATGTGTGTGTGTGTGTGTGTGTGTGTGCGTGTGTCTGTGTGGAAGGTGTCTTGTGCTGCCAAATCAAGAAAACTTGCATAAACTGCAAATTTTCATATTAAGACAGAATACAAATAATAGTAGCAATGTTTTTATTTATTATAGTGAAAATTCCATCAAGGAAAATGTTGGTTCCGATTTGATTAGCCTTTATGTCTGAAGGTGGTCGAGCCATTCCCCGGTTAACTAAGTCCACCATCACCTTTCAGGCTGCATGGACTGAAAAGTATTTACGTAAGCACAAGCAAAGTATATATTGTTTAAATGGCCATGATCAATAAATTATAAAACAAGCTAAAATAGTCCCCTTTGGTTTAAATTATTGTATATACAATGGCTTCTTTGATAAAAAATTACAGTGATATAACAACAAATGTGGAAATGACATCATAATGGTTTTATCAAACTGCAACTCTTTTCAGACAATTACTGGCAATATATGTGGATGAAAAGGCGTCCTCTTGAATTTTTATCTGTGCTTGTTTTGCAATAATGTTACAGTGTCCACAAAGTTGACGGCACTGTACATGGTGTGTTTGTTTGATTCGGCCTTGAAATTCCAAAACAAACACATATGAAGAAAATCGGTCGGCTGCTTTTTAAGCACACGTGTTAGG
>OZ026613.1:33474114-33529114 GCA_964020975.1 Hermodice carunculata | reverse complement strand
GATTCAGTTTGTTTTTCAGGAGTTGATTTGCAAATGGTGCCAAAATGACATAGGGGGATAGAGACATTACAAGAATCATCACTCATTAACAAGAAGAGACAACCAAGATTCTTTGCTTCCCTAGTTGCACTTACAAGATACACACAATCAGGGGCATTTTCTCACATTGCCATGTTAAACCGACGTCGAGTAAGTAAAAGTGACTTGGGTACATTTGACCTTCGCGCAAAACTCCTTATTTGTCCACATAATTTGTAGCAGGCTGTAGACAAGATCGGTGAAAGCCGCTGTGCCACAGTCACGTGATATATATATAGCTTTCGGATAAAATCTCTTTCATTCAGGAAGCCGTGATGAAGAAAGAGGAAGCCACATTATGGTAATTGGAATTGCGTATGAACGTTTAGTGGTCACCGAAAAGTGATCGAGAAAATTCATCATACAGCCTACTAATGATGATATACGATACAATGTATACTTGCTATGTGCGTCTTAAATCCAGAGCACGAGATGTTTTAGATCTTATCCGCTTATATTACTCTGTGATGACACTAAGACAATATGTATATAGTTTCTTCTTGTCTGGAATCAGGAGCAAGATACCGTAGGTCTTGTACTCGAGGTGCATTCACACAGCATGAGGTCAGTAGCTCATAATGTGTTCATGGACAATATTGCACACTGGGGCAGTCGAAAACGATTATACAGAATGTTCATTTTTTTATGTTCGGTTGTGTTTTCAAGTGCTAATTTCAGTCTTATTATTTTGTGTTAGTGGTCTATGTTCTCTTACATTCTCGGTGATTTTTGATCGCCTCAGAATGAAGCAAGTACACGAAATGCGCTCTTTGTTCACTTTGCGGGATAAACTATTAATCAGGTACAGAACTGAACTGCAGGTACAGAGACGCTTCAAATTGTTATGATTGGAACAATCATTTGAAAGTCAACTTACAGGTACATTTCCCGATCACGAAGTGTTGTGTGGTTTGTACAAATAAATAATCATAGATAGATAGATAGATAGATAGATAGATAGATAGATAGATAGATAGATAGATAGATAGATAGATAGACAGACAGATAGATAGACAGACAGACAGCTAGCTAGCTAGCTAGATAGATAGATAGATAGGCAGATAGACAGACAGACAGACAGGACAGACAGACAGATAGATAGATAGATAGATAGATAGACAGACAGATAGATAGATAGATAGATAGATAGATAGATAGATAGATAGATAGATAGACAAAAACATAGACAGATAGAATGAAAATATAATAAACTTGTAATATATCAGTTTCTATGTCTGTACAATATATTACTACTGCTGGGCTTAAGTGACAATAAAATATAGACATAATGTTAAAAAAATGGAAATTCTTGAATCACACATCGCCAACGAAATCCTAGTTACTTTTGTTTGAATATGTGTAAACCCCTCATCAAGCCTCAAACCTTAGGAAGCAAAATTCACGAAGTTTGCAAACGTAAGGTTTTGTAATTCTATGAATTGTTTTCTATGTGCATACTTGGGGGGTATAAATTACTGAAAAATATTCATAGCTTTTCCATGGATATAACCTGACCTTTGAAGCCACTTCCTCTGCGAAATAAAACCTGCAAGTTTGTTAACAATGTTTAGAATAGTACAATTTATGGAAAGTGGGCAGTCACAAATAGAATAGAGCACGGCGTACAGATGAGTGTTCGTGTACTTGAATCTGAAGTATTGTGTCAGTTTGTTTTAGTCATGCATATATACGTAGATGAGTATTCCCTGAGCAGTAAAATCACGAGAAGTTGTCTGGAAAAGTGTTGTCTAAGTTTCTCAAACCCTAGACCAATTAAGTTGTCAGGATTATCAGACGTGCTTATGCACGGCTATAAAAACAACTTAATTGTAAAAAGTACAATAATGCATTTCCCCAGCTAATTCTCATTACGATTCAGAACACTTAGGGAAGTAGCTAATGATCCATCTGGTTTAAATGTTGCCTGCCAGTGACATGCAACTCAAGATTGGGTTTCCTAATGTCGCGGCCGTTCTGTTAATACACGAATTTGCACGTAATAAGTCGGTCACCAACTATGCATGATCGCCAATTTTGGAGCACAGCCATCACAAATGCGAACAATATGCGAGTAAAAACCAAGGACAGAGACTTGGCATAAAGTTTCCGCAATAAGCAGGTTTCACTTTTCCAAAACATTCCTAATTGGCAGGTGTAAGCTAGTGAAATGTACAAATCTGCAGTTGACTTTCCATTTTGCCTTCCCACATTAGTTCAGGTAAGCTGTAATTCATGTTATTTCACCTTGTGAGGCTTTTCAGGGTGGTTGTCTATGTCAAATGGATACAGTTAAGCAGGCTTACCCAAGCAACGGACTTTTCTCTAGGCAATGAAGGTGAGAAAGCAACCGCGCACAGCATCTCCACTTGTGACGGAAAGTCCTCAATTAGCAGGTCGCAATGGATAGATCGTGTTTCTATGCATATGTTGTAACGCACGACAGTTAATATGAATGGAGCCGCCGATCTCATCAGGAGCAACATGTATTCCCAATTCGCGACGTTCAATTCTACATCATACATGATCACATGCAACATACAATGAAGAGTTAATATTCTGACTATACGCAACTACATTTCAGCGGCCAGACATAAAGTAATGAGCCTGCAAATCTTTGAAGTTCATTTCATTTACATATATGTATATATATATATATATATATATATATATATATATATATATATATATATATATATATATATATATATATATATATACATGAAGTTCAAAATATGCAATCTTGTGTTAAGCGTCGCATAGTTGAAGGAATAAACTGAACACTGAGAAAGAGCTATCCCAAGCACGACACGAAATTATAGCGACCTAATTCAGCAATTAGTGCCCATACTGACGATTTATTTCGTTTCCTGCGTTTTCTTTTTTAAACAGAAATCATGACGGGAACTTTAGAATGGTTTGCGCGGCACGTTTTGCAAAATATTAATGGAATAAAAATGTTTAGGAGTTTGTTTCTAAGATTATTGTAACAGAAAAAAGAAACGTTCGAAGTCTTCTGCAGGGTAAGAGCAAGCACATGAGTATTGTACCTGAACTCCACATATTTTTTCCTGTCGTATTTAAGACAGAAAATTAGCACTATATAGAAATGTGTGTATAATGAACAACCTTTCCTTTTAAAACACCAAAAGTGAGGCCTCAAGTAATTTTTTAGTCCTATTGTCGGATTCAGCGAGGAGTTTTCTGGGCGTTTTACTACAGACAGTACGCTTAATACCTTTGATACAAAGTCCAACAATATCTGTTACACTAGAACATGCTGACTGGGCGTAGAGTTTCATTAAGCCTGCAAACAGCGTAATTAACTTTCAGTACAATTCTCGAGTCAGTAAGTTCAAAACAATGAGAGGGCCGTGTGAACAGCACAGTCAAGTAACCAAAATATATCCCCCCCCAAAAAAATACACCTCAACCTGAGGTAACAACGATTGACCTTCAGCCGCAGCGTAAGCTGAGTTGAGTTGAGCAGAGCCCAGCTTAACCTTGAGCTAACAGTATGCATATGGATATGAGTGATTCAGATACTTAACCCTGACCTAGTTTTGCTAAGATCTTGTAAAAGTACATCCCCACCAAGCTGAAATGGATCTGGTCTGCACATTTGGAGAAATAACAAAAACATACATGTTCACTGATATCCCAATGTTAACCATCCTTATATATATTCACGATGGTCATTACATAATTTCGAACATTTGGTAAAGATCAGGAAACCATAAAAGTGCCCTTAAATGCTGGAGATCGAGTCAAGCTACATTCCTACAAAGTTTTAAAAGAACTTGTGGTTTGTAAGGAAGAGTCGAAAATAACAGAAACAGCAACAAACAGTTATTTTTTAAATGGGGCAAAATGCAGCTCTACCTGCTGAACAACTTATATGCAGTGGCTGTACTCACAAAGAATTTGATCTAATCCTAACTTCCCAAAATTAAAATTAATGTGGTTTGCGCCCTAAACTTCTTAATCCTTGGCTCAATGTTTGATCAAAACTTCAACGACTAGCCAATGCTTTTGGCTACAATGTGATCTTAACGATTTACAGGGTCATTTTATCAAATCAATCTTAGTTTGATCCAGTGCTTAATCTTTTGATCCAGGATTAAAATCTGGATTAAATCAAGATTGATTTAATAAAATGGAAACTTAAATTCCAAAATTCTATTTACAGCGGAGAACATAGATTAATTAATAATGCAAGTTTAGATCAAAGATTAGGTTGACGATTCAGCAGTTCAAGTAAAACAAAACAAAAAAAAAAAAAAACACGAAAGCACGTTTTATTGCATGTCCTGAAAGCGACACACCTAAGGCATATGCCTACAAAGTTGAAGCGTGATATGATCTTCGGTTTTGGAGGAAACTATACAGATATGCATGAAATTTGTCACCCTATAGTTGCCAAGCAGGCATGCATTCTTACTAATCATTGCGTAATTAAAAGGTATTTAAAATCGGGAAATACATGTACTGGCACCTGGTTATTTCTGGATGGTAAAGTAATATGATTGGTACAGGTGCCCTCATTTAGCGGAGGCATACTTCTGTTGCGTAGCTAGCAACTGAAGGGCCCAGAGCAGGTCTGCAGTTAATGTAGTTAAATTAAATGTGAATACCTTCTATTGGCCTACCAGTTATGCAGGAGACTTTTAGCTCCCCTTACAGGAGCATGATTTATGGAGACCCACCATTGGAACAGCCCTCCCAAACGCAGTCAAAGCGACTTCCATACTTGATAAAGGCCTTTGTTTCATGTTTTCTGCCGAAATTGCTCAAAACTTGGCAAGTTTTATACTCTGACTTTTCCTACAGTATCACTCAGGCTAGCAGAGACTGGCCATGGTCTTATGTATAGCTTCGTTATTTTGCACTTCCATTGGAAATTTATTGTTGTCGTTCAATATTTCCTCTTCGTTTTATAGTTGACCACACTATACTTGCATATATGCAAAACAAACACCAGAGGAATCGTTGGTTGTACAGTTAAACTGTTTTAAAGGCAAGGTTACAGTATTTTGCGAGAGAACATCATTGTATTCGCAACACACTTCTGTAGCATACTGATTTCAATGGAATAAGATTGAAATATGGCAAATTGCACTTGTATGGTTTTGTAATTTTCCAAGAGGACCAGCCTTAGCCAATTTCACTTCCGCACGATCACACCAGAAAACGTGTCAGGAGCCGTAATTGTTTCTGCTCAATCTTTAACCCACTTCATTAGTTATGATATATTGGCTAAAATAACATTAAGTCGAATGTTTATCATATAAGATGTGTTAATGTATACCGCGGTGAGAGATAGCAATATTTACATCGGTGAGAGATGTACTGGCATGTCTTTATGAAAGACCTATTTGCCTTGCTAAACAGGAAAATATTACTCTGTGTGATATTCGGATGGAGTATAAATAATTGACCAGAAAGTAGAAGAGCAGTATAAAGAGTATCTTTTCAATTTTGTATATAAAGTTACATTATGCTAGTGCGCACATACGTCTGCATCCATATATATATATATATATATATATATATATATATATATGGATGCAGACGTATGTGCGCACTATATATATATATATATATATATATATATATATATATATATATATATATATATATATATATATATATATATATATATATATATATATATGAAGAGTGTATGTGTGACAGTGCAGTTCCGAACTAGGGCAATTGATTTTCAATTAAGATTATAGCTAAGTTCCTCAAGGCCAAAATGTTCAAAAAGTCTGCATCTATGTTATTTAGCTATTTAGTTTTGTTCATGTTCTCAGTTGGCCATGGCCTTTTATCAAGGTCATGTTCATACAAGTCAAAATTAAGTTAATCTATTAGTGCACTCTGTTGTATGAATTTTTACTCTAGACCATGTTTCATCAGTAAAACTTCTTTATTTAATGGTGAGTTGGCACAACTGATGAACGATAACTCCACTTTTCTCCTTGCAAACTACCTCTTTGTTGACTAGGGAATATTTTCAGGTTTAACAGGTTTTTGAAACTTAAAAAAATAATTAAATGTATGGTTCATACAACGATTCTACTGCAGATCCGTCTCCGCGCTAAATAGAGACTTCTACATATGATATTAAAGTACTCAGAGGTTTGTTGAAATATGCACCGAATAAATTCAATAGTTTTTTGGCTGATTCTCTTGTCGTCAAACTAAAGACACTGACAGAGATAGAAAGATCGATTAGCTCAATTTTACAAGAATGAAAAACATTATATAAGGTGTCGGAGATTCCAAAGCAAACGCATAACACTTGATTTTGTAAGCTCGCAAGAAATGAAACTTGAGAACTTTTTATGAACAATAACCGCAAACCCCAGAAACACGCAAGACGTAAAATTTATAATTAATGCAACATAAATGTAATAGAGAGAGAACTCTGATTTTGTTCGGACTTTTTTCAACCTGACATTGCCTTCAAATAGAACCCACCTCCTGAATGCAATAGATGCCCTTATTCCGGCAATGCAGTAGACAGCAATTTCCGCGTCTCAGTCACCCTTTTCATACAAAACATCGTGTTCTAAGGTGGATATTTCCAGATTAAGATAATAGGAGTTATTTCATGCATATTGTTTCCGAATGACATCTGCATTCACGTTTAGGGAGATAAAAAGACTACGGCCTATATTGAGGAAGCAAATATTCAGAAACGAAACATTATTGCACCAGGCGCATTTGACACTATTGTCCGATGTTTTAGAACGAAGGCAATCGCCAAACCATGCTTGAGAAATAATAGCTCTTCGCGCTAAGACTAATATCAATATTGGGCGAACGAAAAGCGAGTATAATGTAGGTGACATGAGTGATTGTTACATGGATGTAGATCTAATGAAAACCATCAAACGATGTGAACGGGTTTGTTATGATATTCTGATTGATGGCGGGTCCCCATCGAGGCAATAACGGCTATTTCTTGGCGCAGCCAAGTCATGCGACAGCATGAAGGATCCACAACTCATGTCATGGCTTCCCCGCTCTGGGAAATACTAACCTGATTCTGATCATAGTCCACACAGAGACAATGACTGGCCATTTCAAAGATTAGATAATAATAAATGCATCTGTGAAAGACGAATTGACCCAGTGAGGGGACTGTGAGGCCCCGTGTTTCGTATCAAGCCAACTCTGCATGTTTAGGTCACACTATTGCCATGATCCGCGGGAGACTCGACCGTTTTTTATATACTGACTCAAGTGTTGCTTTGGCTAGGTTTGTTTAATTGAGGATACAATTTTTCATCCATGACAGGTCAAAATGGAAGATTTTGACAAAAGGCGTTGTTTGTCATGCATTGCAGGAAATTACGAATGTTGTTTCACGGGGGTATTCCAAGTGATATATGGAACGAAATGGAGCAAGCGGGAAATTGACAGCACATCAATTTTCAGAACGCGCCCCCATCTGTTGTATTGAGAGGGGGCAAATATTAGAAAACACACTTGGCGTCATTAAAAGTTAGCTACCGCCATAGTAACATCAACCGAAATGTAGAATTTGATCTACAGTTGTTGTGCAACTGCTATAATATAGATTTTTTTAAAACAGAAGAATAAATTAATGTTATCAATTATCTTATAACCTATTCTCCAAGCGAAAAAAGTGGATATTCTGATTGACTCCGTTTCCCATAAATCACTAAGAGATGTATTGCCAAGTGCATAAATAATAGACATGTCACATGAACATATATCCTTGGAATATGTTAAAATTAAGTTGTTGCAAACTAGGAGACCGCTTAATTAATGCTTCAAGTCGCTTCACGCCACATTGAAATTCCTTGTCTTTGCTGATCCGTTTTAACAGTGACTTGTGCCATTTGTACCATATGTCACATTGATGCCGACGTACGCCCGTGCATTCAGGAAAATCAGCAAGTTTCATTATCTAACTGTATTAACTGATATCATGTCGATAATGACTTCCTATAACACCAAGCTACTGATTTATTTATTATGAACTATTATATAAATATTTTGATTCGTTTCAGTGACTTTGGTTTCTGCTTAATTTGCGCCTTTTTGTCATTATTTAGATATCCTTTTATGATGACAGAGGGCTTTGTGATCAGCAATAAAGCTTGCTATTCTCCTCCTGGTGGCACATTATTAGAACGGAATACTAAAAAATTAATTAGCTTTATGACAAGTCAAATTCTTACATGCCATGAATAATATACACGTATTTAAACCTATCAATATTTGGTTAAACGCCCGCATAAAATATAACACATGGGCGTACATAGTCGCGCATATAAAATTGAGAAAGTATGTCACGATTAGGTATAAGAGACTTTATCATTTTCAAGAAACAATTCGACTTGTGATTTCTTTTTGTGTTCTTGATGGTTTTTAAAATTAGGATTACTTCATCACTGTTTCAAGATATGGACGGTAAAGTGTCCCTTTGGTTGATATCCAATGAAAGGATTTCATATCTAAGTCCTCGATTCCGGACATAAATGCCAACTCAGTACATATACTGCATAACTGTGTTGATATGGCACTCATATATAACTACCTCCATTGAATCATTCTTTATTAGAATGGGGATTCGGTCGAGCGGCTAGGCGACTGGTGCCAAGGGTTGCAAGTTCGAGTCTCGCTCGTTCCCAACACAAAAATATATTTTCGGCATTTCCTTAATGCTGGTGGATTTAATTCCCCGATTCTGGAAATAAATGCCGACTCAGTACATATACTGCATAACTGTGTTGATATGGCACTCACATATAACTACCTCCATTGAATCATTCTTTATTAGAATGGGGATTTGGTCGAGCGGCTAGGCGACTGGTGCCAAAGGTTGCAAGTTCGAGTCTCGCTCGTTCCCAACACAAAAATATATTTTCGGCATTTCCTTAATGCTGGTGGATTTAATTCCCCGATTCTGGAAATAAATGCCGACTCAGTACATATGCTGCATAACTGTGTTGATATGGCACTCACACATAACTACCTCCATTGAATCATTCTTTATAAGAATTGAGATTTGGTCGAGCGGATATGTGCGTTTCCCATTTCAGCTAGGCAACTAGTGCCAAAGGTTGCAAGTTCGAGTCTCGCTCGTTCCGAACATAAAAAATATGACTGTAAAGGCACGCGTATCAGAACATGCTAGCCAACAAAGAAACACAACGCAGCAGCACAGAATATTGCTAACCTGACTTTGTTTCTCGAGAGCTAGTTTATTTGGTAGCTCATTGGTGCCATCCTAAATTTCTTGTTAAACTCGTGTTTATGTGATGTAGTTCTAATAACAAGAGAATATCCAGTAATTAGGAGATAAAAAGCAAATGGCCAGTCAAAAAGTACATTATTACAAGATAAAAAGTAATAACGACGTCTTAAAATTCGGAGCTAAAAGATAAAATCTAGTAGATAAAATATGGTAAAGAGGGCTGGTGTATTTGGTTTGTGTTGCACTTCGGATGACGGACGGGGGTCAAATCCTGGTTTTATGTCGAATTAAAGTGGCTGTTATTTGACTGGTTTTATTTGCAGTAGTATTAGTAAACGTAGCCTTCTTATTGATATTGAGAGAAGGTCCCGATGTTTGTATATATCTTATGCAAATAGTCCGATTGATATAACAACATCCTGTCTTGTATATAGCATATGCAAATAGTCCGGTTTACAAGGCATCCCATTTTGCACACTTGCAAACAGTCTGATTTCTAGGACAACATCCCAACAGCCCAAAGCTGCCAAAGTGTATCTTTTCATTCGATGCAAATAATCCCCAATGCTTTCACTGAATAGGGTCCTACATCATCTCTCTCAGTCAAAACTGTCTCGTAGTTACGATTTTTAACTCTAAATTACGACTTTTGATTGATTTATTAAGACTTTTTATCTCTAGTAACTGTTTATCTCATAATAACGGCCTTTTCCCAGAATTACCAGATAAATTTGAACTTGAGGCTAGGAACAATGATCCACCGTAAGTCCATTATGTAGCCTACGTCGGGGTACACTTCGTTTGATTGTCATTTTTTCACCGATTTGAAAGTCCAAGTCAGATGTATCAACGAATCAAAACACTTTTTCGTCATTACCAAAAGCTGTGGCATGTCTTTTGGAATGACGACGTAATGAACATGACCTTGTGTGAATTATTGAAGGCCATGACGGCATTTTTCAAAAGATTTGCTTATATTTTTCAAGTTTCCTGAGGATTTTCTATGTCGAGATTAGTCCTTGTTGACAAAAAAATCAAATTTCCAACGCTGCATTTTGCGACAGTACTGGTTCCCCATGCTACGAAACTTTAGCAGTTGGGCAATACACAACCACCATTGAATGATGGGCACTAAGCAGGCTTCTTCTCCGCGATCGCTTGCAATCGGAAGTTCTAGCCTTATGTTGTCCTGTTATGTGCAACGTTACTTTGTGACCTAAATATTCTGCCTTCATTATGCCTCGATTATTTCATTAGTGTATTATTTTTTTCTGTTTTACTTACATATTCCATTGTGTTGTTACATATCTTAGGCAAATACATATACTTGTGTGCAAACAACTATCGCACGTACCGAGAGTTAATGATTCAAAGATATGTCCCTTCCCATCCCACTACCCAAAGCCGAAATCGGAAATGTGGCGGATCATCCACAAACAAACAGTAAAATATTTGTATTTTCAGAAGTAAAGCCTTTGGAGAGTCGCAACAATATTTTACTAATTATAAATTTCAGAAACATGCGCACTGAAGCCCGTTGGTTTCAGTATACAAACTGGCGTATGGAATTTGGTGAGATACGGAATCAAACGTCTTTCTTTACATTGATCAATGTATGTCATATGTATCAAAAAATTTTAAAAACTACGAATCCCGTTAACAGGGATATATAATAAATATTCTGCATAGGAATGGTTTGTGAAACGACCTAAAATTGTTTTGAGTATGGTGACACTTTAACTCGTTTCTCGCTGTCAGATTTTTATCGTATTATTGTCGCCCTTACTATTTTACCTATTCTAATACTGATTTTATGGGTGTTTCATCCATGTTTTGTTGTATTGATCATATTCATTATCATTAATACCTGCAATGGGATCTTTCAGACAGATTTTTTAAAACTTCGCCGTTAATGTTACCATTTATAAGTACATACATTACTGATAATTGTTAATAAACTGAAGCTGTAAATATAAATTTGACACATGTACGAAACTCTCCCTTGTATAATCTAGACAAATGCAACATACATAACCCTGAAATGCATTATATCGTTCAGTGTCCGAATACAATACACAAAAAGCAATTCAATATAATTGACCCAAATATGTACCTCTTAAATATAATCCAGACATGCAACAGGCATAACTCTAAAGAAATTATATTCAAGTCGTTATTCTTATATCCTCATGCTTTCGAATTTTGTTTGTGTGCAATAAGAGTTCTGCCCTTTTTTACCCAATTTTTCCGGTGTTTTTTTCGGGCACTGTGCCGTACGAAGCACCACATTCAACAAAACAATGGGTATGGCAGTAAAATTGTGCAGCTGGGTTGGAATAATCAACACGTTTATGGAAGTTTTCCTGTTCAATAATTCACAAAACCCTGGCTTTTGCTCACAAGACCCAGACCTTTTAAACAAAACCCAGGGTATTGTACCAGCAACCGTGAGTTTTTGTAACAATACCCTGAATTTTTTTTACAAATCCCAGGGTTTTGTAAACTACCCAGTATAATAAAAACGAATGTAATTTTTTAATTTCATTCAATAATATGCACAAAACCCAGGGTTTTGCTTTGTTATCCAATGTTTTCACAAAACTCATGGTTTTGTTTCAAAACCCTGAGTTTTGTCATGATAACCACGGGCGTTGCATTTGTTTTGTTTAATAACTTGCAAAACCCAAAGTTTTGTGACGTCACAAATCCAACGGTTTTGAATAATTCGCAAAATCTTGGGATTTGTGACGTCACAAAACCTACGGTTTTGTAATTTACCACCAAATTGGCCATATGGATACACCAACCACTCACAACACGGCTTTCATTTTGTGATTCAATGCCCAAATTGAATAAGAGTAAAATATTTACTTTGCCGAAGTTTGGGAATTCTGCAATTTACCCCTACACTGTCCAACTTGCTGTTAACAAAGATCATGCCAAGATGGCGGATCTCAGAAAACTTTCATCTTTTCGTGACCTAAACGTCGTGTGTTTTGTCAATATGAGCACTTCATGAGCTCATACTTTATGTACTACAAGAAAAAATATGTGAGATGTATACCGTATATGTGTTTCAAGAAATTTAATACATTAGGACTGATTTTCTGGGACCGTACACCCGGCCTGGAGAGTTAGCGGCGTGAGGCCTCTGATCTACCGTGTAGCTCTTGAACCTACTCTACGTTGGGCAGGTGCCTGCAGTGCTGTGACCGTTTATTACAAAACTACCAACACATCACATTGTGGTGATAGATATCTCAACACGACTAAGTGTAAAATTTTTACATGGGAACTCCACCTGCATTACCACCATCAGAATTACTGTGTCTTATGAAAAACTTTTCAAGCTCTCCAAGGGTGAAAATCCGGTCTGTGATGGCATGTTCCTGTGGCAGCCATTTTAATTTTTTGTCAAAGCAGACAATATGTTTCTGGGAACAATTTTCCCCACATAAAAACTACCATTTCCTAGCACTGAGTTGTTATTTACATATTTTTTGGTGTGTTTTTTTTTTTGGTTTTTTGGTTTTTTGTTTGTTTGTTTGTTTGTTTGTTTGTTTGTTTGTTTGTTTTTTTTTTGTTTGTTTGTTTGTTTGTTTTTTTGTTTGTTTGTTTGTTTTTTTGTTTTTTTTGTTTGTTTGTTTGTTTGGTTTCTTTTTTTTTTTTTTTTTTTTTTTTGTTAACGGGCACTGCAAATCACGCAAGATGGCCTGGGCCTGGCATCTTGTCAAGAACTGCTGAATGCTTTCGGCTTCGTCTAGTGTACCGGCACGACTAGGTCGGTTTGGGAGCACGGCAACACTGGTTGATATATTCACACAACAATACTAAAAGCAAACATATACTCATCGTATCGTATAGAACTTAATTTTAGAACAATGCGTGTGGTAACCAATACTGATGTTAGGCCTAATGATTACACAATTGAACCACTTATAGTTTAGTGCTATTTTTAAGTTGAGTGGCCTAGGCCTACCAAGTAACAGCTGTCATGATTGGTCGGTTAGAAAACAATGGGTATTGCACTTTTTCAAAACCCAGGGATTCGTGACGTCACAAAACCCAGAGTTTTGCAATCTCACAAAAACAGGGTTTTGTGGACAGCAAAACCATGAGTTTGGTCTATTATTTCACAGTGTTACAAATTCTATCATGATGTTACCCCATGACCAAGGAGCAACCAATGGGAACACAGTATTGCCAGATTATAATACCAGTACAACGACCTCCCAGACCCAGAGTGTGATTGTTTTTCAACCTTTTAGGCGGCCCATCATGATAGAAAAGTGATTAAAACTTTTAACTCGGGTGTCTGCCTGAACCCAGACTCGGCCGCCAGCACAACACCCTCGTCTTCGGCTCGGGTGCTATGCTGGCGGCCGGGTCAAGGTACAGGCACCAAACCTTCGCTCGTTGGCGGTATTAATCCCTTAAATCCAAGGTTTTCTGGGGGAAAAAACGAGGATTCTGTAAACAAAACCGTGGGTTCTGTTAAAAAAATAACAAAACCGAGGATTATGTGATCAAAACTCAGAGCTTTGCTCTTAAACTGTGGGTTTTGAGCTCCGAACCCAAGGTTTTGTCCCTGAACCCCGAGTTTTGTTCATGAAACCCCCAGCTTTGTACACAAAACCCAGTTTTGTATCAAAAACCCTAGGTTTTGTCCAAAAATCATATCAAAATTCAATAACGGAGCAAAACCCAAGATTTTCTGATAAAACACATGGTTTTGTTTAAAAAACTCAAGGTTGTGAAAAGCAAAACCCAGGGTTTTGTGAACGAAACTCATGGTTTTATGAGTTATTGAACAGTACAACTTCCATGCACGTTTACAATTATGCACATTACGGGCAATTCAATTTTCAAAACTTCCATATCGCCAAAGCTAAATGTTGAATAAGTTTAAACTTTTATAGTTAGACGTGCAATTCTAAGTTCAATTCATAGGTTTGTGATCTGGGGCCACCCAATGAACCACAAACAAAAGTTGTAGACTTTAAATTCACGCTAATTATGAACATTTGATCAATCAAAATCTTGAATGTCATCAAAACTATCAGAAAAGCGTCATGCAAACTTCAATGGATAAGTTCATGCTACACGCACAGCCAATGAGCTGAAAACAAAAGTTGTAGAATTTTCGTTTATGCCAATTAGAAACACTTGGGCGATTCAAATATTGAATATCTTCAAAGGTATTATAGTTAGAGGAGCCATACCAAGGTAAACCCAGTGAGCAATGAAGAAAAAGTTGTGAGATTTCAATTTATGCAAATCCTTTTGATGTTGAATATCTTCAAAATTATTATGGATAAAGTATCAATACAACTTCAATTCCGAGGCCGTGCAAAATTAATTCTTTAAATCAAGTCAGGTTATGTGCATGAATTCAACATTTAAAGGGTCATTGGTATGATTCTCGTGTTCTCCTTATGTTTTGCTGCAGTTACAGCCAATGGACGTGAAGTGAGTAGTGTAAAATTTCAATTTATGCAAGCTTTCAAAGCACAGACAGATTTGCATTGAAACAAATCTCCTTTTCTAGTCAATTTTACTTTTTTATTTAATTTTATCTTTATTTATTTATGATTTGTTGTTTTGTTTTTCAAATCAGGAAGCACATGCCTCTGGCGAAGTGATGCAGGCGGTAAATTAACCCGGAATACAGCACAGATATGCACTTCCACCTGGGGAACGTTACGGGGGGGGGGGGGGGGGGGGGGGCTGGAAAGACTTATATTTCCAGTGACCCGCAAGTTGGGACAGTATGACCATGTCCACTTGTATGTCTCTACAACCATAAAAACCATCCATGTAAATGTATCATTCGAATAAGTACTTACAGGCAAGATGACGGAGAGTGCCACTTATCGGAATGATCTGATTCTGTTGTGGTAGAAAAGAAGGAGACTTCCGGTGAAACAAATGCACACAACCGTAACGAAATGGAACACACATTTGTGCACTTACTGGATGCTACAATACAGATCGTGGGAAACCGGTTATGTAACTTGTTACCAGACCCTCAAGTCTAAATGTTACGATAATTGCTGCCCTTTAACTCTTTCTTGGTTGGAATAAGACAAAAGTAATAGCTTTCCGTTAGTTTGGGCAGTGTGTTCAACCCGTACCAAGGAAAGTTGTTGACCTGGGCATATTACAGTGCACATTGACAGATCATATCTTTGCTTCCTCAGGAAAAGTTAATTAAAAACATTGAAGCAGGCGATACTTGATATCAACGCATTTTTTGCAGTGTTTTTTAAGCGCAGGGAGGGGTTAAAATCATCCCTGAGGGCATGCGCCTAGTTCAATCATGATATGCCCTATCATCGATGTACCTAAATACAATGTACAGTTCTCAACAACAAAATAAAACTAAACGCAGATATTAATTCTTACCTCAATACAACAGCGAAGGCAAAAACCGTCTCAGCTGCAGAACGCAAGTAAACTGTCTGAGCCAAAAGAAGTTGTAAGCGCTTACTGTGGGATCATGACAAGCAGTGTTCTGTTTTCTCATTCAAAAGCAGTGGGTTCGTGCACCGGTCGAATGGTTAACAGACCTGTGAGGAAGTTATCCATGAAACTTGCACAGATTTTCTTAGTGGAAAGGTCATTATTTTATTCATCATTCTTTCGAAACATCGTTTAGGGATAGTTTTGACCCGTTGGACATTTCTGTAGTTTACCAAATTATCGCATGCTTTCTGACATTTTCGAAATCCGTTTAAATGGCCAACAGTACTGTCATTGCCCCTTTTATACAGTTTTCATACTAAAAAATTTATGTAAATTGGGTCGCTGTTAGACAAGTAAACAAAAACCTTCAGCACCGACAACCTTGCCTGGCTACTGGCAGCTGAATTTTAAATGGAAACATTACAATGTACGTTGTTCATTCTCAAGTATCCGTTATTTAAATATGTATAGGCTAAAGTCAGGTCTATAATCTATCGTCGAAAAGTAAAAAATTGAACAATTAATTCATTAATTCATATAGCAAACAAAGACATAATCTAATAATTGTCATTGGGAACAGAGAGCTATCCTGATTTCATGGAGTCTACAGAAATAACTGTCACTGGGTGGGACTAATCATGACTGATAATTTCCTTTCAATTTCTTATCAAAATATTATCTCAGTAAGATATAAATAAATGACTGCACAATTACAAGAAAGGCAATAAAGTCGCAAACATGCATCGCATGAATTATTGAATTGCAACGTAATTGCTTTAAAGTCAGCTGTTGTATCAACACAGCCCCAGATGGCTGCCCCTGTGACTGGGTAAATCCCAGTTGCTATCAAATTTCTGCCGTTAATCACTTCTATGAGTTCAGATTTTATTTTCAACAAAATTGGCCATACTTTTGAAACCGGTCCACCGCAGAAAAGATATACCCCCCGGATGTGTAGTTTGTAAGTTAGGGTATACTTCAAAGGAAAACCTTCATATATTTTATAATAAAACAACAGAAGTATGGATACAAGTATGATAGTGGATAGGCCTACATGTCCGGGTTAATCACACGCCTGCATGATTCAGATGCAATCCCAAAATTCCTCTTTACAAACTTCCATTTTGGGTTTGGCTACAGCATGAGCTGCATCTTTAAGTCTTGCTGCATTTAGTTCTAATTTCATGTCATAAACTTTGTTTGGGTCAAGAGCTTGGCCGGGGAGGGGGTCGGACGAGCCCCCCCCCCCCTTTTTTTTTTGTCTTTTATTTTTAGCAAAAAGGTCGAAATTGGACCAATAAAAGAAAGAAAGAAAGAAAGAAAGAAAGAAAGAAAGAAAGAAAGAACATGAATCAAAACACAGCTTTACTTACTAGCACGACGAGATAATTCTTCATTATAACTGTGATTGCTGTGGTTGAACCGGACACAGAAAAGGGAACTTTGATCCAAAATTTTGTTGGTGGCTAGACCATATGTTACGGCTTAATAAAATAAGCCTCAGTGCGTGAAGTAAACTTCCAGTTATGTTGAGCAACAAAACGCCAATAGAATCGTAGCCTTCATGGGCTACTTCCAAGTCTTCGGTGGTGTATCTGAAGCTTCAAAGCAGCTTAGCAAAGTTAAGAAGGTCCAGCTTTGGAAAATTGTTTTACATCGCGATCGTGCAGAAGAGTGTCGAAGCTCAGTGTGAGTTCGCCGTCAAGTTTTCATTCATAGACTTAATTTGCTACATGTACATTGCACAACATGACTGAGCGATATTCAAATCCAGATTTATTTTGAAAAGATTGACAATTTGATACATGTAGGAATAAATAAGTCACCGTTTAGTTTTTACCAATTCAAAGACTGGTATGAAACTGTAAAAACCTGAAATATCTGAGATTTAAATCTGAGAAAGTTTAAGATTCCACTTGAGAAAATATCAATTTCTAAAAAAGGGAAAAACAAAATTTGGATGAAAGGATTACCTTTATGATCACATACAAATTACAGATTCTTTTCTGTGTTCGGTACGACCACACCAATTACAGTAATATGAAGATTACCTTGTTATGCTACTAAGTAAAGCTGTGTTTTGATTCATGTTCTTTCTTTCCTTCTTTCTTCTTTTTTTTTCTATTTATTTCTCTTTTTTCTTTCCTTTATTGGGGCAAGTTGGACCTTTGGTTGAAAAAAAAAAGGGGGGGGGGGTCGTGCAGCTGATCTATAGACACAATCGCCCCGAGCCTAGTGCCAACCTGAGATGAAATGAGTACAGCTTATATTGCATCTTGAACTGAGTTTCAATGAGCCGACTTGAGTCGCGGGTGGGGGGCACGTTTTGCTTTGTTCATCGTTAGAAAGTGGAATTACACACATCAATACATTTTGCACCTCGAGGTTCTCTCGAAGATAACATTATTGACATTATTGCAGTATTAGTCATTTTTTTCCAATTTCCTCTGTCAATATTAGGCTAATTTTTCCAATTTCCCCTTCTAAGAATATCTATGTGGCCAAATAATGGTTTTTCTCTATTTGATGCTCGATCTGTCAGTACTTGCGAAGCAGCTTCTTCCGTAGTTAATTGAAGAACAGCGTAGATTTCTTAAAACAAGGAAAGATCTAAGATAGTTTGTACTGCACAAGGTTTTACAAAAACCACATGTCCCCAGGGCTTCGCAAAAAAAAAATGCTGGGTTTCAAAATGGTCTCTCCATTATAAGGGATATGAGACTGGCGTTGCAATTGTGCAGTGTTTGCTGCATTAGTTTTAGGCCATTTGCCTACTCTTTCAGAATTTTCAAGGGGAAATCCTGTTGAATACTGGAAGAATTATTTTTCAGATGAATTGTTGAACTATAAATACTGATAAAATGAGAACGCTACTATTGGTATAGCATTTGGGCATAACGTGGAGGGTAAGCGTGGGATTTGTGTTTGATCTGTGATTCCGCTTTTTTGTCACGGCTACCGAAATCTTTCGACTTGAAGAAACCTGTATCTTTTCCCGAAATTTACAAAGTCACATTCGTGGTTTCCCAGAGCCCCGCGATAGTCACAGTACCTTGTACCGCGGGGGTGGGGGTGTGGGGATGTGCTCCACCACCTGTTGATATGGGACGCTGCATCATCCTGGCTCCTTTATGCTGCAAAAGGCCGGCTTCTAGCATTCCAATGATCCTCCCCTATCAAACTGTGAAGTCTGCTTCCCGTGATGGGCACGTCGGGGCATGTGGGCTTCAAAGTGCATCAACATGCTGCCAGTGAGCTCTATGAATTTCAATAAGAGGTATTCATTTCAAATTCTATTAACTGCAGACCTGCTCTGGTCGCCTCAGCCGCTAGGCAACGTAGCTATGCCTACGTCATGATGAGGGCACTTGTAGTACTTATGTTATTGAACCATCCAGGAGTAACACTTTTTCTACCATACAAATGGAATTTTCCAAATAAGTTTAGCATTTTGTATGTTTTAAAACTTAGTGATTGTCTTTTTTAGCCTTTTGCTTTCGGAAGTTGTAACTTTGCTCATAGAAGCTGATTTAACAAGATTTCTATCATTTTGAAAACTGGGCAAATCAATGGCAAGTCACATTTCATCCCAGCAAGACGAAAAATATGCCATTTCATTTCGTATTTTCTAGAAATCACCCGAAACCTACTTTTTGCAATCGCCATTTATCTGTATCTGCACATAAACATTTTGGGGGTAACAGTTTGCAGTGACTTGACTTGGAGTAGCTACTTTTCAAATGTTGCGGAAAAGAGCACAAGGCGGTTACAGTACAGTCAACAGAGACACATTCGTAACAACTTATATATCATTAATTAGGCTAACACTCGAGTATGGAGACATCATGTGGTCAATTTGTAATGCCGTGGCGTAATCACTGTTAGAAGGTGTCAGAGTGTGTGCAGCCCGCATAGTTATTCGAGCAATGCCCAAAAAATCACATGAAAAATTGCATTTAGAAACTGGTTAGGAGAGATTACCGGTTAGACGTGACAAAGGGAAAGCAATGTTGATGTATAAAATAGTAAATAATGATGCTCCAATTTATCTTGTAGAAACACTATCCTCATCTTCAGAAAGGAGAACCTCACACACGTTTCGTCATGCCAGAAATATCAACCACTTCGTTATCAAATCAGCAAATAATTATAAAATTCATTTTTGCCGCAACAGTTCGATTGTAGAACAAACTACTCGAAGACATAAAAAAAATCAGAACATATCTCAACGTTCCGAAAATTATTGCTTTGGGAAGAGAAGAATTTCAACTATAACGCCAGGATGCGAATGGGGAAAGTCCAGTTGACCTGTAATTTGAACAAAATAGGAATTAAAATTCTCCTGCTTGTAGTTTTGGTGCACCTGTTGAAAATTGGTTCAACTATTTCTTTATCTGTCCAACAAAAACAACATTAGAACAGACCTTCATGACACAGTGTTTCTTCAAGCACATTTTACCTTGAAGATCGTTCTGTATGGGTCAACAGAATGCTCAAAAATAAGAAAGAAAGAAAAGAAAACGTTGAACTATTTCAGATAGTACACACCTTCACAGAAATCTCAAGAGTCTTCGAGCCACCTTAAACATTGAGGACATATCACAATTTCATATGTAATTAAAGGGCAAGAAACTTAGAGAGCCCCTGTCTGTCTTGGCGGTTTGTGTCCAAGCATTTTTGATGCATGCACACATTTGTGCACACAATTGCCTCATGTTCATTGCGATCTTATCTACTATTACGATGCACAAGAGGGATTCATGTGGGGCACCCATGTTTCCTTATTGTTCAATAAAATATGTTTAAACCAAGCTCACTTGGCCCTGCAAATTGTCTACCCTCCTTGCTGTCCTATTCCTCGCTGTAGCTTAGGTGGCAGCACAGGTTCTCAGTCCATATGACTACCTCCTATTCGACGTGTTCGAGATGCAGAGATCATCAAATTTTTAATCTTATCCCATTTCCAGGACAAGCTTTAGCACTGTTCTCGATCAAGCACGAACCAGTGTTCCTTGACCACATTGCATAAAATTACAGTGGTTTATCCCATTCCATATATGTGTTTATCATACTCCATTTTAACTGAATACACCCATGAATGTATGCATGTATGTATGTGTGTCTATATAAATAAATGTGAGTGTGTGTGTGTGAGAGAGAGAGAGAGAGAGAGAGAGAGAGAGTGTGTGTGTGTGTGTGTGTGTGTGTGTGTGTGTGTGTGTGTGTGTGTGTGTGTGTGTGTGTGTGTACAGGACCTCGAATCGAAAATTACGATTCCAGTGAACCATAAAAATGAAACGTTTGACTGTCATTGCTTTGCGTGTTCAAGACCGCTGGCCTTTTTTTCATGAAATGTTTTGTGATTCGTTTTTAAATTTCAATTAAGTTATATCATTTTTCTGACAAAAATTGCATAATTAAGCTCAACATGTCATTATAATGTGCCAATAACACATTTGGTGCCTTGATATCATGAGCAGGTAACCGAAGCCGCCTCTGGATTTGAAAACTTTGAGACAGTACCGTCAGGTAGCAGCACAAGCTTGTTTATTGCTCCGCATAAAGCTCATCAATATATCGCAAAATCTGAAGAAAAAAATGTTGACAAGTGGGAGGTGGGCATAATTTTAGGTAACCTGTAGAGTTTTAGCAATTTCATCAGGCAAAATCGGAAGAGTGAAGGCTAGAAACTGCTATTTTCTTTATCTTTCAACATTTCCTATTGCCTGGCATGACGTGCATGGTTGCAGTTGAACAGATGTGAACAGAACAGTGCAGGTATCAATAATAATAATATTAATAATAATAATAATAATAATAATAATAATAATAATAATAATAATAATAATAATAATAACAACAACAACAACAACAATAATAATAATAATAATAATAATAATTGTTCTCCACGTACAACAACAATAATAATAATAATAATAATAATAATAATAATAATAATAATAATAATAATAATAATAATAATAATAATAATTGTTCTCTACGTAACCCTCATGTAGAAGATGATGTTTCTTGTGTACACTTTGTATTTTCTTGATGCTTCGAAATGAAGTCAGCTATCGATAGTTCAGAATAACGGTCCTGTCTTCAAAGTGTATCCAAGTTGCTATGTATCTTGTGAATTGGCACAAATTCAGTAGTGTGTTCACAACTAGTAAAAGGGCACAGTGGTCATAAATTATTAGAGGCCGTCCACTATTGTCACCATTTTCACTTATGGACAAAACATTGGTGGGGGGAGTCCAGGATTAAATAATTTGGCCTGTAACATGGGATACAAATTGCAGAGACACCAGGATGCAACAGGAGACAAAAAGCTCAAGGCTTTCAGCAAAATAAGAAGGATGGCATAGCCCATTAAAATGAGTTTACTTATGAAATATTTTAGACATTTTATAACACTGACACTCTGGATTGTGACATGGAAAAAGTGCAGACTTTTAATGATAAGCACTATTCGTTTGTATACTTTGATGACCTTGTAGGCAAGACAGAAGCGATATATGGCCCATATTTCTGTGCATGACGATTGACACTTCAAAAATGCGCTGAACACGTCACCGAACAAAAATACTATAAGCATTTTGTTTGCCAATTATATAAAAATCCGCCGTAAGTTTCGGACCTGTATCCACTATCTGGGCAACCTTTTCCACTCAGCTCCATCTTTGACCCAGTGGGTGATCTAGCCGCCTCGATCCAGTGCTGCTACTTAATTCATAGCCTGGGGGGGGGGGGGGGAGGAGGGCGACTTCAGCGTCTGATTCAATACTCGTATTCTGGGGTCCACCATCGCCCACGACTGGTAACTTCAAGGCACTGTATTCACATTTCTAGGTAATGCTCACACTGGAAAAGTCCCATTATATATTGTACATTATATTCATTTGACAAATCAACCTTCCCTTAACACTAATCACACATATATTTCGGATACTACCTCTTCAAAATATCCAGTCGGGACCAACCCACACGGACTTGGATGCCATTTTGAAAATTTTGGATTCTGCACCAAACGGTTTGTAAATGAGGACAGTAATGGGACGATCTTGGCGGGGGGGGGGGTATTATATATGAAACAACCAAAAGTATATATTTTGCAAATATTTCAGAGCATTAATTACGGTATAATATCCGCTGTAGTCGCAATTCACTCTGATATCCAAATTAAATGTATATTTGTGCGACTGTCCAATGATGAATTGCGCCATGTTCAAAATGGGGCACACGAACACGTGCATGATCTGCTAGGGTATCGTGTTGCATTTGGATTTGTAACTAACAACGATAACTGCTTTAGACCTAACCAAGTGGCAGATAAAAGTTAAGATAGTAAGTCATGTTTAAAAAGGACTTTAACGACTGCTTGCCCTGGTAACTCGCAGAACAGAATCTGGAACCTATTGAAATATTATGATAATGATCACCAAACAACCATGGCTGTGCAGCTATGCTGTTTCCCCGGCCCAAGTTAAAACTTCAGACAAGCTGAAATAAAATGCTGTGTTTGATTTGACTTTACTGCAAATTACGGCACACAATGGCCACTTTCTTGATAAAATCGTTCTGCTGGGGTTGATCAATTTTTTATCAGGGAGGGGTGTCTTTAAACTTTTTCTATGTGTCATAAAAAATATTTAGGGTCAGGACTTTTCAGTAGGATTGGTCGGGGTTAATGGTATGACACATATATTTATGCCAGGCTTTATGTAACTTGGACATTTGTTGAAACATGTTTGAAATGGATGGTTTCTCCCCTTTTACACATTACCTCTTTGGACTTCAGTTTAGTTTGTTACCTGGGCATAGGCAGAGGCACTTGTTCTTGGTAAAATTTTTGACGTGATCCGAGATCTGTAAACACCTTCCCTTTGATAAGTCAGCTGGTCCTGGCGGCATCACGGCTGGAGGCCGTAAAGGGTATAAGACAGTTACTTTGGATATGTGAAGAAGATGCCTCTGAACATGATTTAACTTATACTACTAAGGGAACAGAATGTATGTAAATAAAACTGCCTTTCTCAACGTTGGATATAAATCTCATCGTGTATCTAATAGATAAGAAGCTTAAGTATCTGGGACATATGTTGACAAATAACTTTTAAATTAACTTGGATATAAAGTCATTCTAAGTATTCTAGGGCAGAAATGAGTAAAATGAAGGTGTGCTTTCACAACTCTCTCAGATGGTTTATACATTTTCATAGCTATTGTCGTGCAAGGGGTGTTTTTGCCTAAACCTGTCCATAATCTATTAAGATTTGGTTCATGTAAATTTATGAGTAGATTAAACTGAATGGAGGAGGGAGTTCATTCGCACTCCAGGACAGAGGAATTGTTCCTCAAAACAGTCCACTGGAAGGAACAGATCCCCTAAGGGACAAAAGTTACTGCATTGACATGAATAATCAACCCAAGAAACAAGTGTAGTCAAAGGATCCTAAACTAAATTATGGCTTACACATTGATGGTGTATGTATGCTTTTAAGTGCAAGAAATTCTCTTAACAGAGGACAAATCCCTATAATAAACATCGGAGAAAGTATTGTGGGAGCTCCATAGGCATGCCACCATTATCTAGTTAATCACAACCTACTCAAGACTATCTCAGGACGAGGCAATGGCCCGTACCTCATGAGCTCGAATCTGGTGCAACTGTTGGAGGTCCAGGATTTTGCCTGCCACTACATAGATCAATTCAATTGACTTGGTAACCCGGCTAGAGACAGGGTTTGTGTAGCTTCCTGGGATAATCTGGCAAAAGTGAAGTCTCTTCTTACAGGTAGGAATAAAGGGTGTCTGCTTTACCTGATGGGATATATTCTTTGCAAGTGGAATGTAAGAGCTCTATCTGGACAAGGTGATCTCTCTGATCCAACTTAGCAGACAGAGCATTGGCAGAAAAACCCACAAAGGTGGTAATCGGTCAATCAGAAGCATGTGTTTTTGCTCATGAGCAAAGGGTTACGTTTTAAACATACTTGCATGTGGTCTTCTGATCAGCCTGACCTAGAGGAGTCATGGGCATGAATCTCACTCATCTGGCTATGTAGGCTGACATGAACAAAAAGACCATCTTTTAAGACAGATAATCTAAAGCAAGTTAGCATATGTTATCAGGCTCAAAACCTGGAGAGCATAGGCCTGGAAGAACTACAGAAAGGTCCCATTGAGGGAACAAACTACGTCTTCCTGGCCTATCAATGAAAAGCTCTCAATCAGCTGGAAGAGTGCCATCCTCAAGTTGATGATATTATGACCCTATAGCCTGCTACAGTGAGAACCTCCAGACCTTGGTCAAAGAGGTACCTCCAAGTTTCCTTTGTTCTGAGTAGAGGCCTTTCATGGATCAATATCCATCTTGTTCCAGTCATCATATAGCGAACTTTGCACGGCCCAGAGTCTCTGGGGCCACCAAAGAGTGATTATTTCCACCTACTCTGACCTTCTTCAGAACTTATGGAATCTGGGGAGTCAGGGCATAGGCTTAAGCCCACATGAGAGGGCATCTACCACTTTCTGCTCCTGTATTGGAGAGTCCAAAGTTGGTATTAAACTTGTGGTTGTTTCTTGTGGCATAGAGGTCTATGTAAGGGGCACCACAAAGGACGTGACAAACTGCAGATATAGTGGCCTGTCCATGCTGACTACATGGTGCTGGCATTCAAAGTTCAGTCTTCACATTGGGGAATCCTGCTACATGCACACTACAGTCGTATGCCCTTGACCACACAACAGTGCATTAAAATTGCCATTTAACATAACAGAGCTGCTGACCTGCTCCCCCCCCCCCACCATTTGTTTATATATATATATATATATATATATATATATATATATATATATATATATATATATATATATAAACTACTCAAAACTTATAATTCTCCACTTATTTACTTGTATATAATTAAATAATGAACAAATATTTTGGAATTTCAGTATCATATATTTTATCTTCATACTCTTGGTACAGCGTTAGCAGAAAAATTACCATCTTAAGGAGTCCATGCTTCACTGCACATGACTGGTTTTAAGTAAAAGTCAAAATTTGAAGTTCGCAACATTAGATTCAATGAAACCTGAAGTGAGTAATCGAGTTTTTTTGTTTATCACAGAAGCCTTGTCTCAATGATTTGATCATCAACGCATCACAATATGCTTGTGCAGGCAGGTTGTATGTACAAGAGCTGTGTAAGTTCAAAGACCGTTGCATGAAAGGGAGTGAATCAAGCAGTCATTCAGGTATGTGTGGATGCTCATGTTTTGGCAATGCACATAATCCATTACCATGCTCATTACTCTGGTGAACACCAGTGGTGCTGGAGCTAGGCTGAACAGGAGCAACCAAAACTAATAAACCACTCTGTTTGTCATGAAAACAGGCTCTACATTTTGTAAATCTCCTCACGGAGAAAGGAGTTGAGTCGGGAAAGATCTTTCATGGGCCTCCACCTCTGTCTTTTTTCAGAACCAAAAATAGGTGGATGCAAAACTCTGGTGACAATGGTATAAGGACTTTCTTTACCACCCTTTTCTTATCGCTACGTCTAGGTTCTCTAATGTTACTGCCCCCTGCAAGACAGAAAAGTAATTAGGTGAGTTTGACAACTTAGGCAGACATAAACTGTGCAAAAGTGAGAGTGTAAACTGCACTTACCAGACTTAAAATATATTGATCTCTAGTGTCCCATCACCATCTGTCCATGTAGAGTGATAATCTGGCTCCCACTGCCTGTGGCTTTTGTTCAGTGGATAGCTGTGGACTCATCCTCCCCTTCTGACTCCTTCTGATTGGATGGCTGCTGTTTGCCACTAAAAAATTTGCTGGCTTGGGTATGGCCAAGCAATATCTCTGTCGTTAATATCCTGCTCCTGCAGACTGGGAGCCATAACAACCTGGTGTGGGTGGTCTAAGCCTGGGGCTATTGATCTGCAGGAGGCCAGCATAGAAGGTGGCAGGTCAATGCCAGTGTCCGCAGGCTGCAGATTCCAGGAAATGCCACTTCTGCTAATCATGATAGACTTCCTCCTGGGAACCCTCGATGTCAGGAAAGGTGTACTGTGATGTTTCCTTATTGGTATCAATGGAGATGTAGAACAAGGTGATGGTCCTCTAGGCCTGTGGGATATGTGCTCCATGGTTGAAGGCCCAGTGGTGCCTGGTGTTAAAGGCTGAGTCTGTGAAGATGGGGTGAGACTAGGATTGGGATCTTACCCACTTCTTCTTCCTACGTTTTCTATGGTGATCGCTCCTCCATACCTTCTCCCAGGTCTGGTCCTCCCGAGAGAAAGGCATAGAACATACTGACTACAAAGACAGGGTCCCCTTTGACAGAGAAAGACTGGGAATCTTCAAAAGCTGGGTCTACACTAGGGGCTGTGCCCAGTCCAGGTGGAAAGCTGGAGCTGCAATAGGAGATATGCATATTAAGTTACCACCCCAACTGCATACCTGATTGCCTAGTCTCCTTTGGTGAGGTATTTCAAGATACAGGTCGGTACTTATGGGGACAAGCGGGATATTAGTAATATTTTGGAAACACAGAAAACTTAGTAAAGGCAGTTTTTCTTATATATGGTTTGGGAAGTACTAGAAGAATACCCGTTTGGCATTTGTGAACTTAAATTTCTCAAAAAATGCTAATTTTGTGAGAAATGAACATATGGCCTGTCTGTAACAGTGATGCGACCCACATGTCCCCCATGAGCATAGTTCCAGACAATACTGTTCAGGTGTTTTGGAGAAACAGTACAAAACCACACAACTATTCACAAAACGTTAGCAAAAAATTGCAGCACCAAATCATGAAACAATAAAGTCTAGGTGTTCCCCAGAAGTGTCCCATTTCAAAGCAATTGGCTGAGTGGTTTTGGAGAAGATTTTTAAAAATGAACTACAAAATCATTAAAAAATCTACAAATCACGCATATTTAAAGAGCTTGGCAGAGACTTGTCTAGGTACATTCGCGTCAAGTTTGAAAAGGATCAGACTACCAGTTTCTGAGAAGTCGTGGACGGTCGATGGAACCTCGATGGATGCACACCTATCCAGCAGGCTCAGGTGACTGACATTTTAGCCACGATAACAGCTCAGAAAAAAGTTACCTGCATTCAAAGATTTCAATCTAACAGTGAGAGAAAAGTTAATTACAGCAAAAGGTAGAAATCCAAGAATTACCAAAACATCAACATTTATCTTCAAATACTAATTTGAAGAAATAAATTTCACTCCTAACTTGAGACATGTAGTCACCCATAAAAGGCAACTGATAGTTTTAAACTAGTCCTCTCAACCTTTGAAATATTCTTCATTAACTACAGACTTTAGTTTATTCCAAAACGTGCAGGCCTAGCAACTCAAAACCAAACATGTATCAGTTTTGCCAAAGATAAAAAGAGACATGAAGTAGGCCTGCCACTTTTTGGTTCTCCTGACTTCTCAGTCAGCAGAGGTGGCAGCAAAAGAAGAAGGTAGGCCTACATTGTTTTCGTGACATGTATGAATCTGGAACATTATAAAAACACTCTACCTCCATTATAACTATAATTCGGACAACACAGCCCACAGCACAACATAGCCAATGAAGTATTTATGAAATATCTCAGAAAAACAGTATCCATATTCACAAATTTCAACACAACAATGGAAGCAAAATTCATTTTAAAAAAAGGTAGGGATTCAAGAATAACCAAAACATGAACATTTCAACATTCATCTTCCAATGCCAATGTGAAGCAACAAATTTTACTCCTGACTTTAGACAAGCAGTCACCCAGGAAAGGCAACTGCTGGTTTTAAACTGGTCCTCTCAACCTTTGAACTATTCTTCATTAACTACAGGCTATAATTTCTTCCAAAATATGGTGTAATTATACGGACATCATTGGATTTTTTCGTTAAAGTTTCATGCTATCGCCTTTTCTGGTTGACAGACTTAAAAGCTTGTCTTACTGAACATGAAATGAAGGCAAGGTCTGTTGATTTTCTTCACGCTGCAATGCTGGATCAAAGTGACACTACTTTACATGCAGGAGTGAACGGTAAGTTAGCTTAATAGCTGGGATCTTTTAAGCTGAAGATGATTGTCTTCAGTGGGCACACACACAACGAGAGATCAATCAATCTTTAGTCAGTCTGCCATGAGCTGGATCAGGAGGTGTCACTCCTCCATCTTTGCAAAAGGCAACAACCATGCTGACGTTTTAGATGATGTGACTAGACATCTTTTTGGACTGACTGTTGCTTGTTACATATGCATCGAGCTGCGGAATGGTCGTTTTCAATTATATGGCCTAGAAGGTACACAATCAAATGAAACAAAAATGTATCTGAAGTTTTCAAACGACGCTGTCGTCAAAGTGGTCTAATTTCATTTAACTTTAGACAGGCTATTGAAACAAATGATAAGCAGGGCATGCGTAGCATGAATGTACAATTCACAGCATGTTATATGTTAAAATGGAGTACAAATTCATAAGCAGAGTAGAAAAGATTCACTTTAGAAGCCCATTTCGCAAGACCTGTGTGCTGTGTGCAAGTAATTAATATAGTAAAAACTGTCATAATGTCTCTCCTTTTCTTTGATGTATGATATGTTAGAATGGAGTGGATGGTTCCTATTTTATAAGGAAATATATCAATCCTAATGCTGTAAATCCGAATATTGGCAAGCTAAGCCCTGAGCACACGTAAGTGGTATGGGCACAATGTTCCATTATTGATTATGAATGGGGCTTGGGTACAATTTTATCAGGCCATAAACATGAAAGAGTCAAAATGCATTGCAAACATTTTAGCTTGATGATGCCATATATCCATGTGAACATATTTCATCAAATTAAGGAACAAGCAGTTTGTTTAATTTGGTGGAAGAATGTTTCATTTCCCTTTTCATAAATGTGTGTTATGAGTGCTTGTGCATATTGAACTATTTGTCTGAGCCAGACATATCACTGTCGACCCAAGCAGTAGGGTTAAAAGGGTTAGAACAACACTGGAAATATGCACAGTTACTGGTACATGGAAGCCTGCTTTTCTTATTAGTGCACCTTATGTTGCAACCACACTTTAGGAACTCACGACAAAACTTTGGGCATTGGCTATGTTGTCATCAATATTGGCATCATATAATTATTTTCGTTGTGGTGCCACCCTGAGTTTAGTGGATCTGGGACGTGGGGCTTGCTTATATTTGCTTGATGTCACACCTGAACTTGATACAAGCATACTTGTAACTAAACATGAAGGGTATCTCTGGACAGAGGCAATCGTGCAGGTTCGCTGACTTTTTGAAGCATGTCAGTTCGCAAAGATTCAGTGCATTTCAGATCTTGTTTGAGTTCGTGCAGGTTTACTACAAATTCTTCGACTGACTTCAACTGCAAAGCCATATCTGAATCTACTCCTCCAGTGCCAAATATTGTAAGCATGTCTTTGTTAGCAAGATATGTTTTGCAGGCTGCCTTTTTGCTAATACCATACAAGCAACTTACAGGATCACAACCTGTGATGCAATTCATTGTTGGGTAGAAATCTGTGAATATGGTCATTTTTTTTTTTTATTTTGAACTGATGATATATAAGAAAGCTTGACCTGACCTGTGATGGAAGAGATTCTTTAACTATATATCTTAGCTGTTTTTTTCCAGCAGATATTCACACCTCCAAAACAGTTTTATGTGCCCCCAGATGAATCAAAACACCCATATACCTGCTTTCAGCAATCACACGTTGTAGCCTATGTTTAGCTGCTTCTACAGCATGCACCACAACTCTTGTATCAGCCTCTTCATGACTTTAATACAAGTGCTGCAGATCTCTCTCAGAGAAAGAATTCACTCCTTTGTCATTCTCAAAGTTATCAGCAACCATTAATTCCTGATTCATTAGGGTTGCTTTGCCATTGGACAATAACACCCGGGCCAAGAGATGCTGCAGTCATGAATATCAGGTCTGTCTACGATCTTGTGTACTTTCCTCTGACCCTGATTTATTTCTACTTTGAATTCCTTGCTTTACTAAGGCAGGTTCGTACGCATCAAAAATGGCATCGACTGGCAAGCCCATGTCACAAAAGTGTTGGAATACACTTTTTGTATTGACTGGTCCCGTACCATCTATTATTACACATGTATTCAAAGCAGGTGGTGGGGGATGAGTTTTTGCACAGAAAATTAGTAAGAAGGGTTTTGTCAGGCTCAAGGAGAGTGCCATCAATGTTGGCAATTGCAAGTGGTACAGGAGCCATCTCATGCTTACAAGGTTTCGCATATTGACATTGCCATCAGTGGTAACTGTACTGAACAAACGTTTTATGATGTTCCTGTCTGCCTTCATTGTTGCTGCACAGTCCACTTTTGTCTTTACGCTTGGTTTGTACATACTTGCTAACGTTTTTGGTTCCGTTTTCTTGACAACATAATAAAAACCTCTCTATGCTCCAGACACTCATCTTTCTGAAAACATTTCATGCAAGAGCAAAAGCTAAAGGACTAACCTGGCAGACAGACTGCTCGGGACCATGCGAGGTGGCACTTACTACATTGGTTACTTTCCTCATCCACGAAACGTTCTAAAACTATATAAAAAAAATGCATGGAAAGTATCCTAAGAAAATTGCTCGGACATTTTAAAATTGATTTGATAGCTGTTTCAGCAAAATAAAAATATACTCAAGTAATATGTTACCATGCGAATATGGTGTTGTAATAACGCAGATAAATGTGTGTTGTTGTTTTTTTATTTCAACCAGATATGTGAAGCTTTTCTTTGTAAAATCAGGCGCAGTAAATATGCGTCCGTATAAGCAAACACAAGTTTATCTCAAAAAGTAAAATGTATTGCAGCACCCCCGTATCAGCAATAAACCAAATCGCCATCTCAACTGAGCATACTCAGTAACGTGTATTCCTCTAAGTAGGTCACAGGCCTTTCAATACAAACTTCGCCCACTTAACATAGAAATGTACAGAGGTAAAACATAAACATTTGAAGAAAAATGTTACGCAAGACAACTTCATTTATTTTATTCATTTATTAATTTTTTAAGAATTTTGATAGTCTCTGTCATCATCTATAGACTATACAGTTTTAATATATCCATGAAATTATTTGAAGAAATTGATAAAAGTGAAAAGTTTTATTCTGGTTACCATGGTAACTTAGGTCGAATGGGGAAAGGACACTTCCTGTCTTGATTAACGTCTGACCTCAATCAGTCTGCATCTCTCTTGGCTATGCTGGGCTGAGATAGTGACTTGGCTTATACCTGGAATCCCTTTGTCGGTGTTTTTAACTCGTCATGTCCTTTCCTGTCATTGCCTACCTTTAACATATAAATACAGAAACACTGAAGAAATTGTGTATGTACCCTTTTACCAAAACTGTGTTACATGAACTGCATTCTTCATAAACTAACCCTTGACCATTACTGACCATGTAACAAAAATTAAATTCCATACGCATTTATAGGCTTTATACCGTTCAACTGGGGAAAACAATAGCTAAGTAAACTGCATTTACCAGGGAAGTTTACATCAGTGAATCAGTCTGTTAGCTGAGCACAAAGAAAAGAGTCTTTTGCATGTCTAGTTTCTCCAATGTGCTCCTTGATTTGAACATATTTATAATGTACAAGTGCCTCCGGTTGTGCCCAGGTAATAAATTAAATTGACGTCAAAAGAGGTAATGTGCAAAAGGGAAAGAACATCCATTTTAAACATGTTTCAACAAATGTCTAAGTTACCGGAGGCCTAACAAAATTATATGTGTGGTTCTGGCAACATGACAGACCCTACAAAAGAGGCCCATCCCTAAAATTAATGGAACAAAAAAGAAGTGCATGTATTTTCAAGCCGCCCCTTCTCTCATAAATATAGATCGACCAAGGCCAGTGCTAGAAACTTTAGATATGCTACAGGGTTCTGGGGGCATTCCCCTCCCGCGAAAAATTTCGACTTTTAGCTTGCAAAATGGTGCATTCTGCAGACTTTCAAGTGGAAAATCTTGGCTTGACATGGTTGACGAAATCACAACATTTTAGTCAATTTTGTGCTAATTTGGCTATTTCCCCTCAGATTGTACAAATATCTGATGGAAATTAGCAAAATTAAGAAAAAAATAAATTAAAAAAAATCGCTATGTTATCAATTTAGATAAGACAAATTTTGTATTTATACATGTAACATGTAACACTTTTTGCACACATATTAAGTTTATTAATTCGGGGAAAATAATAACAGATAAATCATCCTACAATTAGTAACTTGTGTATTTTCTATACAAAAGGAAGAGGAAAAAAATTAAGAGAATCACTAGGCCTAAATGTACTTAACTTTTATCTCTGAATGTTGATTGATTGATTGATTGATTGATTGATTGATTGATTGATAATATTTTGTTAACGCATATGCCAGCATTGTGCAATATAATTGCTGAAAGCACACCAACCTATGATGCATGAAATCGGAGCACCAGATGGCTAGGGAATCTTGCCTTGACTTATTTCCATGGTGGACCACGACATGAAAATAGCAAGTATGAAATCAGAAAAATATTAAATTGCTTTGCACAGGTTTGTGGCTGAAATGCTTTAATCATTTATGAATAGGAAAGGTCAGAATTAGCTCTAAGGTGTGTCTTCACCCCAAAACACAACTAACTGCAAAAACATTTGGAGGGCTAGAGCTGTGCATTCCCATTAGTTTGTATGTTAAAGCAGCCTTAAATAAACCAGTCACGTTTGTAGCTGTGGTTATATGACTTTTGTGAGGTATTATATATGCATCTCAATTTACTGTCTGAAATTTGGTGTTTCTGTGTGCAGTAGTTTTTAAGTTATTAAGTTTCAAATTACAAAATAAATAAATAAATATAAGCACCAAAGGCATAATTTTATAACACTAAGATACTGTAATTATAGATATATAAAGCGGTCCCTCTCCAGTACTCCCACCTCATGGCAATCATGCATCAAGAATGATTTCACCTTATTTTTGAAAATGTTCTTACATTAACTCTCTTTGATATACCCTGGCAGGTTCTACATGGTATTATCATGGTACAGTAGTACCTACAATTACCGACTCCAGTCCCCACCTGGTCAAAATGACCAGTTTTCCTTGGCACGGGCCCTTTTGCAATGTTAATGACCTAATGCGAACAACCACAGGGCTGTCCAACTAGAAATCTCTGTAGCAGCAAATTTAGATTCACTGGAGCATTTTCTCAACTTCTTCACATTTATTTTGGACAAATTCTATATGATTTTTCAAGAGCTGTGATGCAAAATTGTGTTCCAATGCTCCGGTTGGACAGCCCTAGACCAGCTGCAACACGCCACCAACTACCAGCAAAATGGCCCCATAAACGACCACCCGTAAAAAAGCGGTCGTTCTAATCAACCATAGCCAACTTGCAAGGTACCAACAGCTGGCCAACGTGCCGTTATTTTGCAGTTAAATCAAATCAAACACAGCGTTTTATTTCAACTTGTCTGGACGGTTAACTTGGGCCAGGGGAAAGCATAGCTGCTGCATATAGCCACGTTGGTGCGGTATCGGTATCTAGTATTGCCAGGTTCCAGGTGTCCATTCTCCGAGTTACCAGGGGAAACGGTCCTCAACGTACTTTTAAAAGATGACTTATCATCTTAACTTTAATCTGGCCGCTTGGTTGTGTCTGAAGCAGTTATCATCCATTAGTTATAATACCAAATGCAACATGATACCACCATGGCATGCATGCTCACACAGTGAGCGCTATTGATAAACATGATGCAATGCATTGTGGGAAAGGAAAATCACAGTAAATTGCGGCCACGTGTTTTCCACACGTTTCCAGGTGTCTGTTCTCCGAGGTACCAGGGCAAACGGTCGTTAAAGTACTTTTAAAATATGACTTTAAGGGATGGTTCAACATTTTCATCATTTTGAATTGGTACTTACAATGTGTAAGGGGGAGGGGTTAAATGAGTCCGTACACTTTCACAGAATATGGAAAATGATGGTCAATTTTTGGCCTGTTTTGTGCACTTTGCTATGATTTTTCGCGAAAATCATCATTTTTAAAGTACTAATTTGGGGGATGGGAGGGGGTCATGAAATTAGTACCCTAAGTACTAATACAAAAATGATAAAATAATGTTGAACCATCCCTCACTATCTTAACTTTAATCTGCCCACTCGGTTGGGTCTGAAGCAGGTTATCATCGTTAGTTACAAATCCAAATGCGACACGACGCCATGTGGTGGCAAGCGCCATTTTGAACATTGTGCAATTAATGCAATGATTACCGGACAGTCTGACAAAAATACATTTGATTTGAATATCAAAGTGAATCGCGGCCACAGCATTTATCATATCATTATTGATGCTCTGAAATATTCTCAAAATAAATACTTATGGTTTCATATATTGTAACCCTCTTCCCACACTCACTCGGTAAGATCGTCCCAATGCCCATTTACAAACCATTGGCATTGGGTGTGGAATTACAATTTTCATAATGGCAGCCAAGTCGATTGAATATTTTGAAGAGGTAGCATCCAAAATATATGTGTATTTAGTGTTAAAGGAAGGTTAATTTATCGAATGAATGTAATGTACAATATATAATGGGATTTTTCCAGAGTGAGTATTACCTGAAAATGTAAATACAACGACAAACATGCAGTTACCAGTTGTAGGCCCCAGAATACGGGTTTTGTATCAGATGGTGAAGTCACCCTGAGGCAATGAATTCAGGGTCAGCAATAGGCTGAGTGCCAAGCGCCCCTCTGCGTCAAAGACGAAGCTCAATCGAGGAGGTTGCCCCGATAGTGGACACAGGTCCGAAAGTACCGGCAGGTTTTTATATAAGTGGTGAATAGACAGCTAAGAAATATATTTCAACAACATCCAATTTCGTAAAAAATGTGACATTTACAATCCATTTTATAAATAATGTTTTAAATACTATTGAGTGAATGAGCTAAACGTCATAAACGTACACTAGACTGCCGTGTTCCAAATGTGTATAACAGTTTAATATTTGTCCATACCTCGACACCAGTAAACAAGCCAGTACGTCATTCGATGCGCTCTTTCAGCGACCTTACATAACGTCTTACAGTTTTTCCGTTGTAACAGAAAGCTACGGTTACCATGAATGTGTTGCATATGTTTGTCATGTCATTAAAAGGTCTGATTATCCATTGAGCAAACTTGGCTTGTTCTCCCGCGACATGGCTGAGGATCGATAATGAGGTTCTTTTTGTGTGCCAAACTGTTTGCCGTCCTTACTTGCTGGCTGTAATTCAAGGCTTAAGTGCAAATGGCCTCTGAAGTGGTTCAACATGGCCACAATATCTTGTTAAATGCCGTCAAGATTTGTATATCAATGTAAATACCTTGAATGTGTAATTTTATGTATAAATTGAGCAAAACGCTATTTTTCTTAAACAAGATGGGGCTCCGCTTCAGTATGTAACTGCCTTGAAAATTTGTAAATATATGAAACCGTCATCCATCGGATTAAGAAGGGTGCTGAAAATCTTGGCCTATACCAGCATCAGGAGAAAAGAATGTGAAAAATACCGTCAAAGAATTGACACGTTTAAACAGTAGCTGAACACCAGTGGAAGAGATATCGCTGTTATAATGAGCCTTTCAGTCTTTCTTTAAAAGCCTGTGATGCATATAACATAATATACGTATTTCTAATGACAAACCTTAAAGGTGGGTCGAACTTTATACGACACGCATAGCCACACTTTTCTCATATGAATGCTCCTCACAAAAAATGCCCACGGGTAAGCTGAAGACTGACTGCAAAATAGGGATACGTGAAAAAGTTCGTGCAGTTTATGCACTCTTCAGGTGGTCATTTTGACAAGGACATTTAGAAATCTGTGCTACCCTGCTTCCCGTTACACAATGGATGCTAAGTCCAGGCATTGATGTCTCTTTCCTTACTCCTTTCTTTCGGTCTAATTAATGATGACGTTAAAATGATAAGGAGGAAAATAAATAAGTGGTTGCGGAAAATTTGTAATGGAACAAGTATTCACAATGACCTTGGTAACATCGCAATTTACCATATTCAATTTTCCTACTTGACTACAGTATCAAAATGATATGTCAGAACCCTGCTTCCCGCAGCACAAATTTCTAAATGTCCTTGTCAAAATGACCACCTGGCGGAATAATACATGATAATTCTTACGATTGATATTTTGATCAGCTAGACTACCATTTCATGTCACTATTCACTGGAAGATATCGTTGCAAAAGAAAAAATGTCATGAAAAACGTTTCAAATAAAGATGTATGGATTGTGAATTATTTTGAATTCAATCCAAGTTTAATAAATCCAAATATGCCGAAATCCTCTGATGACAAGAAAAATGTGAAGATCCAACGACTAGACAAGATTTTTTCAAACACTTCAAAAATGATAAAAGTCCGGAAAGGGATGGTCTTTCTGTTTTATTTTATACATTTCTCTTAGATAGATATAAAACAATACTAGTTCCAGATAGAAAAATGTAATGGCTATCAGATAACAAACGTATTTGCCAAAAAACTAGATGATGCTTGAAAATTTGTATTGGAAAATCAAATTTCAGTCATTTCAATTTATTATGTTGGACCGTATCATTGTGAACTGGATGTAATAGTGGTGTTTGCACCACTGAGGGGACCGCCGTATATAAACATGGTACAGTTTAGGGCAGCAACTATTGCTGCTTGCTAGAAGTTTACCCTCTAATAAGGTCACATTTCCAGTGCATTTGGGGTAGCCCCAGTAGGAAAATCACTTCAGCAGGTATATATATCTGACCTTGGACATCCAGTCAGCTGACGGATACGGGTCCCAAGTCAGCTATAGACAGTAATAAATGGTTGAACATAAAATCCAGCATCCAGAAGCAAATAAGCTTTAAAAATTCAGTGATTATGGAGACACTGAGTTTTACACAAGTGGCTGTGTGACCATGAGAAATTGGTCAAGGTCACTCATGTTTGGACTTCACCTTGGTCCGATAAAAAACTATAATGATGTGCAAGATGAAAGTCCTAGCTCAAAAACCTCTCAAATTAGCATGAGGAAACCACGCCGACACCATATTCACTAATGTGGCTCTGTGCCCTTCATAATTGGGTCAAGGTCACCTATCTTCGAACTTGATTTAGCCCTTATAGGGGGGTATAATCTTGTGCAATATCAAAGCCCTACCTCAGAAGCATCTCATGTTATCAAGCGGACACCAAATTCACTAATGTGGATCTGTGACCTTGGAAATTGGGTCAAAGTCACCCAACTTTTAACTTCACCTAGCCCTTGAAGAGGACAATAATCCTATGCAATATGAAAGTCCTAGCTCAAAAACTTATTAAGTTATTATGCCGACAGCAAATTCACTAATGTGGCTCTGTGACCTTGGAAATTAGGTCAAGGTCACCCATCTTTAAAGTTATCCTAGCCCTTATAGAGGACTAAAATCCTGTGCAATATGAAAGCCCCAGTTCAAAAACTTCTCGTGTTATCATGCGGAAACGATCAGGAAGGACGCACGGAATCTGCCATCAATATAGGGGAACTCGCCTTCGGCGGTCCCCTAATAAGCACTCGCTGCATGAAATGTAGATAGCGCAAAATTTTATATGCGAAATCATGTGGAAATCTTTAAACCGTGTGAGCCATAAAGTTCTGGACTGTTCTACCTTCTAGACATTTTTGCCAAATAGCGGGGGGGGGGGGGGCGTTAACTTGCATATAAACGAAGTTATTGTGATTCAGGAAAAATGTAATATTAACTTATAATATGATTTGGACAAAGTCATAAGTAATGCACTCTATATGAAAAAATTACGTTCATTTTTATGGTTCAGGGAATGTTACTTTGACAAGTTTTCTTTCCTTGCTGAACACAATGATATCTGTATCTAAATACATGTATATCAATGTAATTCACCATAAACTACCGCAATTACAATTAATATGGGAAGCTCTTCCCGAAGCCATTTGTTTTAGATTATCAAAGATTCAACACCAGCAGTTCAAGCCATCCCTTATGTATGTATGTACTTATCTTGTGAGGCAAGTTAAGGTGGAAGCTGTGAAGCTAGTGCGCAGTGTGACTGGCAACTTTGGATCGATATAACCCTTTTAATTTTTTTACAAGTACATTAAACCTATATATTTTCTGATTGCTACATATCCATAGATTTTTATCCATATGGGTTTTTTTTTTTTTTTTTTTTTTCAGGATTGCAATATTGAGATTTTATAATATTCATTCTGACTTTGTAGGATTTTCACGTTTTTCGCGCAGAAGTCGCACAAAATTGTATTTTCCAAGTTGAAATCAGAAGAAATTTAAAATATATATATCCATGTCCAGGATCGAATTCAATGGTGAGTCCTGAAATAGCATGAATAAAAAGTTATAAAATTTTTTATTTAGTCCTGACAGGTTGTTCATTTCCTTTCCATAAATGGCTCCAAAAGTCACGGAAGGGGTTGTCAGAAAAAAATCCTGGGAACCGTTCCTGGATATGACATTTTTCTTTTGATGTTCGTTGATTTAATATATGATAGGGCAGTTTGTCAGGCAAGATACAAATTGCAGAGGCTAAGCAAAACACAGTTCCGAGAAAATCGCGTTGAAAGAAAAAGTTGCCAATTCTTACGCATTTATGGCTGTAATATGACATACTTATTTCTTCTGTCCCGTGTTTTAATTATTGTGTGGAATAAACTTGTAGCTTTACCTCTGTGATGTTGTCATTAAAAAAAAAAAGTATATTTTGTGGTTTAAATCTAGACTTTTTTAACTTGGGATCATCACACTTGGCTTGATTGGGTGTGGGTCCACATGCGGCCTTCCATATTTGGAGCACAGTAAGTGGATTGTACTAATTTGTTTTTACATCAATAGAGAATTTCAAAATAATCAGAACAATGATAGTGATTAGTCTGAACTGGTCCATTATTCTCTCCACGGCTAATGGTTTTCTGTTCCCTGTGAGTGACCCTTGTCAATTGGTTTCCAGGGGTCATGGACTAATGACTGTGCAAACAATGACATGCTTCATTATCATGCCCATGCAAACAAACCCCAGGTGCTCGGCACTGCTTTAACTTTTCAGTGTGAAAAAAAGTTTTGAGATTAATTGTCTCATATAGATTTTATGTTCACACATCTGAGTTTTTGAGAGCATTTAGTTTAAGTAACAAACCATCCAAAAATATGAAAAATTGGTCAGAAGTTATCCAAATGTGCTGACTTCAGTTTTTTCACCTTAAGGAGTGAATAGATTGCAAGAAATAAAAAATTACATTACAGATTCTTACTTGCCTATTGCTGCAAGCATTTGGAAGTGTTTTTGTACTTTATCATATTCATCCATACGAATGTATACATGGCATTATACAGTAAATTATAACGGTTTCTTTTTCTTTTTGACTGCCATATATTTTCTGCAAAGTTTGCATTGTTGAAACTGTATTATTGTGGAATTCTATAAATACCTTTCTTAAAAAACTATTCACAGATTTATTTATTTATTTATTTATCTATTTATTTATTTATTTATTTATTTATTTATTTATTTATCTATCTATCTATTTATTTATCTATCTATTTATTTACTTACTTACTTACTTATTTCTTTATTTATTCATTCATTTATCTATCTCTATTTATTTATTTATTTATTTATTTATTTACTTATTTATTTATTTATTTATTTATTTATTTATTTATTTATTTATTTATTTATTTATTTTGGGGTATTTTCTGGGGTGGTTTTGTTCAGTGTTTTTTTTTTTTTGTTTGTTTGTTTGTTTGTTTGGGGGATTTTTTGGTAGGGTTTTTCGTTTTTTATGGGTTGGTGTTTTAATTTTTATTTTATTTTATTTTATTTTATTTTATTTTATTTTTATTTCTATTTTGTGTGTGTGTGTGTGCGTGTGTGTGTGTGTGTGTGTGTGTGTGTGTGTGTGTGTATTTTGGTTTTATTTTGTTTTTGTTCAAGCAATGTGGGACCCATACAATACGACCATTTCCAATTTACATAATATAACCATAATATCGGCTGTTAATGCATTCAGATTGTGTATATTGTAGTGTCAACATATAAGTGTATAGGATGCATGTTCTCATGATGCACTTAAGTTCTGTGAATCAAATTTCATTTGAAGCCATCAGTTTGCCTGAGCATCAGAATCATACAAACCGTGGTATGTCGCGATTTCAAGTGTTTTGACAACTTATTGCGTCACTTGTTCTAATTCCCCTGTATACCCAGAAACTAAAATGAGATATTCTATTATCGAGAGGTATCATAGATATTTGAACCAAACGGTAATCAGTCTGTATTATGATTCAGTGTGCATTATATTTATCATAAGAGAATTTGGTTAAAGTATTGGGTAGTATTGATACAATCCATAAGTGAAAGCGAATGTTTGAAAAGTCACAAGGTCGAACTCGATTTTTTCAAAGCACTACCTGGAATGGGTACAAATATTTTCATGTGTATTTATTCATATGTGACTAAGAGAATAGAACGTGTTTTCTGTGTTCAAGATGACAACCAAAAACGTTGTTTTTAAACGGTATTTTTAGAAGATGCACATGTCAGATATAACGAGGGATCAGATAGAATCTTAACAGTATCTGTAACTTACTAAGTGTACAAGGGGAGAAGGAAAGGTGAGCCATAACATGGTACAATTAACAAAGAGTTGATTGAGTATCATAAACGTTCCTTTGATTTTGTCCAAATGTATTTTTACAGAGACAAAATATGCCATAAACAATTTGCTCCACGCGATGGGGGAAAATCATTCACCAAAGCCTTTCACTTTTTGTCCGTTCTAAAACATTTGCCGTGAACTATGCGTACTTTTGAGTGTAAATCACAGCTACGTCTGTAATCTTGCCAACGATCTTAATCTCTTGTGTATATTTACAAAGTACAATGTACAATAAGAGGCGCCACGTATATAAAGAGAACTTAAATCGCTCCTGTATGAACACCTAGAGAACAGTGATCGGTTATCAGGACCCCAAACACACTTTATGAGATTTAAAGATAAACATACAAAGTGGATCCAACTACGCAAGACCCGTTGGAGCGTAAGCTTCTGACAAGAATATATCACCAATGTGCGTGTATGCAACTAAATTTGGACTCAAGCGTTGTCAATGTGTCATTTTCATTGCAAAGGCTGTGATTTAAATCAATGAAGGTCCTTGCTAGTTGGGTTCCTGTTGATTTTTGTACGTGTATATATCTTGTATATGTATCAAAACAGCATCCATGTGACTATAATGTAATTTGTTTATTGACAAACACCGGTCAAGTACCCAAACTATGACTTCTGGAACACGTCCGTTGAGTAAACATTCTATAGCAAAATGACGGCTAACATACGATAAAAAACGCAATTTTATTTCTTTATGATTAATTCATGCTTGTCGACTTGACTTTGGGACCAACACTCACGAACTTTAAGAAAACTCTGCTATACCAGTGTATTTGCCACCTTGTCATGTGTACCAATTTGCTATGGTTGCTGGAAAGTGCCCAGTGTTTGACTTTTTATTTTGATTGACGCGAGTTTTGTCAGAGCAAGTGAACACAAGGGGCATATCAAGACCTCTGGGCACTATCGTCATGGCTCGGTAGTCAAATCGGTAAGAAGAGTTCCAAACAGCTTAAAAGCAGTATCAATTGCTGAGCACAATCAATATTTTGTGGACGGGATATTGAATAGATTGCGGGGTCGCTGGTTGCTTTGGCGTCAACATTCTACCAGGACTTTACACTGTTAGCACACGGCGATAACTGACAGCGCCTCTCAGACACCAAACTGCTGGCACTAAAAATCTCTATTTAAGAACTGCTGGAACGGCACGGTAAGGTGATTGAACCTATCTCACGCGTGCTTATGATCCTGAAACACACAAGCCAAGACAGAGTCAACATTCCAACCAGTACGTCTAACAGGAGGGCTCGGAAGATCAACACTATCTTATTCAGGTGACAGGAATGAGGTTGATACTTCGCAAAGCGTGCAAGCTGTTCTGAATGCATGATATTGTTACTCGAGTCTGCGTGTCGGTACAATTGTCTCTCAAGATGAACAAGACAAAATTGCTCAAGTAGATTCCACACAATATCACTACATTTGAAGGGTAAGTTTGAACTAGAAACAAAGATTTGCTTCAGAACAAATCTGTCTGCGTGTGTGAAAATTTAGCTCCTTTTGATAAAAATAATGGGCACGTTTATATATAGCACAAATATATAACTTTATTTGCCAATGAAACCTCAATCTACATTAAAAACTTGTATGTTGGCCCAATAAGGATAACACTGTTCATTGGATGCGCGCATAGTACAAACACATAATTGAAGTTGGAATGCAACAACTATCTACAATAGTCTTAGAAATACTCATCATTATTCAACATTGTAATTTGGTGTATTGGCCGAAATTAGCATAGATTAAAATCCTACAGGTTTCAGTCACTGTTCACTGGGTGCGCCCATAGCGCAAACATATAAAATGCAGTTGGAATGGCACACCTGTCTGTAATAGCTTTGAAGATATCCATTGTTATCAACACTTCATAATTGAGTATTGGCATTTAAATTAATCTATACTGACATGCTACAATGTTAAATCACCTTTCATCAGCCCCAACCAGCATTCCTACAATACCAACATCTGTGTCTCTATGTGAAGTAGTTTGGAAGTCAGAAGAAACAACTGATTTCTGATGGCTTAGATCTGGCTTGGTCATAGAATTTACTTAATTAGCAAGTGACCAGCAAACCTACAACTGTACATGCTGTTTTTTGGTTTTTTGTTTTTTGTTTTTTTTTTTTTTTTTTTTTTTTTGTTTGTTTGTTTGTTTTTTTGTTGTTTTTTTTTTGTTTTTTTTGTTTTTGTTTTTGTTTTTGTTTTTGTTTTTTTTTGTTTTGTTTTTTTTTTGTTTGTTTTTGTTTTTGTTTTTTTTTTTTGAGGGTAGTTCGTCCTGTGGTCAGTAGATGGCATTTAATGGTCATAATTTGCGTAATTCTCAAAATGTTGACTATTCTGAATGATATATGCGAAACTTCACTGTGCTTGCTGTACCCATACAAAATTTAAAGTTTCTGGCCCACGTGCTGTGAAAGAAAGAAAACAGGCCGAATATTGGTATGCACAATATGCCTGTCTTAACACAACAAGTGAAATGAGAAAAAAAAATCGATATACTATGAAGGCTTTGTCTGGGTTATAAGCTTGGATGAAAGAAATAGACCGTAACAGACTGGGAGATATAATCCATTTTAAATTCCTCTTTTAAATTTACCTTTGATTTGGCGTGACTAAGATGGCTCAATTTTAAAGCCAGTGTGAGCACTGCAATACACCCGAACCATCATATTTTTTTAATATTGTGTCAGTCGAGCTTGTGGACACAAAACAATATAGCGACTGTATGCTGGACAGAATGAAAGGTTCATGCACAGTTTGCATTTCAGATGATGGTTTCATATATAATGAACACTTAACTTGCATTTCAACTTAAAGAGCACATTACGTCACACCAAAAATAATGGACTGCATGTCCAGACAAAACACAGTGTAATGATACCTCCAACCTAGTAAGGTCTTGGATATTTTAGTTTGAAAATGGACAAACTAGCAGAATACAACATTAGTGCATGTTTAAATTCTGGAGTCTGAAGAATTTACATTAATGACGGTATATTGATAAATCCATACCCCCAATTTCATCATGGTGCCTTATTACCAGACCATTTCACAGCCCTTGTTTACAGAGTAATTTCAGTTTCCACGTTTCCCGAGTCATGGAGTATTTTTATTTCGCGTATAAAAATGTTAGTTACTTCCTTGCCACAGTAGGTCCAATAAAAGGCATAGAATCGTATATTTTTGTCTGTAACTCTATTTATGACACTATGGGGGAAAGTGTAGTGGTGGACTGATCAATATATTACAAAACAAAAACAATAATTTAAAATCAAATTACCGAACACTGAAAATGATATAAATGCTTGGATAAATTGATACTATTTTATGGCCCCATAGTTAAGTTGTAGGGGCCACGTAACAAGTATTAATTAAAGGTGCAAACAAAAGAATGGATGTCCGTAACAGGAAATCAGATCAAAATAAAGACATCGGACAGGATTAGTCACACTGTCCCTTCTGCTAATTAATACATCTTTTAACTTATTTTACCAATTGTTTTAAGATTTATTATCTTCCTCACGTCTTCTGGAAGCCCACCCACTATCGAAGCCTCATCATATATGTCATAAAATCTACTTTTGAATGTTAATTGGAATTTTTACCCGATGAGGAACAAAGAACACGTTAATCCGCATTTTGGTGCGCCTATATTTGACCTAAAGTTTGCAACAATGAGGCAACGCAAGTAGGAAAAAAACATCGCAAGATTTTAAAGGCACCATGCATATACCAACAATATTTTTGTCAGCATTGTGTGTCCGTTTATCCATTTCGACCAATTGTATACATAAATTATCTTTGAGAGATATTAATACTTCTGAAACAAGATACGCTTCGTGTTATAATGTTCATTCCCTAGCAAAAAAAAATATCGGTTTTGTATAATATTGCCACCGTATTCAACACTCTTCCGGAATTTGTAAAAACAAAGCAGCGACATTCATAAATTCAAAGGTAGAAACAATGGCGTTTTTTGAAATCTAGTTATTGTCTTGTCTTTGTGTGTATTTTACATGAAATGTTTTACTTTTGCAAAGTGTATTATTGTACCCAGGGGAAGAACAGCCTTTGACTGAACAGGTTACCCTAGACCAAAACATTTTAATAAATAACCAACTCCAGAGGCTTTGAATGGATTTGTTTACACTTGCTCGAGATCATGCGAACCACTGGGCAAAGCAAACCGCTCGCATTGCACCCCGAAGTCGATTCCTTTCATGTGCTAATTCTCCTAATATTGTGACATTTTTAAATGAGGCAAGGCGTGTATAATTCGACCTGTGACAACGTGATACTAAACAATATTCCTGGTTTAAACCTAGTGTATAATACGATTCGAGAGAAAAAAAAAACTTTTAGTGAACGTGGTAATATTAAACACTCAATTTCAGTCACAGTTTCAGAAATGTTGATATCATTTGTGTCTTGATTGTTGTAGTGCTCAAAACACTGTCAAACGATGTACGATAATTTTGTCCTGCACTGCAACATTTCAGTATCATCACTACCAGAAAAATATAGGCTAAGTTATATATCGTCATTGCCCGTTACTGCCTATTTCATATTATATATATATATATATACATACATACATACATACATAAATACATACATACATACATACATACATACATATGAAATTTTGAAGTTGGAAGAATTTTATTTTTACCGTTGCACGCACATCACGTATTTTGCAGACAGGCTATAACAGCTTAAAAGTTAATAACATCACAAGACTTAAGATCACGCCCTGATGATTGACATACCTGAATGTGCATTTGCTGCTGATAACGGTGTCTTGCCGCAGCTTAACATTTGACCAAGACAATCCACCTGATAGATTAAAGAATATCAGAACTGGAAACGGTATTGGAGTGGCAGAAGACAAACCTATTAACACAGGTTCATACTTTTAAATGCAAGATGTATAATATAACAAACTAATGTACAGTCCTTTGAATTTGGAAAGAATATGTCTAGACAAAGATGTACCAATTTTACTTATGCTATACAAAACCTTCAGACTCCATATCTATGTTAGTAGACTGGGACGTCCCCATAACAAATATCTACAGCAAACCAATGCTGTTTTCGTAAGCCGAGATGGACAAACAGGGGCATTGCTTCAATGGGTCAACGAAGGAAGATAGACGGACCAACACCCATGATTATTCATTTTTATTCTAAATTACTCTTGTTTACATTTTAACTTATTACAAAATGTATTTACATGTATTCACTTTTTAGTTTGTTGTCCCTAATTTTTATCTCCACGACCCCAATGGAAATAATCAAGGCAATCAAACCAGCTTTCTTGGGTTACTCTGGTGCCGGTCTTTTTACAAACTCCTCATTTGATTTTATTTTAATGCATACTTTTAATTTGGTTCAAACATATTTTATTAAACGATTAGAGAAAAGGGCTATGCCCTATATGAACTCTTCATACTTTTAATTTGTTTACTCACTGATGTAACTTTCTATAGCTTACTGTGATGTAACCTGTGTTTTTTCATGTGATACGTTATCTTTTTCAAGTTTAATTTTTTGTACACATTAATGTAATGTCTTAATATGTTGTGAAATTTTAGTTTTGACCAATCCCTTCAACATTGGGGCAAAAACACCGAAGAGGAGCCAACTCGATCCGACAGTCCAACCCAGGCCCCCTTCCCTTTCTCTCACTTCAAAGCCTCCCCTATCACACCATAAAACCTACACCTCCTGCTTCACCATTTAACCAATTCCTACCTTTTATTTATTACTCAACCTTCTTATCCTACAGTTACAAGTTTCCATATTTTCTGTGTGATTTGAATGACGTAATCAATATGACATATTAATTTTTGTTCATGTTTATTTTTGCAGTGACGCTCATGCTGGCGACCAAGTGTGGTCTTAATGAGCGTCTCTTGACCAACTATTTCTCACAATTTGTATCCATATATATTTTCTGGTCAAATTAACAAATTTTAATCTCACTATGTTTGTGACAGGCATGTGCTGGTTACCCAGCTTAATGATCATGGTGTAAATAGTAAGTTTACACCAATGCCGCAATCAACGAAGTACTGACACATGTGGAATTGAATGGAAATAGAATTAGGACCGCTATGAGTTACATGTTTTGTGCTGGGAAAAAAGTGACGCACATTACATGAAAATGCCAGACTGCACAGAAAATATGCTGTAGGTACTGCGCGCTCATAATATAACAAGACACTGGAAACTTGCACGATCAAGGGAAAATATGATTAAAATATATTTGCGTGAAAAAGGATGTCTGAGGTGGATGGGAGAAATTCTACGACCAGGGTACAGCGCACTTTGGCGTCACATTTTTTTTTTTTTTTTGAACTTTTAAATTCATTAAATTATATATATTTTTAGTACCATAAAGATGTTAACATGTATACTGCAGGAAAAGAAAGAAAAGTTGCATCTCAACAAATTTTGGAATATTCAATACAGTTATAAGATTTTTTATGAGTGCATATAATGTTTCTGTAAATTTTGTGGCTAAAAATGACGGTTTTATTATAGATTCCACATTGGTTAATTGGTAATTTCAAAATTCTACTAAACTAAAACGATAGAATATAAACAAAACGCCTGAGACCTGAAGCTAGGTATTAGTATAAAGTTCCATTTGAGATAATTTTGACGTGTTTCCTTGCATTTAATACACTCCTAAAGAAATCTCCCACAAGCCTGCTCTTCTCAATACAACTCAAAATGTGTTCAAATGTTTTATATATATTAATATATAATTAATATATATATATATATATATATATATATATATATATATATATATATATATATATATATATATATATATATATATATGTGTGTGTGTGTGTGTGTGTGTGTGTGGTGTCTGTGTGTGTCTGTACATTTTAAAGTCCTAATGATAGCAGATTGGCACCAGATACATGCATTATGATGGGTCTAGAAGGGAAAATTATTACTATGTAACGTACCCGGCCACCGCCTCCCGTCACCTCAAGCTGTCTATTTTTTTTAAATGTGTTTTAAACACATTCACATTTTATATGTTGAGTACAAATTATTCAACCTCCAGAAGTTAGTCTATATAGCGTACCATACAAGTGCACGCAGACATTTCTGCATGCAAAGTAGAACTCAGAACAGTTTATTCAATATGATATGAAATGGGTTACACGAATTTCAACGTTTGTAGTGACAAAGTGGTAATTAAGCAATAACCAAGAACTTGCAATTGAGCTAAATGATATTAGAATGACCTTGGCTAAGGATTCTATGATCTAAGTGCTCAGCATTTATCTTTTATTGTATTAAAACATTTTGATTCTGACTGAAAGTTTCAAAAAGAATAACCCCCCGCATCTGTGCTACAATTTCTTTCAAGTCCAACCCAAGAAAACTTCTCATGCACTATGAAGGACGTCAAATATTGACATTTCGAGGAGATGTAGGAAGTATGTTCTTACATCTGTGCCACGGAGGGCAACTAGATAAGTCAATACTTCACTTCTTTCGCAATCTATCATGTGGGTCTGTGCTTTATACTGTCAGCAGCTTGGAAAATGCATCCTCGTGCCTCGTGGTCTTCTCTTAGTTCAGGTGAGGCTTCTGTCTTCCGTAATCAGATCTTGTGACATAGGTACACAGGTTCCTCAGACGAGTAATAGCTAATATTTGCATGAATTTGCCCGTACATTTAAATATCAACTTTATAATTGTAGACAAAATCTGTATGAGTGTTATGAGTGTGCACCATAAATCGTCAATTTGCGGATTTATTAGGAAAAAAGTGGACATTTAATCCATGCAAACGACCCGTGAAGGTAGATTATGCACTTAGCTTGATAAATTTTACACCATTACCAGTACATTTTGATCGAACAGTGCCATGTAGGCCTATTTATGAATAGTCATTGCAGTACTGTGTCAACCAAAATATACATCATCGATTATACATTTGTGATGAAATTTTGATTCAAAATAACTGTTTCGTTTCACTTGAACTTTAGGATTCACTTTACCTGAAAATTAAGGTGAAACAAATTGCATTTCCGCACAAGAAAAACGGGCGAAACCTGAAACTAAGTCCTCCGAATAGCCTATATCACCTCGTTCTGTATATAAAAGATAAAGCGAAGTATATGGTTCAGTTTCACATACATGTATGTTTTAAAAAGTGGGCGAGCAACTAAAATAATGCTGGTTCGCGTGACTAGAGGGATCCGTTTCTTTTTATTGTAGACGTACTCAGCCTAATTAATCCACATAGTCGGTGTGACCAAATATCTGTGACCTTGGTAATATGGTATGCTGCTGGATGTTTGCTTCTCTTGATTTAAACAAATATTGTTATAAATAGATTTGTAAAATAAGAAATAAAACAAACAGACGATGCCTATATTTTGACCTTCTGTAGACCTCTATGATTGACAATACAATACGAAATGGATAACATCTAGATGACCAGCACCTGATGCACCGGACATTATTATGATTAATTGCGACGGGAAAGGGAAGGGAAAGAAATCAACAGGTATTACAAACTTCATAAATCAATAAACGTCCTTGGGGGTTGAATAAAAAAAGGAGCACTTCAAAACCACTTATATCCTGTAACGGTTATGGTTATTGTTACACTAGACCTACTTATACCATCGATAAATTAGAGTGCAAATATCTATCATCAAGCCAACGACACTTTTTGGGATGATTGCGTGCTGACATGGGCCTACATAACATGACCATGCTTCACAGCAGTAAGCACTAGATATTTTCACGAAAGAAAAACATAATATCTTGCTCATTTAGCAAATACGAGACTATCAAATGCACTATCAAAAAATTAAAAGTATCATCTTTAAGCAGAAGATAAATTTAAAGTCGGACCTGTTCTGGAAGAAGGCGAAGCTGCACGTTGAAATGTAAACAAAACCAAGGTGATCTTGTGACGTGTGTAACGTACACATAAACTATCTATGATAGCCTATAACATAGCCCCGGGGGCTAGGCCTTTTTATGTGACGTCAATATCTGGGCCAAACCGTAGGATATTACTTTCGAACGTTTTTATTCTTAATTATTTCGTAGTAAGAAAAAGCAATCATAGTAATTAAGACATACTTACCTAGGTCAGGATTTAGATCTAATTAGGTCTATGTGCCGAAATGACAGTTCTCTCTGTAGGCACGAAGCTGAATCTAGATTCTTAGCATTGTAGCAAGCAGGCCAATGCCACTTGCAAAGTTGCAGTCTTCTTGCTGTCACCTGGTGATGGGCTATTTCCGTGAATTAGTATTGCGTAAGCAGCGGGCGGAAAACACCGTAGGCTTGGCCCCTATAAACCCGATACCTCGGTCATAATGTCGCATTTGACACGAAAGTCTGGTTTATAATGGTTCAGGCACTACTAAGTAAATTTCTCATTTTTTTTATTTTATATATATATATATATATATATATATATATATATATATATATATATATATATATATATATATATATATATATATATATATATATATATATATATATATATATATGTGTGTGTGTGTGTGTGTAGAAAATATCGAGCGGATGCGAGAATTTTATCTTATTTTTATGACCCAAAGCACGAAAAGTAGGTTATTGAAAATCATTAGTCGGCAAAAATCCGGTTTCATTTCATTGAACAAAACTGAAATTGCGGGTCAAAAATGTTGAGGTGGGCCGTGAAGAAAAAAAAAAACAGGAAATTCATTTTATGGGGCCTAACAAGTAGTCTACGAACTGTGTTTTTCAATCTGCATTGCTGTGATTTGCAAAGTATCTGGTGGCTTAGGCCTAATCGAAAATACGATGCGCAGCGCGGCGCGGCCATGAGTTGTGGAGTTGTTTATCGTGTACTTTGGACACGATATGGTCTTGCTGCATGGCTTCATCAAACATGCCCAAATATGCATTTTCATGTTTAATTTTTTTTTCTACATTTCGGCCTTCATGCACATATATTTACATTCAATTTAACTTTTAACATTGCAAGTACACGAGAGATCCTGATATGTTGTGGGACCATAACACATTAGCCTTGTGTGTTATGGAACCACAACACATGTGTCCCGCCCACATTCCAATAAGCCACGCCTACCTGGGTTTCCGGAACTTAACACTTCAATATGCTCGGCAAATCAGTTTTTGGTCGTTTCTTTTAATTCTATCTATTAAGTTTCTAAATTTCGTGTAATTGAGCAGAAAAATTAAGAGGGAAATGCAAATATAAGCAATGAGGGTCGCTTAACTTATGGCATAATATTTACATTCGGAGTTTTTGTTAGCATTGAAAGAATAGCGACAAATTTTGTTTTCAGCAGTCTGTTGTTGTCATTGGCATGTAACAGCGCGGTTGTTGGTAGGCAATTTTTATCATGACGTTGCGATAACAGAGACAGACTTAATTTTTTATATTTACATTCACATTAATACTAGAATTAAATTTGTCATGAATATTTGTGCGTAAAAGTTTTGATAGCCACTGCCAATGACGTTTTGTTTATCAGTGGGAGGAGCTATGGGTGTGGCCAGCCGCTTGTTACGTAGCAAAGTAGGCACTGGCACGTCCCGTGCTGTACATGATGTTACCATCGACTGATGAAAACAAAATTTGTCCCTATTCTTTCAATGCTAACAAAAACTCCGAACGTAAATATCATGCCATAACACACAAAAGCGACCCTCCTTTCTTAAGTATATCAGAGATATAATAGTAAAACCAGCCAAGTGGAGGAGACGAATCAACAGACGGGCCTCGTTCCCGTGGCGGATCACTCCGAGGGCTTGCACATAAACTGAAGATTCATGCTATGGCACTGTGGTATCAAACTTAAGTCTTAAGTATGTTACCACAGTGCCATAGCATCTGAACGGCATGTTTGCGTCATCCATGCCGGGTATGATGTCATTGGCCTTAGGCGTTCAGGGGCATATTCTATGAAACGCGTAGTGTACCGGGGGAAGGGGGGGGGGGGGGAGCACTTGGCTTTTAATTCATTGTAACTGAATAAAGGAGAGAATTGTGCTTCTCAATTATTCTTGTCTGCCTGGTAGGCCTTACTTTATGTCGTTATTCAAAATTATAAACACCAGATGGGGCTTGAGCTCCCCTTGAGCTTGCACACCTCGTCTGCCCTGGTGAGCACAATATGCACTATTCTGGGCCTTGCATAGAAGCCGGAATTATTTGGCTGTAGGATGGCCAGAAGTAGTGCTTGTGTGTCATATCGCAGAGCAGAGGGACTGAGTGCTCTTTTTGGAATGTAATCAAGCGATGTCTTCATCGAAAATTCAGATACATAGCCTCTCCTATCTTTTCAACGATAAAATTTAATTAAGTAAATGTATATATAGGTGTTTGAAGTTGAAATGGTGACACATCACACGACAGTTACTTTCAACGAGACCATTTTTTTTTTAAATCTTAAACACGCTTTTCAAATTAACTGCATAAACTTAAGTTTGCTGTAGATTTGATCCGTATCTTCAAAACTGAATGAGCTGAAATGATATTGTGATGTATTATGACGATCTTTTGTGTACTTGTTATGTGAAAATTGGCACCAGCTGACATTATAAAATTGTTGTAAACGGAATTTCCAGATTGTTAGAACATGTATACTTTACCACACTTAAAATCTGAATCTAGGGTTATATTTGTGAAAGTCTGTGCTAACCGAATGTATGTGCTTTATGGGCGAGGGATGGTCCAATGTCCAACCGTAGGCTGCATGTTGCCTGAGGCCAATACTTGGGGTGTTGTTGTTAACGTTGTCTTTTCCGCACTGTGGAGATTGATATGTTCAGGGGACTCAGCCAACAGCAAATGCTTTAATCTTCCAGTGCTATTTATGATAGCAGTTGTGCTCGTCTGTGCTAGTATAATGATTCCAGATTCAAATTCATCGCAAAAAATCTTCATTTAATTGCCAACATACCTATATACCCGCGCCAAAAAAAGCTGTTCGGTTCAAAACCGAAAGGAGTTAATCTCACATTGCATTGAAATAATATAAAGCAGTTTAAGCAAACTTGAGTTGTGTTTGCTATCATTAAGTGCATCGTTTGTATCATAAAACATGTCGCCAACATATAGCCTATCCCATGGAACATAACGTCTTTTGTTGCCATTGAAGAACTTCACTCTGGCATAAATCATCATGAGTTTCTGAAGTGCTAATATGGTGAGCTCATAAATCTTATCGACAGATTTCGGAAACTCGCGACTGTTTATCTCAATCTACATACAAACACATGTACATGGATTGGAAAGTGGGTCATAATCGATAATATGGTCATAAAAAATCTTAAAGTTTAATATATCATCACAAATTGCATTCACCGAGCGCTAATATTAAAAGAAATTGATGATAAATCCGTTCTACAAATAAATATTTACAGGCTTAAAAGAACATTATTCAGCGAGGTACAAGCTTGGCAGCCAATTCGATTTCATTGCCTGTATAGGTTGTTGCAAATTGTGTTTGATGAAAATGATTTCTTGCTCTTGAGCATGTTTAATGATGCAGTTCTGCATACAAATCTGAATATATGCATACACCTTTGAGACTCCTTTGTGCGATCAAATAAGACTGTGTCAGTTGCAGTTCTCACAATTTATAAGATGGAACAGAGAGGCCAAAATAGATACATGTTTTATCGAACATACATGTGTTTCATACAGACATCCTTACGTTTGTTTACAAACTCAAACATGCTGTTTTTCCAATAGCTCTTTCCTTTAGCTCTTTTTTTCTTTTCTACTTTCTTTTCGGAAAAATCTTGTCTGGAGTTTTTCTTGGAAACCGTAATAACGGATAGAAAAAATCCAGATTTGGTATGGTCATACCTCTGTGTACTTGATTTTGTGTTTTTTATGTGAAGGAGTTTTTGTATTTAAAATTGTGCACATTAGGGACATTTGAAGAATTATAATGCACTGAGGGGATCATAATCATGACCATTATCATGTCCTGAAGGAATTATGTATGTGTACTAATATATACTACATCAGCCAGGTGCAGGTCCACAGCTGGATCAAAGTTGTAATATAAAAAGTGTGCTAGCATTACGCATGGTTTCTCTGTGGACCAATTCTTCCTTATCAGCCGGCACTTTACATTTTGTTTTATGGGGTTTTTTTTCCAGAATTTTTTTTTTCGGTTTTTCCACCACGTTACACTTCTACAGACAAGTCCCCCGGCCTTTTTATTGGCTTCTTGTTTGACGATGATTTAAAACGTACCAGACAGAGAAGCTCGAACAAATGACATAAACTCACTTTGATAATTTCAATCATATAGGAGTTCTTAACGAAACGTAAAAACTAACGCCAGTTTTTAGTACTTGATTCCTGGAAGAGAGTTTTGCTGCTAATTGTCAAAATGTGGAAGCTTTAATCCT
>OZ026613.1:33349114-33471614 GCA_964020975.1 Hermodice carunculata | reverse complement strand
CAGGAGTTCCACTCTAAAAAGGATATAATGTATTTCGCAAACGGGCCCTACCCCACCCACCCCCAAAAAATTACAAATACGAAGTTTCACCCTTAAAAGGTTAGTATTTTTCTCAGGAGTTCCAGTCTAAAAAGGATATAATGTATTTCGCAAACGGGCCCTACCCCACACATCCAACCCCCAAACAAATAAAAACAAGGAGTTCTATCCTTAATATGCTAATATTTTTCCAAGGGGTTTCAGCCTAAAAAGGATATAATGTGTTTTGCAAAGGCGTTCCACCCCCAAAATATTAAAACAATTATAATTAGGGTAAATTATATGGATGCCCAATCAAACAATGAAAGAGTGGATGGGTACAATATTCTGGAATGAGTTGCATTCTTAAAAAGATATATGTACAGACTTTTTCGAAATGCAATATCTAAATTATGGAGGTCCATGATTCGCCTCATTTTGGAATATGCTTGTGTTCTGTTTGAATTTATGCTTATTAGGCATACTTCCGAACTTTAGGCATACTTCCGAACTTTAAATGTTGAATATCTTCAAATGTATTGTGGACAGCGATTTCAATAGCAACATCAATTGATTGGTTTGTTGCATAGGTACATTCAATGAAATGAAATGAAATGAAATGAAATGAAATGAAATGGGAGTTATAAATTTTGAAAATGTGCCGACTGGGCACACTTACAAGAATTTAATATTGACCACTTTGTTGTGAAATTTGTGATTGTACTAATCAAGCACACTTAGAATATTTTAATATTCACTACTTAATACCTATTAAAGATGAGAGGGTAATTTCAATCAAAGGATTCTGGTCAGACAAACCCTAAAGCAAATCTAATTTTTTCTAGTTTTCCACATTCCTATCTTGAGTGTGTGGGCACTGTACAATTGTCACAGTATTCCAAAAGTTTGGTTAAACCCAGTTGGGGGATGACATCATAATTAACAAGTGTCCCCAGACTATCGAATTACAATCCGCACGGTCGCTGAAAGAAAATGTTTGCATCGAAGGAGTCAGTATCTGCCCCCCCCCCCCCCCAAACATGCTCACAGTAATTGTTGAACTATTCGGTGTCAACAGTAGGTTCTCGTAAAGGGCGTCTCATTATTACGTCAGATTTCGTGAGGATTACTCACTCAGCTTAAATAATTCATACTCATCACTGTGTGCCGCCTTGCAATCGCTATTATGTTCTCTTATTCTGGAAGGGATTCTCTTTCCATAACCCTGATTCAGATTAGTACACTGGTCTCTTACCTACAATAAACAGTGGTAATTACGTCTTGATTTCATGGTTTCTCTGGTGACGAAGATAATAATCCTTCTCCCTGAGGAGCTATTAATCTCTCGGTGAAAACAAACACATTTAGCAGATATTTGCCACGAATTTTAATGCCTGTCAACAGACTTCAGAATGCAATATGCCTGTATAGGCGTAGCAGATAGGCGAGGTGAGTATACGATGTATTCATGCATGAGTATTTTGGTAGATTTGCAACGTTCTTTTTTTTCTTCTTTTTTTTTTCGTCAGAGCAAGATCAACCAAATCCGTATAAGGTTGTCAAAATACTATACAGTTTTGACCAGAAGACCAACAACACGTAGACCGTAAAAGAATGTGTAAACTTATGCCAATAAAAACAAGAAAGCTGCTTAAATTCCCACGGTTTATGTAGGGCTAAACTGATCACACATCGTAGAAGAAAAACCTTGTTATTTCACATAACTTGCCCCAGTGCTAACACTCGAGATATCCATAGAGTGAATACATTCGACATCACGGTGCAAATTGTGTATTGTTATCAATACGTTGTGTGCCATTCGCATTACAAGTACTCGGTGACAGAACTTGTCAAGTGAAAAACATGACCACGATACACGATTAGCTGCAGTGAAATACAGATCATTTTCAGATGATCAATCACCTCGGTTGTGGATTTCATTATGAAATGCATGAATTCAAATACCAGTGACAAGTTTGGGTGACTGATTGACATATGACCAACGCCACCGTTGTGAGCTCTGACCTATCAGTTTAATGGGTTAATTTTAATGGACTTGTTAAACTTATGAGGGATTAGAAATCGGTTTCAGATATATACTCTGTATGACACTATATGTGAAGAGACGTTGCAGAATTAACAAGAGACAGTCCCCAGCATGCTGACCTTGATACTTCCAAGTAAAAGGAAGTCCCACTACCCTGTTCCATGGGAACCCGGAACCGTCTGTGTGCAATTTCGAACCCACTGGCCCAGTGGCTTTACAGGAGAAAACTAAGATTTTCAACAACCCAAAAATTAAAAGAAAAAAAAAATACTGAAAAATTAGAGAAAAAAAACAGTCGCATAACCACTTGAAGAAATTAATAGCCACTCGCCCAAGGTATATCTCCGACAAGTCTGAAGTCAACCTAGCAGATGATTTTGGAGAAGTTAAAAATGTGAATCACTATTGTATTCCCATTGATTTACATAGTAATAAACAGGAATGTACACAGTGACCAAGATGTTTCCGAACTGCTAAATTCCTTAAAAATCAAGGATCTTGAGCATCACCAGCTAGTAAGCAACTTTGATTGATGCTACCATGAGATACATTTCAACCATATTTTAGCACAATCTGAGTAACGCTTTCAGAGAAGTCGAAAATAGCTTTAACACAAAAATTAACAAATAATAGAAACGTCACAGCGTCACGTTTTGAACAAATTAAGATCCAGTATTCTTCAGAAGTGCCCCAATGAAAGTTGGAACAGCGCTTTCAGTGAAGAAGATTTTTAAGATTATGCCTCAAAAACAAGTAGTTACTGAACCCACTCGTGGTCAATCATTGCTTGATTTAGTTTTTCTAATTAAGGACTCTGTTGACATCAGGGTCAGAAATGTCTCACCTATTGCCACGTACTACCATGAGTGCATTTTCGTATCTACAAGTTTCAACTTTATAAAAGTATAGCTTTTTAAAAAGGTCATTTGTAACCACTCTCAGGTTGATCACGACAAAGTTTGTGACTCATTATCAGCTATAGACCTGTATCTCTAGCTGCACCGTGGGACGCTATGTTTATTGACAGAGATATTAATGAAATTTGTAAGAGTTTTACATCTTTTTTAAATGACATAGCGTCCGATTGCATTCCTCATAAGGTAGTAACTATCAGACCACGTGATAAACCCTTTATGACTAGTGCTTTGCGGCACAAGATGAGAGTAAGAGATGGAGCATAGAAAAAGGCGAAAAAAAAAATCTGGAGAAGAGGACGATTGGAATTATTATTATCGCTGACGAGACAAGGTAGTGGCTATGGTAAGAAAAGCAAAAAAAGACTATATTTTAATAAAGGTTATGAAATTTCAACCAACAAAATTACAGAAACTTAAAAATGGTGGCAAACTCTAAAGGATGCATGTAGTTGGAGTAAAAACAAGCCCATTCCTTCCATTATGAAAAATGGAGCTATACTTTTAAACTCTATTGACAAAGCCAATGTGTTAAGCAATTATTTTCCATCTCAATATGTAGTTGACCATCTCTGTCGATTTACCTGACCTAGCTGTGAAACCCGTCAAAACTCTTGGAAACATTTCGATTGATGAGCAAGATGTTTATGAAGTACTTAAAAAGTTAAAAATATGTAAAACAGGTTGGACCGGATGGTCTCCCAAATAACGTACTACTGCTTTTCGCTCCATATTTCTATGTACCTCTCTCCAAATTTTCAATTTGTCCCTCACTTCATCGACTTTTCCAAGATCACCTCACCGACTTTTCCAAGGTCTTGGACAGAAGCCAATGTATGTGCACTTTTGGAGAAGGATGACCCTAACTGTACCAAAAACTATAGACCTGTATCTCTATTATGCTCTTTGTCCAGAGTCCTTGAAATTTGTATATTAAAGAGATTGTATAATTTCTTCACTTCAAATGACCTCCTTACTCATTGCAACTCTGCCTTTAGAAAGCTTGGTTGTACGATTTATCAACTTCTTAACATTGTTCATGATTTACATAATGCAATTGATCAAGGAAAAGAAATACAAATGGTCTTTTTTGTTGTATCTTAAGCTTTTGACAGGGTTTGGCATCATGGTCTCCTACATAAATTACATGAACTAGGAATGTGTGTTCTTTTGTTGTCGTGATCAAATTATACTTAAGTTACAGAAAACAGCGAGTTGTACTTGATGGTTTTGCATCCGACTGGGTGTCAATTGAATCTGGTGTTCCTCAGGGTAGTGTCTTAGGGCCTTTGCTCTTCCTTGTCTTTATAAATGATTTGGTAGATGATTTAACTTGTAAAGCAAACTTATTTGCTGACGATACAACTTTATTAGAAATAGTTAACACGCCTGAGGAAACTACCGTTCACTGAAATGAACATTTGTCTGTGGTTAAGGACTGGAGAAAAAGTAGAGAGGTGACTTAAACCCGAGTAAAACAAAAGAAATGGTTTTCTCTAACAAAAGGATAAAGCCAGCACATGAATCGCTAATTTTTGCAGATGAGCCTGTAAAAAGGGTCCATGGGAATAAGCATCTGGACATCATTTTGACTGAAAATCTGTCTTGCGACAGTCACATAAATTACACTGGTACTAAAGCTTCCGCTCGTCTGGGTCGCATTAGATATCACTCTCCTTTTGTTCCATGTAATGCTTTTGAGAACATCTTTGCATCATTTGCTCGGCCCGTTGTGGAGTATGCCGCACCGGTCTTTAGTGATTTTTCAAACAAATGTAAAAAGATGCTGGAGTCAATCTAGTACAAAGCTGCCTTATGCGTTTCTGGAGCAATGAAAATGTCCAGCCAATCCAAAGTACTAAATTGTTTGGGCTGGGCCACCTTAGAAGCCAGAGGTAAATATTTAAAACATGTTCTTTATTACAAAATTGTTGATGGCCTGTGTCCTGAGTATCTTCAAAATTTGATTCCAAATATTAATATGAAGAGAGCAAATTATGCCATGCACAACGTGCGAAATGTTCGTGACCAAATACTTGCAGCGGCGCGCAAGTTGGCTTTCGAAAACGCGTTCATTCCGTCAACTGGTGGTTGCTGGGCTACACTGCCGTTAAATGTGAGAAATGCTCCTGTATTGAATACTGTTAAAGCTTCAATCAAATGAATCCTTTTCCTTCAAAACTGCTCCATCTGAGATTTGGGCCACGTAGATTGAGCATTTTATTAAAAAGGCTGAGAGTGGAGTTAAGTGCTGTAAACGCCCATCTGTTTTCTCGTAATCTTTGCAACTCCTCAGCTTGTGACTGTGCCTTTCGGACTGAAACAGTGACTCATTTTATGCTGCAGTGTCCACTTTTGATGAACATATAATTCTCTTGACAAGGGTTAATGAAATTCTTAGAATATATAATACTGGTGTATTACTTGACAACTTGCATCATTCTGAAAAAGTGAATTTATCATTGTACGGTACTCTATCTGCTTCATATGCTACCAATAATTCTACAATAGACATAACAGGGAAATACATTGTCAGCACTTAAAGGTTTCAACGATTTCTGAGCGGAGATGAAACTGATGATAATGGTTAGCCATATGAGCAATATTATGTTTTTGTGCTGTAATTCTATTATGTTCGCCAATATCTTGTGGTTTGACACATGTACATGTATATGTTTATACAAGAACTGTTAAGTTGGTTCATGTATTAATTCTACAGTCAGACTGATTCTTTCCCTAACTACTTCTAGTATGTTTGTTGATTTCTTTACTTTTATATTTTTTTCACTTTGCACTTGTAAGGATTACAAATGTACGCTGTTTTGTATTTACGCAAGGAGGTGAATTTGAATTAGCCAGAGGCTACTTTTCCCATCCTCATTAAAGAAATAAAGCATATAAACAAGATTGTGCGTAAAAATGAATATAAATATTCACAAAAGGTCCAGAAAGTCAATGAAGCATGGTAAATTGAACAAAATTGATAGAAACTCACCCAAGATAGATCCCTCCCAAGTTTGAGGACGATCTGACTGCCGGTTTTGGACAAGAAGTAAAAATGTGAAGTACTTTTGCAGTCCCGTTGACTTGCATAGTAATCAATAGCAATGTACGCATTAACCGATGAGTACCCGGACTAAAATATTCAATAAAAATCAGGAATCCAAAACATCACTACCTAGTGATGAACTGTTTCACCCTTGTACAAGCTACATTTCTAGCAACATTCAGCACAGTCAGCCGGACGGTTTCAGAGAAGTCGAAGATATCTTTAACACACAAGATTTAATTTAAGAAGTTTTAAATCACTGCGCCACCTATTAAACAAATTAAGGTCCCCAGAAGTTCCTTTTACAATTTTGAAACCATGGGCCAAGGGGTTTCGTAGATATATTTGAGATCGTGCCTAAAAATTCATACAAATTCCGAAAATCACTGGAGCATGTCAATTTGAACAACCTTGGTAGAAGGTACACGCCAATTAACTTTGAAGTGGATTAGGCCAACGCTTTTGGAGAGGTAGTCGAAGAAAATGTGAATTCCGAATGGACGACGGACCATCCTTTTACCTCAGCTTACTGACAAGTCAGCTGAGGTAAAAACTAAACAGCCTCAGTGGATAAAAATAGGATGATATGAATATGAACTTCTGTTGCAAATATGATGTATAATATTGATTTGCGTAACATGGCCCTCAAAGCCAAGTTTATGGTCCAGTGCAGAGTACAAAAAAGTTGGCGTGGAATTGAAATAAGGTCAAGAATTGGCCACGAAATATGTCCAATATTGAAGCACACGGGGTCAAACCGGCTGACAGCAAATGCTTCATCAGTAACAGTCAACATACATACATACATACATACATACATACATACATACATACATACATACATACATACATACATACATACATGTTTCATTGTGATCAAGGTCATAGGGTTTGGGTATTTTCCTTTTTTTTGTTGTTGTTGTTGTTTTGTTTGTTGTTGTGTTTTGTTTTTCTGTTTTGTTTGCTTCGTTGTTTGGTTTTTGGTTTTTGTTTTGTTTTGTTTTTATTGTCTGTTTGTTTATTTCTTTGTTTGTTTTCTATTTGAGAATGTGTGACCTTTTTCATTACATTAGGTAGTTGTCAAAGAGTTCAGAAATGCTACTCCAATAATTATTCTGACCATGCAAACAACAGAATAGATCATCCAGGCTGAACAAAAGCTTGCGAACGGCAAATGGTAAAAGCAAGACGGACCAGAATTCCACGTCCCCAATAGCTATTCAGCAGCTCTTACATAATGTTAACGTATTTTCTGAGCGGTTTTTTTTTCGCTTCTGGACCTTGTCGTTACTTTTGAAAATGTTTTCTGGCACCGTTATAGTCCTGAAATGTCTTGGTTGAAAGTCGAATCTGTAACCGCTTTATAGTTTATCTGTAATTTATTCGTTAATATTCTTTTTTGTAATTGCAGGTCACAGTGACATATGCAATCTTGGACATTCAGAGAACATACCGCGCAGATAATTAAGACTCCCCTGGAGATACTGTGTATAGCTCCACTGTAGGAAATATGGCGCATTTTGTAAGGACTCGCAAGCTTAATATTCAGAGATTAGAGAGAAAACCACAAGAATCATTGGGAGTACTGTATGACATTCTGGTACGGTCCGTGCGAGAAATACAAGAAAAATTAAACAAACTTGAACGGACTTATTACGGTGCACAAACATCTCCTCAAGATGAAGCAATGAAATGGTCCCAGCATGTCCAAAACGTCATGACAGTTGCGTGTGTGCATGAGTTCAGATCCAATGAACAAATAGATGACTTTATACGACTCCACAGCACGCAAGATAAATCTAGTATAGATGTTTACGATTTGAACAAGTTTAAGGAAAGCGTCAAGAAAGTCCTCGAATATGTACCGACTAGATTTTCTGAAGTGATACTTGACTTGAAAAATATACTGCATTATATGCTTAAATACTGCTTAAGTTTCTATGACCCTGACTCGGATGTCTTTCTCGAAACTGCTGATCACTATGAACGAAACAGAACAGAGTTTATTGGAATTATAAAGGAAAGTATTGGAGATATTACATTCAAAGTGAATAAGTTCTGTGAAGATAATTTGTATTGCAAAGATTTGAGTCCCTACGCTCAAGAGATCGCACGCAGAGGCCAATGTCAGAATGCAGCGTATCTGGTCCTTTTCCCTGAAGCATGTCACAGCATAAATGTTGCCTCTGACGCCATATTGTCCTGGATCCAGCAAGATCAGAGTTATGCAAGCTTTATCCGTAATGACATTATTGATATAGAAAAAATTAGAGAATCTAGTGTCATACTTGTTCGAGACTACCAACATAAGTATCACAAGTTAAATTACCGCTTCAATCAACTTAATGCCAATTGTGAGAAACTTGAGGAAGAAATGAAGAAAATGGTATCCAAGAGAGAAGATTTGCTGATAGAAGAAAGTGCTTTGACTAGCCACAGCAATGACATGCAGGTACAAATTGAGATAAAGGAGTACAGACGTGATGAGTTGCTGAAACGAGACTCTGACATGGATTCTGATGTCATGTACGAGAAATATGACGAACTATCTGCAGAGATACGTTTCCTAAAAGCAGAATTGCCGTCTGTAAAACGAACCCTGATGAATGTTAAATTCAAGCTGGCAACGATAGCAAAGAAGAAGGAGGCTTTATCTCAAAAGAAGACAGATTTAGCAAGCGTTAAAGAAAAGATGATGGAGGTCAACCAACAAAAAGAAGAAGCTGAACATTGCCATTCAAACGCAGAGCAAGCCCTGGAGCTAGCAAAGAAAATATTGCGGTACAAAAGCAGTAATGACGTTATGGGGAAAATTTTTTACCAGCAACCTGTAGAAACCAGTCGCACCAGACTGCCTGGCCAAAGAAGTAAAGAAGGTGCGTACTTCCAATCCTAATGTCATGATTAAAAGTAATTCAGAATTTCTTTTTGTCATGGCTTTGTTTAGATTAGAAGTTCATTTTGTTTGTCCCTAGTCGCTTGGTAGATAATCTGTGAGAGGTTAACGAGAAAGACCACAACATTGATAGTTTCCATTGCCGTTGGAAGTGACCAAAAGTGTCAGTTTTTAAGATATAAGGCAGTATAATTCATGTTTAGCTGAGCCCATAATGAATCAAACAGAAAGAAATGAAGGAATTCTGAAAAATCTTAGGAGCCACTCATAATTCTAAACCAAACAACCATAAAAAAGGAGAATGAATGAACGAGACAGCACGAGACTAAGTGATATAAAATCAATGTATTGTGAACCAATACACAATTTTCTCCGTATATAGAGTCTCAGACTGGCTGACTGAGCAACCATGCAGCCATCTAGGCATTTGTACCAGCAGTTGATGTTGTTTTACATAGGGAACTTTTGCTTCTTTGAAATGGAAATGGAAACGAAAAAAACCTATATTTGTCTGCAAACTAGACACAGGTTGCACTCCTGGTTTACAATATTGTGTGGAGAAAATATTACATTTTATTCTGTTTTTAATTCTGAATTTCTTTTAATCATGACATGATCTCCACAGTGTGATAATTATCATTCAAAATGACATGTATGTTTACCTGTTCAGGTAAACAAAGTATCGTCTAAGGGCAGCAAATAACGAAAGCATTTTTTAAAATAAACTTTGTAAATAAGCTTTGGTTGAGACTTCGAATAAAGGTATTGATAGAATCCACCGAAAGTCAGAAATAGCCGCAACTCTTTTAGTGAAAAAGCGATAGAAATGTATCGAGGGTATAATCCAAGTTTGAAAATAATCATTTTTTTTTCTTTATTTGAGACACTGAAAATGTGCATTGTGCATTAAATTGGTGCACCATTCTCACTGACTTGCGTACTAAGTAATTGTGACACTCAGCGGACCAGTAATTGAAAATTAACAGATTACACAGGTGCCAACAGATAAACAGCGCTCATATCTGTGAGGCTAAATTATCTTTCTCTCTGTTGCTGCAGCTTTTCTTATTAATTCTTCTTCATCCTCATCAGACCACGCACATGAAAAACTCCATCCAGACTCTTGCAATCACTATGCTCTTCTGTATCCGCCATGACTCTTGGCTAAGTGAAGGCACTCTGGCTAATAACAAATTCACCCAAGACAGCGGGTTGGGTTTGTAACGTCACCAACACTTACCCACATCGGATCGGAAAAATTCCAGCGCTTTCCTGTAGTAAATGTTGTGCACTTTTGGAGCAAAATAAACACTATTTGAATGAGAAATTTAACATTTTTGTTTTCAAATATCATTTCTAACCACCCTAAACTTCAACTTTCTAATTTGTGGTACCCACCCAATCAAGATGACCTTTAATACTTTCATCAGGGCCACCTTTGCTAACTTCGACGGTCTCCCGACCAAAGATTTTTTAGAGGTCACAAATAATGATATCATATACACTTTGTAGTGAATAGCAAAACAACTCGTAGCATGATTACATGAGGTAGTCGGGTTGATCTTAGCTTCCCCAGGTCGGTCCCTGTGTAATAGAAAACGACAAAGTAATTACAGCAGAAAACATTTTCAAGATCTTCTCATATGTTGCATATCATAAATGACTGCATCACTGTCTAGCGGATAAACTTTCCAGGAAATCGGGTTACATTCCCATTAAGCTTAAATCATTTAGTAATATCGCCAAATCGTTTGGTGATATTCCTATAAACATTTAGCGAAATCGCTAAATCCTTTGAAAGTAGAGCTAAATAATACACATTAAGGCATATCCCTAAACAATTTGGCATTATTCTCCAAACATATAGTGATATGCCTAAATGTGTATGATTAAGCGATATCTCCAAATGATTTAGCGATATCTCTAAATGATTTAGCGATATCGCAAAATGATTTAGGGATATATCTAATTGATTTAGTGACATAGCTGAATCATTTGGCGATATGGCTAAATAACATATTTAGTGACATCGCTAAATGTATTTCCGCTTCCCGTCCTATTTTTGTTAAGTCTAGATACCCATTTGGAGGGAAATTAGGGATAGAAATTCAGTGTCACGATTTTTAGGCTACCAAAATTATATTAGCTTCCCAAGTTAGATCTAACCAGCGTGTTCCCTGTAAAAGTTTATCACCGAGTTTGTCGTCAAACTTACCAGTTAGGCTTACAGGTCCATATTCTCTCTCTTTCGTGCCAATCACTATGCAGGCACAGGACAATTACCGAGCACGCAACGATTCACTTATCTGGCGATATCGCTAAATCGTTTGGCGATATCGTTGAGTACGTCTTATTTGGTGATATGTCTAAATCATTTTGCGATATTGCCGAATGATTTAGGTATATCTCTATATATCATATAGAGATACCACCAAGTGTGACCATTTGGCGATGTCGCTAAATGATATCGTGACATCGCCAAATAGGACTTAATGTCAAAACGGCTTGCCTTATTTTAACGGCGCAAATGATGTGATGTAAAGGAACTCTTGGGCAAGATTCGTACTCTGTTGACGGTCGCTGGTCGAACAGCAAACTTATCAGAGGCTTTATTACTTTTTTTTTATTTATTTTTTTTTTTACTTTTTCATCGTTAGCTTTATTATTCCTCAACGCATTAAATCCAAGTGAGACCCTTTGGCGATGTCGCTAAATAATATCGTGATATCGCCAAATAGGACAAAATGTCAAAACGGCTTGCCACATTTTAGAGGCGCAAATGTTCTGTGATGTAAAGGAACTCTTGTGCAAGATTCGTACTTTGTTGACGGTCACTGGTCAAACAGCAAACTTATCAGAGGCTTTATTATTTCTCAACGCATTGAATTTAATGTCCCTTACTTGAGTCTTTTATGATCTTGAAAAATAGGTCAAAGTCACATAACATATTACAAAATTTGACCAGTGGCCTAAGGCATATTTGATGTAAATCTTATAGTTCGATCTCAATTCTCAATTCATTATCTCAATGATAATTGATTTTTATCTTTTTTTCCTTAGTTTGTGATACTTATGGTGTTAGTTCCAGTTAATACAACTAGTGGGGCCACCATGACTCCTTACGCATTAGACGTTTGTCTGTATAATGTTCCTGTTATGAAAAATAGATATATGAACACAAGTGCACATGTAATGACCAACACCAAAAATATATTCCGTGAAATGCATGCGATATCAAACTTCTACATGTGGTACACATTCCCTCCCTGACGTTGAGATAGTAGGTTTATGTCCACAAATGATGCGATATCAAACTTCTACATACGATACATATTTCTTGTACATTTGGAATTGCTCTTTCTAAATATATTTAATTTCTTGTCCCAATTTAACCTTTGGCCCAACGTATGTTTGTTTTAATTTTATAGTTCCATTTTAATTATTACAATTATAATGAATTTAGTGTTTCGACCGCTATTGTGTAAACTCCAAATAATACCACCAGTGGCACCACCATGATCCCACATGACATAAACTTGTGTATGTATCATGTTCCTGTAATGGTATAAGAATATATGTAAACAAATTCATATATGATGAACATCACAGAAAGTCATTTCCTGAAATGTATTCACACAGTGACCCTGAGAAAGAAGGTCAGGGTCACTCAAAGTATGTAATGTTAAAGTTCTATAAATATGATACACATTTGTTGTGCATTTGGTAAAATTAGCCTTATCATCACCTACAGGTAGCGCCACAAGTGTTGCTCTGGTTTGACACCAAACTTGAAGAAGAAGAAGAAGAAGAAGAAGAAGAAGAAGAAGAAGAAGAAGAAGAAGAAGAAGAAGAAGAAGAAGAAGAAGAAGAAGAAGAAGAAGAAGAATGGCGCCTGTAGTGCGTATTCAAACAGGTTGCGCCCCCAATAACGAAAGGAACTTTTGATTTTTAATGTGTACTCTGTATTATGTTAATATCATCCACCACGTGACGCCAACGAAAATGAACGGAATCCACAGTTTTATGTGTACTTTGTGCATGCTAATGTAATCTATTTGGAACACAGATGTTTCATCACACACCAGGTTCAAAAATGGAAAGAGGCTAACTTAAAAATTGTGGACGCTATGGTGTTGACAGGCAATTGGTTGCAGACAGAAGGACGGACGGACATGAGTGATCGCATAAGCTCCTATTGTTGGAAGAGCTAAAAAACAGATAAGCGTGCCTCTAATTGTTTCATCATGTACCGATAGCGTACATATGTTGCTGAATATGTGTCACTTGCCAAGTCAGAGCTGGCCTTGATTTAATTATTGGGCGAATGTAATCCTGACAGAGTTTACTGATTTTCCCTCTCACTACTCTGTGCACAGAATACATATTGAACGGGTTTTTTCCGCAATGAGAAAACTGGTGAATAATCTGAATGATATCGTGCTGCGTGTTAAGAATCTTAAACAGTCCCTTTACAGCAATAATATAGGGTTTATGCTTTCTCAGACGGTCGACGGCATAACACACTGGTTTCATTATATTTATGTTAGGTATGCCAACATGTCAGTAATGTTATGATCAATCGCGTTAATCTTGAAAGACACAGAGAGTAAAACAAACAGATACATCTGTGTTGGTTACAGGATAATCGTCATCAGGAGTTCATATCCAGGGCCGTGAAGATCTATGGTAACTACTGTACACAATACAACCAATATAATTTCAATTTGTGTAGTTGTAGGCTTTCGTCGAAAAAGGTTTCGTGACATGTTCAAGTGACGCTTTCTCAAGAAATGCTATCAAATGAAACCTAAGCGGCAAGTGTTCGCGGAGGACAATGTACTTAACTCATTCCAAACCAGCCCTCCTTTTCGTGAATATATCCACTATGTCTAGATGAAAATTGTATTTTCAAATTCTCCGTAAGATAAACTTTCATTCAAGTACGAACACGCCTGGTATGCGGACTGTGAGTGGGTTTTCCATTGCCTGGTGTTGCAGCCACTTCAAAAGCAGGTGTGGCAAGATTTGCAAGTAAATATGTAAAACCATTGGGCAAGGCATTTACCATCACAGTTTAGAATGAGTTAAAAGGTAATATTAACACATCAAGACATGGCTCGAGCAAACATGTCTAACCAGTCACTTATTCTCAAGCTGAGCAAGTGAAAAAATGGAATAGGCTCAAAATATTGAAAAAGGGTAAATCATCTTTTTCGTTGTTCTAATGCACCACACGTATTGCACTCCTTTGAAAGTATAACAGTTTCAGGCAAAAGTAACAGAAGTCAAAGTGCGAAAAAAAAGTGTCAAAATCGTAAACGTACATATATGGACGTGACTAAAACCACGACACATTATGTTACTTGTTTATATGCTTGCAGATCCTTTCGAGAGAGCGTGCGATGTTGTATGTCTTAATATAGAAAATGACTGGGCAAAACTCTATCGGAACTTACCCTTCTTTCCCAAAAGAGGCATTCATAACATTGACATGGACGTCAAGGAATTAACTGAATCTGTGGCCTGGGCCAGCCTCCGAGATACAGCGACCCGTAGTCTGCACCGCTGGAGGCGCCACCATACAAGAGCCAAGCTTGAAGATCTTGAGGAAGGGCTCAATATGATCCACCGTGTCGACATACTCCAAATGGTTGAGAATGAATTGAATCCACCTGAGCCAGAATCAGAACAAGAGGACAACCAGAAACCTTTGGTAGAAGAATATTTGTTGCCTTTCCTTAAGGAGGTTGAACGTTTTGATCAGCTTCGAGCTGCGAACAGAATTTAATATGGGACACCTGTGATAAAAAAAAATCCCATACCATCAATCAGTGGGAGTGTGTATATTATACCAGGGACGTGTTAATAGCAGGTTCCTGATTATACTGAAATTTAAGACATGATTTCCCGTAGAACTCCATCGAGCCAACATCGCAAACAGTACAACAAAAACAAAAGACAAAACGAACAAGGCGTAAATCAAGTATTATTCACACATCATTATACGTATATACTAATAGTAGTAGTAGTTGTAGTAGTAGTAGTAGTAGTAGTAGTAGTATAACTCATATATATATATTTATATATATATATATATATATATATATATATATATATATATATATATATATATATATATATATATAAGAGCATTTTAGTTGGACGTTCGTTTTCTTCGGTTTTCTTTGGTTTGGCAATAGATGGTCCAAGATTAGATTTGGCACTGATCTAAATATCTTATCGGAACGTAATAGGCCCACAAAACACCATGACCTGATCCACAAATATGCAAACATATACAACTGACAAACAAAAGGTTTGGAGCAGATGTAATTGTACAGGTTAAAAAGGGTTCCTTCGATGATCGGATATCGGAGAGCTGTTTTCAGATTAAAGATCTGATGACCAACATAGAACACAATGTCAAATTAACTGATATGTGTTTCAGAGCGTCTAAGCTTTCCATTCAAAACAGTGGAACAAGTCGTCGCCCTTCTTTCTGATGTGTGCAAGATGGCTGTCCGAATCCTAGAGATTCACAGTATCGACTATCGGAAAATAAAGAACGGTATCAAACGTTAGGACCATGAGTATAACGGGATACATTTTGAATTTAGGGTCATGAGAATTTTTTATCCGACGTTAATGGTTACCCATATCAAACTAATGTGGAGCAGTACACTCAGACCCTCACATCAAAGCTAGTGTCTGAATAGGTAATCAAGTATCTATTGGTGCCTTTTATCGGTGTTGAAGCAATTGGGACATCTGACGGGTATGGACATTTTGATAAGTCGCAATTATAATAATGCGTTCACAGTGAATATAACTGCATTGCTTTAAAATTTTAGCACTTCTATTATAAAATTGTATGAACCCTTAGCAATAACTGACCACTTTTTGTGAAATTTGTCCTCATGATGAATCTCAAATTCCCATCATTTTTGTACGTGCAGACGTGACTATACGCAAGAATGCATAGCTGCTGATTTTATTTTTGAAAAATGGTTGACAGTGCAGGAAATCTGGTGTTGTACACAACTGAAACGTAAGTTGGGGTGATTTCTGATTTTGTTGTTAACACTTAGTCTTCTCAGGTTACACGCCACAGCTGGCAATGACGACATATGATTACCAAAATTAGTTAACTCAACTTAATAGTATCTCCCAGTTGTGCACGTGCACAAATCAATCATCTGACTCTGAGAGAGTGAATCGTAAATGTGTCGCATTCGTTAGAGTCAAGCTCCCTGTCCATTTAAATCTATAAATGGTGGAATTTGGGAAAAAGACATTATATCATTTTACATGTTCACCATAATAAAGACTATGCCACTGTGCAAGCGTGACACTGTTCAATTTGTCCCAATTTAGAAACAAAGCTATTTTGAGAGAGAAATATATCTGCATAGTTTTTTTAAGCCAAAAAGGGTGATTTAGTCTCGAACAACTTTGCAAAATTTATTTTAGTGCATGAAGGAGCAAACACGCGGAGCTTGGTCTGTTTGCACGCTGTGAACAATTGTAAATCAACAGTGCTTTATGAAACAGCGGATGTATTGCGTATTTAAAGAGGACCACATGTCAGATGAAATTACATTTTGCAAGTACTGAAGGAAAATTAGTAAATAAAATCATATTTCCGGTTTTTGTAAAGGCAAAAATGGCATAATCGTATCACATCGTGTTGTCTGAGAAGTACGGTGAATTTACGTCAACCTGTGTTTCTAAAAACCGCTACAGGGACACATTATTCGACATTAAAAAAGCCACGCGTATGGTTTGTACCCATCGAAGATAGATACGTAACAAACCATGTACATCAATAAGCGACAGTGATAATGTTGTCATCACGGATACAATAGGCCTATAGCGCCTTACTTCAGATACCACTAGAATGGGATAACACTTGCCTTTTCAGACCATATTTTTCAGGTCCCTGGGGCCATCTTTGCAATGTAGGCCCAATTTGACCTCCATTAATGGCTGATTTACATTGTTTAGGATATTGCAAAAACAATCCCTTAAACGGTCTCATGTCCCAGCTCGTTCAAGTTTCAGCGCATTCTCGCGAAAACATTGCAACTTGCCAATTGCTACTTTTAATCGAACTTAAGTTTTCAGATTCAAAATTGCACACATACAGTTTGGCACTGATCCATAAACTTGGACGGTGTGTTGTCTGGATAAAAATCAGCGGGGACCATATCCACAAGGGCGGGCATGACAAATGTGATTTATGAAACATTTTTGTCATTATGTATTAGTGACAGCTAGTATATATTCAGAATTAATAACACGACAATGTGATGGAATTATCTCAAAATTTGACGCAGAAATATGGACAATACAAAAGAACGTTTGAGTATTATTACATTTAAAACATTTAGGTCTACACCTGGATTGTCATGGTTTATTGTGAATATGGTCCCCGCCGATTTCAACAGTTCACGAAGCACACCGTCCTATGCATAGTCTATGGATCTATGCGAAACTGTCTGTGTGCAATTTTGAGGCTGAAAACTTTTACTTAATTAAAAGTACCAATTGACGCAATGTTTTCGTGAGAATGTGCTAAAACAAGCTGGGACATGGGGTCGTTAAGTAGACGCAGAAGCGAAAATCTTTTTCCCAAACAAGGCTTTTGGCACGATTCTAAACAATGCACGTCAGTATTTGGAGGAACGCCTGTTCCATGTTACCACTTTTGAACTTGCCCAAGGAAGTTGTCTCTTCAAGAAGAAACTACTATATACATAATTTAATCATGTATGTAAAACTTGGAAAACTCTACCATGTTCAAATTTGCCATTGTGATTCTAGATCTTTAAATAGTATATCTCAATCGAACAATTCTTTCACTGTACCTCAAAGTAGCTACCTTTTCAACGCACATCTGATTATCTGATGGAAGATGTATAATCACTCTGTAGACTACGTCAATGGTTTAGGCGCTATTTCTGGCAGCGACACAGTTCAGTGGAAAGTCGTAATAGTCAGGCAGCCAGGTGAGTAGACCTTGACCTGGCGGATTTACTTTATCTCTCACTTGATTCCGTGGTGAAATACAATAAAACTGAAGGGTAAATTGAATTTGCCCGTGAGCATTTTTCAGAATTCAAGATGACGGCCAATATGGCTACCAGATTTATGTTTTCATATAAATTGACTTTTTTCAGTGAGCCTACACACGCTTTTGATTTTCGTTAGTTCCTTTTTGAGGTTTGTGATGGTGACCGACTCAACTGGTATACTTGTGAGACTCTCAGAAGTCAAAGTCAAGGTCAGTAGGTAAGGTCACGGGAATTCGTGGCCAAGAAAAATAGTGCATCACATTTCAGGGAAAATATTACATTATGATCATCCGTATATTTTGTACATAACAGGGTCATTTTATGCATCAAGATGGCTGATTATGTGGGATTGGTAGTAACAGAGATAAATGGGACAGCCCAAAATTATGAATTTTATTTCTGTAATTTCAGGCCTCCGGCCTATATAACAATAGTGTTGAAACATGTTCATAGGTGGTACAGCAATAAATAATATATACAAATATATATTCAGTTTACAATGTATATATACTGCTTAACTTAAACCCTTCATGTACATGCATAGATAAATTTACCAGTATCTTGTGATCAGTATTTTGCATTATGCTGTTAAATTAAAAACACTTGCTGTCATCTGTAATATCTGTGAGAAATATTTTTCCCTAAGAAATTTATATTTTGGGTACATAAAAAGAAAATGAAACTCATCCTCAATACCTCTAGTGTTTGTTACATCTACACAATGCAGACAATATCTAAAGTCTCTCGATGTATTTTTATGTCTACCCGTTTCTATACTTAAATCATGACAAAAAAGGCTGAACCTTGCTAGAGCATTCCTCCATTTTCAGAGCTTCACATCAGTAATATATCTTTCAACATTTAGCAAAGTCTTAAAATCACTGTAACATTTTAACTTGCTATTCTGGGTAATATCACTTCTCCACTGCTGCAAAGCTGAATCTTTCAATCTCTGCATAAACTCACATGCAAATAGCTTGCTGTTGCGAACTTCTTGTGAAATCCAGTCAAACCAAATCCATATTTAAATAAAATATTTTTACACTATTTGTCCATGTTTTTCTGCCTGCTTCATCCAAACTTTTTAACATAATGTAACACTGTTTGGGATATCTATCCTTTTCTATCGATATCAACTTTATCCAAAATTGTTTACAACGTGTCATATAATGCACTATCAGTGGTTGTCTTCCACTCTTTCCCAATACAGCAGAATTAGAAGCAGTTGCAGGTGATCCCCCAAAAATATTTACAAAACTGAACTTGTACATTCTCCACTGCTTCAATAAACTGGGTGCCCCATACCTCTGAGCCATACAACATTATTGGTACAATCGTGTCGTCAAAAATATGAAAAACTACTTTGTATGATAATCTTCCACGTCTCTTTTCATTTTGTCTAAAAAGTGCAATAATTCTCTTGGCTTTTCAAGCCTGATTTTTTAGAGCTGTGGACCAACTCAGCCTAGTTGACACAATTAAACCAAGATATTTACAGTATGATGCCACTTCTAGTCTTTCCCCCTTAAAGTAAAACTTTTCATTCTTGTGCAGTGGTCCACAATTTCTACACACCATAAGTTTACTTGCTTCGGCAGTACATATACTAAAATTGGAACGATACAGAGAAGATTAGCATAGCCCATGCACAAAGACCAAAACTTCAATATAAACACCCCAATAGAGCAGAATGTTTTAGTACACGCAGATGGTATTTGTTTGGAAGAGTTAAGTGTTTGAGCTCCCATCATGATCAGGTCATGTTTGTACATACATTTAAAAGTGTTTATTTCAGTTCTTCAGATGATTAAGTCTTGTTGTTAGTCCAGGTGGTGAGCCCATGTGGAGGGCTGGACAGTGTTGGGCCTTTGTCCCATGCAGTCCGCATCCCATAACATAAACTGGTTGGAACTGGAGGTGATACACTTAGCATTCCTCCACTTCCAGGACCTGGTGGAGAACACATTCTCATTATGTGCAACAACAGAACCATGACTGCCTACCTCAACCGGCAGGGCGGGTTGTGCTTCCGAAAGGGGATGAAATTACCTAGACACATCACTTGACGGTGCTCCAGACATGACATTTGCATGCATGTGAGGCATGTCCCTGGACTTCAAAATGTCCTGTTCAATGACCTCTTGAGAAGAGGTCAGCCAGTAGGGATGAAATGGTCACCTTACCGATGGGTCATTCAGGCCATGTGGACCAGGTGGGGTGCTCCACATGTGGATCTGTTTGCAACAAGTGCAAACACAAAACTTCCAGTTTGTGTGTCACCTGTCCTGGATCCTCAGGCCCTAGCCATGGATGCTGTAGCCATGGACTGGGACAAGCTTTCGGATTACACCTTTCCACCTCTTCAGATCCTCCCCCAAGCGTCCTGTGAAATGTATGGTCCCATGGCAGCAACCCGATCTTGGTTTTCCCCTGGCGACTGATGACAGATTGGTCCCTGGACCTTCTGAAATAAAGCACTGAGGCACCGCTACTTTTTACCAGCATGGCCGGAAGTTCTGGTGCAACCATAGACAAGTGTGTTCCACAAAATCCTCAAGTACTCAACCTGCATGCTTGGCAGTTGTGGCCTGGCACATCCGTGACAGAGGTTTCTCGGAATTGGTCACAGATAGAATTGCTGGAGGGGGGCTTTGAAACTCGTCTATAGCAGTTATTTTTGCTTGATGAAAGGCTTGTTTAGATTGGTGTATAGGTGATAAACACACCCATGGTCCCCTCGTATCATGGACATCGCAGACTTCCTTCTGTACAAGTTGGAGGTCCTCAGTAAGAGCTCAAGAATCATGAAGGGGTTTTGGTCCACCATCTCCTCAACCCTGGCGAACTTGTTAGACATTCGCATAGGGAGGGATCTTTATTTGTCTTCGCATCTAGTGTCCTTCTACACAGACAGATTGGTTGACAGACAGGTCCTACCATGGTGGGACCTCCGCCTGGTCTAAGTCCTGTTGAAGAGGTGGCCCTTTGAGTGCCTAGAGGACCCACGTCAGGTGGACCTCAAGTACTGAACGTGGAAAAGTTTTTTCTAATAACACTTTGGGGGCTAGAAGAAGCGAAATCTATGTTCTGACACTTGGCCAAATCCAATGGTCGCCTGACCACTCCCAGGTGACCCTGAAACCTCACTTGGGCTTTACTGCAAAGTACCAAGTGGCTCAAGATACATCTATGACCCTTAGGGGCTTTACCATTTCTGCTATGGATATGGTTCTACCTGCTGAGGAAAGAGCCTTGTGCACTGTAAGAACTCTCCATTGGTATGTCTCATGCACTGACGGTGCCAGAGGTCATAGGAGCGCCCTTTTGCCCCTGGATAACTCTTGAAAGGAATAGGTCTGGCAAAACACCATCTTATCGTATACTAAGCACGCCATCCTGAAGGCCTATGGGTATGCTTTAGAAAGGCCTTCAGCCTTATATACATCTACTGCTTCTGCTACTTGCGTTTCTACATCTCAAATGAGAATGAAGGGAAATGATTGACACAAAGAAAAACTATCAAGGATTTTGAGCACAAAAGTGCCCTTCACCTTGCAATATGACCTTAAGCATGCTACAGGCTACTTATTCTGCTATAGGCTACTGCTACTGCTACTGCTACAGCTACTGGAATTGACATATAAAAATGAAATAAAGAATTGACACAAGAAAACCATGGCTAGTATACTGCATTTCTTGGAGAAAATACCCTTGACCTTGTAATATGACCTTGACCTTAACCTTTGATGACCTCAGTATTCCTAATGAGTCAGACATTATTATGATTACTTAAATAGTAAAGAAACACATGACCCATATTCATTAATTCCAAACCCAACAATGACAGCAAAGAGTTTCCAGACTTGCCAAAGTATCAACATTTCTCTTCCAATACCAATGTAAAGAAACTAATTTCACTCCTGACTTGAGACAGGCAGTCACCCATAAAAGGCAACTGGTGGTTTTAAACCGGTCCTCTCAACCTTAGAAATATCCATCATCAACTGCACACACTAATTCTTTTCCAAAATGTATAGGCCTAACCTAAGTTTAAAGTAAAAGAGTAAAGTAGGCCTACATCGTTTTTGTGATATTGATGAATCTGGAACATAAACACACTCTACCTCCACTATAACTATGAGTCGGAGAACAAAGCCCACAGCACAACATAGCCAATGAAGTAATTTTCAAATAGTAAAGAAACACATGATCCATATTCATTAATTCCAAACCCAACATTGACAGCAAAGAGTTTCCAGACTTGCCAAAGTATCAACATTTCTCTTCCAATACCAATGTAAAGAAACTAATTTCACTCCTGACTTGAGACAGGCAGTCACCCATAAAAGGCAACTGGTGGTTTTAAACCGGTCCTCTCAACCTTAGAATTATCCATCATCAACTGCACACACTAATTCTTTTCCAAAATGTATAGGCCTAACCACCCAAAACACAAATTTCATTTCTTCTGCCAAAAACAAGAGACCTGTTAGGCCTATCACCTTTTAGTTCTCCCGACTTGTCAGTCAGCTAAGTTTAAAGTAAAAGACTAAAGTAGGCCTACATCGTTTTTGTGATATTTATGTAAAGTAAGAGTAAAGTAGGCATACATCGTTTTTGTGATATTTATGTAAAGTAAAAGAGTAAAGTAGGCCTACATCGTTTTTGTGATATTTATGTAAAGTAAAAGACTAAAGTAGGCCTACATCGTTTTTGTGATATTTATGTAAAGTAAAAGACTAAAGTAGGCCTACATCGTTTTTGTGATATTTATGTAAAGTAAAAGAGTAAAGTAGGCCTACATCGTTTTTTGTGATATTTATGTAAAGTAAAAGAGTAAAGTAGGCCTACATCGTGTTTGTGATATTTATTATCTATTTAGAACCCTCACATTACCAAATTCGGTCAAGAATTTACCAACAGAGAGTCAATATTTGTAATATCTTTCCTTGGCGGCCATATTGCCTGCCATATTGAAATTTGAGAAATGCTTAAGGGTAAACTCAATTTACCCGCCAGTTTATGTTTATGTGACATTTAAGGCTGCAGAATCAGATACGAAAAAAAACCCAAATCAATCAAGTCAGGGTTCCATTAAAAATCAACATTGGCTCCCTGACTATAAGTAACGTAGCGCAAGGATCTGCTAATCTACAATATATATAACAGTTGGTTTTCACACCAATAATCTATCTTTCACTCTAGTTAAAAAGATAGTGGTTTGGCTATCAAGTTAGTGCACATTTTCGGTCGGCTGCTGCTTGTAGCAGACCGGATATATTCATATAAAAACCACATGAATCCCAGTTGACAATTATTCGGTTCAGTTATCATATCCGTAACCAAATGTACAGTGTGGAAAGGCGCAGAAGAAAACAAAAAAGAAAACAACAACTAAGAGAAAATTGAACCAATTGCTTACCCTTAATGAAGACTTTTATTTATCTGTTTTGTAATTTGGGAAGAAGCACAGAAATTCCCACCCAAATGGATGCGATTTACGAGGAAATGTCCGACGTAAGGGAATCTATCTCTGATAGCGTACCGCGACCTTGGGTGTCGTGCTGTTTATTGATTTTTATCCATACACCCATCAAAACATAGACCTAGGCTTACGCTTACGACACCGTTGGATGTGATCATTCACACATTTTTCATTGCAAGGTTCAAATTATGCTGTCAAAAATGCAAATACATTTCTTCGCAAACATATTTTGGGCTCACCTGTCAATGTTATAATCAAACTTGACCAAAAAAAACATAAACAATAAACAAACAAAAAAGCAAATAAAACAACAACAACAACAACAACAAAACACGGGTGAATGAATTATTAACAATCGGCGGGGTAACAAAGAGATAAATGCTGATTGTTCGGACCTTATTATCGTTTTTTGACTTTTTCCATGACTCGTGTGTCTCAAAAAATGGAGAAATAATTTTACATTTTCATACCGTAATTTGAAATTATAATTTTTTTTCAATTACTTTTTAAAGATGTCCCTTGGCTTAGGTTGCAACTTTAATTTGAGTTCTTTCATATTATCTGATGATATTATCAAAAAGTTATCCTTCATAAATGTCTGAAATCCGCAGTCTACATATAATGACTAAAATTGTACTCAAATGTCGTTGTTTTTTCAGTGTTTTTCTCCAAGCGATAAATAAGTAAATGGGCATATCCCAACGATTTTTAAAATGTATAGTTTGTCAGGTATATCGATAAAGATAAATGAGCATTGTCACACCAAAATCCGCCATAATTTTTTTATGTTACCTTCCTTTTCACAACTTCACCCATTAACCAATACTACCTTGATCCCAACGACATGACGTCCCTGCATTGTTATGCTGCCATCGGTGGAAGGTTTGGGCCAAAGTGTAATATACTGCTGTTACCAATTAAAAATAAAATAAAACTATGATGGGTAATTTCTCATGCACGAAATCGTGGCAAATGGACGGGATTTCAAAAATGCATAGTTTGATGGGCGTATCGGGAAGAAATGTGCACCAAAATCCGCTGTACTTTATCATGTTAGCTTTCCTTTTACCACTTTACCCATTTACCGAACTATCTTGATCGTAATCAGGTGGCACCGCTGAACTAAACTGATGGGCTCTGATCAACAAAATTCAGTTCCAATTATTCATTGCATGTGAAATCAAATTGATCTAAGTTCTTGCAAGCCCTCTCATCAGGCAAATATGACAAACTGGGCATCGACAGAAGCTAAAGATTATGTAATGAATGCCAAAAGGAAGAAGTTGAAGATGAGCAACATTTTTATCCGTATGCAGCGCGTACTCAACTCAAATAAAGTGATCATGTAAGAGATCAAAACAGAAGAAAAGCAATTCGTAAACCCTTCCACCCTCAAATAAAACATTCTATTCACTTAATGCTGAGTGTAGTTTTTTACATCAGCATCCAAATTTTGCTGTGAATGTCTTGATGGAGTAACAGCTCAGTTGGTGTCCAGAGTACGCCAGAAACTTCATTCATCCATGGGCAAGACACCTGTTCATTCATTCATTGTTCCGTCCACAATTCCTTTCTAGCTGACACTGTATCGTTTTAGTTAGTGTTATCTGCAACCGCAAGATGGCAGCATCTCGATGTAGCTGTCGTTGACAAAATTTGTTCATTCCGTGGCACAACGAGGGCGCTTTGCGCAATGAGGTTTAACACATAAAATTACGAGCAAAGGAACACAATCTGGTTAGTCGTAAAACCTTAATCAGGACGGCCTGGGAATCTTTGCTCACAAAACGAAGCATCAATCAATCAATCAATCAACCGACTCGGTGAAAGGAGAGGAAAATATCAATCAAGGCAATAAACATCATGGTATGGTCCCTTCAATGAATCCAGTCGGTCACATGACTGAATCTGACATATCGACCCCAAGCTTTTCCGACAAGCGGAAACCTCACTGCCACGTATATGCTGGTAAAATGGAATGATGTGATGGATTTAACGTCAGTTTATCTTCTATATGGAAACGATAAGTAGTCAAATGACCATACGGCTGGCAACACCAGACGACCTGCAAGCGATATGATGGCAGAACAAGAGGTGTATACCTCTGAAGAGGCGTTCTGGTATGAGAACGGTAAGGGAGATCATTATAAATTCTGCAGCGTGAGGACGTAGACCCAATGATGTCATCATATATAGCCGACTTCGGTTCACATGGAGGATGGGCCCCAGATGCAGGGAGCCTGACTGCCATTCGTTGTTTCGGAACAATGATATGAGATTTTTAGACAATCATTTTTATTTATTTATTTATTTATTTATTTATTTATTTATTTGTTTGTTTGTTTGTGTGTTTATTTATTTATCAATTTATTTGTTTGTTATTATTTATTTATTTATTTATTTATCAATCACCCAAAGCGATCGAATATCAACTAGAATCAATTGTTGTTTATGTTGCTCTGAAAATCGGCCAAGGCGCGCCTGGATGAGCGCTGAGCTAACTTCAGTAGAGGCAAATTTGTGGACATCCACTTTCAGTTTTGTGTACATTTTTAGCTGACTTGTTAGTCAGCTGATCTTGTAGGATGGTCCGTCGTCCGTCCGTGCGTCCACATTTTCGACTTCTCCAAACCGTCAGCCAGATTCTCTTCAGTTAAAACTTGGTGGGGATGTACATTGGCCTGGGTTGGTCTCTTATCAAGTTTGTTTAAATGGTCACGCTTCAGTGATTTTTTTCTTTTTGGGGGCAAATCATAAAAAATCTCAGAAATCGCTCACTCAATACCTTTGATCTCACACAGGAACACTCCTAGAGACTCTATTTCGTAATTCGTTCACCAGGTGGCGCTGCAATTTTTCTGCATTTTGTTAATGGTTTTTTGTGTTTTTGATATTTTCGACTTCTGCAAAACCGTCACTCAGATTAAGTGGAAACTTGGTGGATATGTTCCTTGTGGAAGGGTCAAATAAAGGTGTTCACTATGTGGCACTGCTGTGGATTTCTGATTTTTCATGATTTTCTCAAATCGTATACTTGCCGGTAAATACACGTTCCTGTTGATTACTATGTAAGTAAATGGAGATTCTAAGGCTAATTCACATTTTGGACTTCTTCGAAGAAATTGTCGGTCAGATTGACGTCAAATTTGGTGACAATGTACCATGGGTGGGTCGCTACCAAGTTTGTTCAAATAATCTCGCTCCATTGATTTTTTATTTTTTTTATTCATTTATCTATTTTTTTTTTTTTTTTTTTTTGCAAATCTGAAAAAAAAATTGATAATAGGAAAGTTTAACATGTGAATATCTTGTAATGGTTATAACCTAAATAATTTTGGCCAGATTTGTGTCAAACTTGGTAGGGATATACCTTTGATAAGTGGGTACCGATTTTGTGCAAGTGGTCATGCTCCAGTGATTTTTGAATGGACCTTGACCAAGGTTAAAGGACAACTGACATGAAATTAACTATTGACTTGATAACTTGAGATCTATTTTGAGTTAGGACCTTGATGTTGCACGTGTTAATGTTTCTCTATGAAGTTCACACTTAGATCGTACATGAGTGACCTCATTTCTAGGGTCACAGTGCAACATACGTGAATTTTGCTCTTCACTATAACTTGAGAACTACTTGAAATGGGACCTGGATGTTGCACATGGTAGTGCTCTTCCATAAAGGTCAGACTTACTCAGTACATGGACGACCTTGATCCTATCCGAAATTCACAGAGCCACAAGTGTGATGAATCTCTAGATCAGCTGAGCATGGGTTGTTCACACAGCCTTCTTGTTTTAATTGGTATTTTTTTCCCCAAAATACGTCTCCAACACCTCGGATGTGATTAATTTCAGACTACCTTTTGTGTGCATGCCATTATGTAAGCCATGTAGTCAAGTAAATGGAAGCCCACTGACTCTAATTTGTCGAATTTCTCAGCCAGAATATCAAAACAATGATCCATACGCTTTTTACAGTTTGGTCTGTCATAGTTGGGCATACTATATTTTAGAGTGCATTTTAGCAGGTAGGTCTTATTTGAGAATAAAGAAAGACACAAGGAAAAGGCTTACGTGCTCATATATGGGAAACAAGTTCAGGGACAGATCTTGGCCTTCAAATTTGTAACCAATGCCCAAATCAAGAAATAAAACCGTTATCACTCCAGAATTCGACCTAACTCTTTCATGTTAAAATAAATTAGCCATTCACAAATTTCTTTGCCCGATGAATGAAACATTAGCATTTGTCTAATGGCACGAAAGGTCCCAGAAGTTGAATATTTTATATCTAAATACCAGGCAATAAGATATTGCTGTTTTGAAAATACACTAGTGGACACCTCGACTCCAGCGTGCAGTTGAGGTTAAAACTTTGTGAGGGTATACATCTAGGATTAGTTCATGGCGTTAAAATTTGAAAGCAAGACAGGCCAGGAGTTCATCTTCGTGGGGAATAGAAACTTTTTTTTGCTGCATGGAAATACCAGTCAATAACGATGTGGTTTCAATACTTACAGTGATGTTATTCCTATTTCAAAATCACAACTTACGTTGCATTCGAAAAAAAGAAAGGAGGAAATAGGAAGTGTTTAGTAATCTGATTTCCCAGTGTTTACCTGGAGTTGGAGTACAGTGTGGCGCCTGCAAAATGACAAAGGAAGTCTCCTCTTCAAGTCCCAAGAAGCTACCACAGGTGACTTACACAGTAAACTTGTTGTTAGATATACATAGAAGGAATCAAGTGCCGATTGAGCTACAATTTATATGTACATGTGGTGATATTAATGTTCATGGTGCAAAGAAAGGTTGATCTATCTATATATGCAAATATTGTAAGTTTTACTGTTTGTGTTACATATTTTGCGTAATAAAAAATGGAATTAGTTATGAGATATTAAGATAGTTAGAAAATCGGAAATCGGACACTTTCAAAATACATAATTGGTGCCTGTTTATATGTCGTTGCCTTCAGGTCTTTAAGCCAGGGATACTGTTGTGAGCATGGTACCACACTACTACATTTTCTCAGAGAAGCATAGACTGCAGTTGCTTGCATAGACAGACTTAAGTATCACTACTGTTTGCATGGGTACATGGTCTGAGCTCGCGAAAAGGCCATCAGTGCAAAAAAAAAAGGTATGAGAGACTGGAAAGTAGGCATGTGCCCCCACCTACACGTGCCTCCGGGATTTTTTAGAAAACTCCTAATTTTTTAGTCTTAATAAACAGGAAATTATAGCTTTAATGATAGACGATACACCAGAGGAGACAGATAAGACAACAAATTCAAACAGTAATAATAATAATAATAATAATAATAATAATAATAATAATAATAATAATAATAATAATAATAATAATAATAATAATAATAATAATAATAATAATAATAATAATAATAATAATAATAATAATAATAATAATAATAATAATAATAATAATAAACAAGTAAATAAAAATTAATTTGAAAAAGAGCTTGGCGGGACACCACAACCGATAATAGCCTCAAAGAAGTACAACAGCTTGATAATGGTTGATGACTGATATAAATATGTAAAGAGACAGCCACTTCACTGGCAGCACAAGATTAATGGGCTAGAGCAGAACCTAAACACTCAGTGACATGCCACCATACGTTACTAAGCAACCGTTGTGTCAGCAAGCGGTGAACGCGATACTTAGTTGCCATGGTTAATGATACTCTGTCACGTGCGAAGAACGACTATGCTACAAGTATCGTATAAAAGGTATGACTGGAAATTAGTGCCAACGAAGTATTAGATTCACAATACTGATCGATCAGTCACGAAGGAAAACTCCATGTACCAGTGATGAGATGAACCATCCGTTTATTGCAAGAGTCTGCTTCAACCAAGATACCCGACATACATTATATAAAGTATGTACACTAGTATATGCAGTCATCTGCATCAAATACGCACATATTATGTGCGATACAGATACTAACACAAAGGAAATATGTAACGTCACACATGCAGATAAGTTTGTATCTCGAGCTTATAAGCCGAAATGTGTTCAATCAGAGAAAATTCAATACAAAATCTTAAGTATTATTGGTCAGTTTGGGAAGTGCATTGATAATGACATATTATATGTATTGTATATGTGTGTAAAAATCATCCATATGCAATTGCAACCCATGTTTCGTTGTACAACTGTGCATTGTGACTCAGTAACGATCACATTTCATTTGATGGAGGTGGTGGTTTAACCCGTATTTGCAAGCAGCCTGGCCCATTCCCAATAGAACAATGAGGCAACAGCTTTCATTCGTATGCCGCGGGCGCTTTGCCCCAGAAAACGCTGAATAAAGCCGTCAGATTGGGACATATTAATTGACTAGTTATTCATGCACACTTTTAGCGGAAGCATTTTGTCAGCCCAAAAGTCTTATCATGGGAAAATCAGAGCAGACACCATTTGAAGTTACCAGTCTATCTCGACAGGTTTGCTTTGCTAAGTTGACGTGTGGGCATCAATGCACCAATCAATGAATCATAGTACCAGTGCCGGAGGGTGACATGCATGTAAAGATTTACAGCCGTATGTCCGTTGTCTTTGCACTATGCTCTTTAATCTGAAAACAATGTAGTGGTGTCAGGCTTATTCTGATTATCTCTAGTCGGATGCAACAAAATGTCAATATGAACAGTTTTGTTTTGTTTTGTTTTGTTTCCAATTCAAGTTAGACCTTTAGGAAAATTTGAAATCAACATTAACGAATAATGTTCAAAAAATAATAAAATAGCCTCCAGAGCAGAAGAATCGCAGATAATATTACTCATCGAAAGAAAACATTTAGAATCAAATCAAAATTGTAGGAGCCATCACTTAATCGACCTGAAAATTGCACCCCATTTCCCACGCAACACTTCTGACAAAGGTATAAAAATAATTTGTTGGGGTCTTTTTTTTTTTTTTTTTTTTTTTGTTTATTTGTTTTTTTTGGGGGGGGGGGGTTGTAACTCAGATTGGTGTTCACTGGAAGATTTTATCTTATTATCACTTGAACATTTTAATTAATGGCGTTCCATCATATAATAGCTATACAATAAAGAACAGCTTCTATAGCAAATCAACATATGTATGGCTCCTGTGTGTCTTGTATGTCTACATATCCTCCAGATTAGATATATTGTTGAACTATATATTAAAGGCAATCCAGGTTAAATATATTTACAATACTATATGTGTGTGTGTGTGTGTGTGTGTGTGTGTGTGTGTGTACATATATAAAAACACTTGATTGAACCTTGTTACAAAGTTATAGTGTAAAGAAGAAATGATAAAACATACACATATAGCAAAATGAATAAAGATGACTAATTAAATAAAGGATACACTTATTCAGTCGTCCAAACAATGGACATCAGTAACAGCAATCTTCTGTGGCATATACGGTTGGTTACTAATTATATAACTGTATGTGCTTCCTGTCGCATGGCTGTCAGTGTATATCATTGCTAGATATAATTATGCAGAATAACATGTCTGGAATCAACAGTGCAAAAAAAATAAGCTAGCAGTGACACCCCCCCCCCCTTCAGCCCCACCCCATCAAACCAGGTTGATCTATCTTCTACCCTTCGACCCTTTCCTTCAGAAATATTGCGGCAAAATTTTGTTTTATGTTATTTTTGATCAATAAAGCGTTTGTTGCAATATTTTGGGCCAGGTGTTCCAATGACGTTTGGATTATGAGCCGCGGCATCAGGTTACTTTAAACAACATTCCGCCGTGTTTTTAAAATAAAGTTGTTGATTTTAGTCTGTAGACTAGATATGTAGTTATACGGATATACACATGTAATAATGTGTTTTCCTAAAATTAGTTTTTGCCCCAGCTCAGTATTTTTCTGACTCACTAAAATTTAATATATATGCAATTGAGTATAGAATGTGTCTGTTGTATTTTCGTTTTTACGTTTCTCGGTGTAGTGGTTGCTTGTAGGGCTTATCATCCGTTTCCAAGAGCAGTGATACTGACTGCAGTTTTTACCAGATGGGATGTAGCATTACAACTTTGCTTCGTGTTACCGGCATTTTTGCTACGTTAATGATAGAAGAAAAAAAAAACTTATGAAGCAATATTATTCATTCGTGCAGGACATATGCATGCCATAAGGTACGCCATCGCACCATGCACGTCAGACCGTCAGTTTGACTCTTTCCACGTCGTGCCACCCCTATTTCAACAAATAATGAAAGCTCAGAGCGCGCTTGCACCGAGTTCACACTTGTTTCCTTATTCCACCATAACACCGTCTTTTAGCCGCATCGTGAACTCGCAAACGAATTCAACCCACCATTTTGTGTCATCGAGTCCGGGTGTCTATGGTCGGCTTCCATGTTTTGCCGGCCAGGAAGAGTAGATGTGAACGTGCTGTAAAGTCATCATATGAACGCTGGAGCAGGGCTCTAGCTACCATTTCAAAGTTGATCAAGCGATATTAAGGCCGTGGGCGTGGGGGCCGCCTAGGCCCCCGCGGAGGTCCAGGGGCAGAGTGCCAGCGAGGGCCAGGGAGCAGAGCCCCCAAAAGTTTTAGCATTTTCAGGTATTTAAGAACTTGGCAATGCCTTACAAGCAACCAAATAGGTTGGGGTCCCCCCCCCCCCCCCAAGATTCTGATGATGGGGGAAAAATTGAAGTTGTTTGGAGAATGAAAATGACTGGGGGAGAGTTTTCATAGCCATAGGATCGAGGCCATTCAGACTGTACACAAAGGGCACAAAAAGTTGAACCACAACAAGTCAAATGAGGACCATCAAATCAACTTTATTGACATGCACGTTACGTATGTCATTTAACCTACCTATGTATCTTCCACCATATTATAACTCCAGCACTTGGGCTCCACTCCAGTAATATTGATAGGAACACAACATGCAGATGAACCCCTTGTGTCAATAAGTCACTGGCAGCAAAATGCCACTCCATCTACTACATTGTACTGTGACAGGACATTTGCCAAGTATTAAATGTCACAAATTGATGATTAAGGTACAAGAAAAAAAGGTAATAAGTAAGGAAAGTGAGTTCTTGGTTTTTACAACTAGTCATTTCGTTGCAATCAAATGTCACACTCAACTATGTTGTATCTGTGACAGGCACTATGCATGGCCCCTGGACTGGATTGCCTGACTAAAATATATACAATAAAAAAGGTACTACATACACTTAATTGAAACAAGGTAAATAATTGCACATCTAATATTCAGTCATATAAGACCAGCTCAGACATAAGATCAAATGATATTATGTATGAGAAATATCATCATCACTGAATTACCCATGATAATTAATCTACCATAAAAAGCACTATGTGTACATATATTTAAGTCTAATGTGGTAAATAATTGCACCTTTGAATATTCAGCGATATGGTGCCAGCTCAGGTATTATGATTAAATGGGAAAATCGTCATCACAGAAAAGTACTAAAAAGTATTAAATGCAATATACATTGATGATTAATCTACATGACAAAGTTACATGTAAGGGCACCTGTACATATTCAGTCAATGACACCACCTCAGATGTCGTAATCAAATGATGATTACTCTGGGAAAACCATCATCACTGAAATTTACAGTTTTACTGAAAATGTTATACTGTGTATTGTGTATCGAAGATAATTTATCACAGTACAAATAGAAGTATAACAGTGGAACTTTTGCAGTTTGTTCTGATTTGAAATGAATAGCACTAGCTTAGACTTTGATAAATTCATTAAAGTATGAAAAAATGGCCCATACGAAACACATCATTTGTAAAAACTAATAATCACTACAGATGTCCCCTAACAGTATTAAAAATTGAGACCCTCAAAAACATTAAACTACACGTGTATGTTTACACACATCATAAATCTACCCAAGATAAAGAAAGAAAATATATCACATCTTTCATACTGTATCCTCTGTACGTTATTCATAAAAAGTTAAACTATGTTCATTTTTCACCTGTATGTGCGTACATGTATTAGTAATTTGTGACATTAACAGAACCAGGTTAATATGAATATTGCAAATAAACATTTTCAAGTCGCAATCTGCATGAGATTCATTTTTCAACTGTTATCATGATTATGTGCTTTTGTGACATTCACAGCACCAGGAAAAAGATGTTGCACCTTCAAGATACATTAAGCTTTCACGCAAAGAGTCCATCATTGTAACTTGTCACATTAAAAGCAACAGGTTAATGTGAAAAATGTGAAAATGCGTGTATAATTGCATCCTCGAGATACACTCTGCACCCATGAAGAGATGTGAATACACTTTTATGTGAATGATATTGCATCTTCCAAGAAACGATTTTGCATGTCATTTATTCTTTAAACATGTTAACTATTATGTACATGTTGCATATTCCAGAAAAACTCATCTGTGTCAAGATTCAATTATTATATGTATGAAAATGTATCAAGGACACGGGTTAATGTACTTATGATATACTGCATTTTCAACCAGGATGCTTTCACATTTGAAGAAACCCGTAAGAAAAAGTAATAAAGGACACACACACGCACACACACACACACGCACACACACACACACACACACACACACACACACCCGCCCCCAAACACAAAAAGGACCAAAGGGGGGGGGGGGGTAGATCAGCAGACCGCTAGGTCCAAGGGAAAAAATGGTACGAAATACTGCAAGGGCATCACTTGATCAACCACCCACACTGCACCTCCAAACAAACCTATGTCATGGCGGTTCAACTTCAGATGATTCACAGTTGTGAAGTCTCTATTCAAGCATGGATCTACAACATTCATGCGTTGTATAGTGCGTCTTGATGCGGAAGGTGGCTAACAAACAACTGCTGTTGATACAATTCATCAAAATTAACTGCATCTTAAGTCCCTATCGCAGGAATTAAAGACGAACCATCATATCTGTCAGTTAATTCCAAAATAGACTGTGTCTGGGTGTCACCAAAAAACCTACCACGTCAATGGCTGTCCATCTTGCACCGTCACCCTGGACCCAATTTATTGGCCCATTTGGGTCTCCAAGAGGCCATATGGTAAGCAAGCAAGCAAGCGCACACACCACCACCACCACCACCACCACCACTCATGCATTTGCCTTGTGTTCGTACCAAAGTGCATGCAATATCGGTTGCAGACAATAGTGGGCGAGCATTTGTATTCGCATATATATGCAGAATGTGTTTTCTTTTCTCGTCAGTATATCACTATGATTTTTTAAAAATTTACCATCTTCTGTTATATCATTTAAAATAATATTATGAGGTAAACGACATCAATTTATGTATAGAGAGGAATTGTACTTTAAGGGTCAATCTGGTTTCTCGGTAGTTCAGAAAGGATAACATGAGGTCTCGTGTGGTCATTAATTATGAGAACACGAACAAGAGTGAGATCGATTTTTAACCCCACCAATTTGCTTCGCTGAATACCCTTTATGAAAAGGAAGCCATATTGACTATATTGAATGTTATTATACCTTGTGCGTCGCGTATATAATTGGAGCTCATTTAATATACAATGTTTGAAACATGTCGTCAGTGATTCGTAATATATGATTGCAAATATTCGTCATATTATGCTGCATATCAGCTATTCTCAGTCGAAAACATGAAGTATCGGGAATACATAGATGATCTCGTTAGAATCCGAGTTTCTACTCTCATATACACAGATGTTATTAAAGATTATGTGAGTGTTAAGACATACGAAACAACTTAGTATATGCAAACATATATTTATGCAAACATATATTTATTTGCAATGAAGGTATCACTCACTATGTGTATATATACCCCGTTGGTAACCGTGCAGCTCGCGATTTGCAAATTTAGGATGCATATTTGGAGAATAATGTGTTCGCCTCTAATTAATAAGGGTCACGGATCGCCATATATACATGATATCTCCATCGTGATACCCTTTGCGACTTGGTGATGTTTAGATCCATGAATGTTTACTGATGTCTGCGATTTCTGTCCTACATTACATGGGACGTTAGCCGTCGATATGACATTTGCGTGTACTGCAGACAGTAGTGTGCTGTCTGCAAAATAAATTTTCACGTTATGTGTGTGTTGGAAGAAATGGCACTATATTACGCGACTGCTTTTTTTTTTTTTTTTTTGTCACTAAATATTTGCCTGCTTTGTAGATGCCTCCGATATACCCCAGCTGGCAGTCAATGAGCCAAAAGTGCGAAAGTCTGGTAAGCAGACAAGTCACATTAAAGACATGAAGCTTGAATGGCTGAATTGGCTTTATACATGTTTATATGCCACTTTGCATATGAAGTATACGAGCCCAGAACGTAAGGTTTGTGACAAAAACTGTTGACTTCAAGCCGGAATATTCGCAGTTCTAAGTTGACCATCTTTGTGCCTCAACAGCCCTTCATGCGAATTTGCACAGGCAATTTTTGTCACCACTGCTGTAAATTTTGACGGCATCTTACGGTTTTGTGCATTCATTCCAACTTGCATGTGTCGCTGTGCATGAAGCCACTAACCCTTTAATTCTTGGAGCTTTCCATAACGCTTTCATTGCTGTTAGACCCAGTGTGACTTGAATCTGGCCTCAATCTGTGAAAGCTGTTCATGCCTAGGACCGTATCAGACTTGTTATTGGTATTATATGCTTATTTACAAATAGGTATTTGCGAAGTTACGTTAAATTTGAGCTGCTTTGAAATAATGCACACATGGACCACCACTTCCAGAAGAGTAATAACAGTGTACGTTTTTGTGCCCGACAGCAGATCGATAAATAAAGAAAAAAAGGTTAGGATTTCATTGGATTTATGATAACATACACGTGTATTTAATCAATATATGTGTGTTTTCAACATAAAATGCCAGAGCTCAATGTTTACTAGGAAGTTTATTATGTTGGGATTCACACGAGCGTCCATCTGGATGCCTATATGTGCAAATGTCAGATTCTGGTACAATTATTGACTTCATAAGTATCTTGTCCTGTTTAAAAAAGGGACATCTGGCGAGGCACTTCGATTATGCACATGTCACAGTGATTAACATGTTTTGCATTTCCCCCAAGTTGCATCCGTCAATACTACCACGAAAGATTATAGATTTTGGGGAAGAACCCCTTCTTCAGCATGTCGAGTAAATAAGTATACATTGTCATGTTTTTCGGCATGTCGACACATACAGCTCAAATTTCTTAAACTTGTGTGATTTTAGTTCAGCTGACTTGTCAGTCAGCTGAGGTTACAGGATGGTTAGTCGTCCATCTATCTGTTCGTCCATTTACATTTTACAATTCACACGCTTTGACATCTCAAAAACTGCTGGCAAGATTCATCTCAAACTTGGTAAGGATGTACCGTAGGTAAGGATGTACCTTAGGTGAGTCCTGACCAAGTTTTATTCAAATGGTCCTGATCAAATGATATATTTTTTTTTTTTAATGAATTGTTTTGTTCATTTTTTTGGCAAAATGTTTGAAAAAAACTGCACCAAAAACGTCTTGACTGATTGCTTTGAAATTGCATAAAAACGTTTCCGGGGACCCAGACCTTAATTTGTTTAACATGTGGCTGTGCGATCTTATTATTTACGGATTTTTTTGTGTTTTTGTTATAATCAACTTCTGCAAAAGTATACCTCAGATTGTGATGAAACTAGGAGAAAATATAGCTTGTGGAAGGGTCAAAAAAGTTGTTCACCAGGTGTTGATATTCCGTATCGCAGATTTCAACGTGTGTGTGTGTGTGTGTGTGTGTGTGTGTGTGTGTGTGTGTGTGTGTGTGTGTGTGTGTGTGTGTGTGTGTGTGTGTGTGTGTGTGTGTGTGTGTGTGTGTGTGTGTGTGTGTGTTTTGTTTTGTTTTGGTTTTGTGTTTTTTTTTTTTTTTTTTTGTTGGTTTTTTTTTTGTTTTTGTTTTTTTTTTTTTTTTGTTTTTTGTTTTGTTTTTGTTTTGTTTTTGTTTTGTTTTGTTTTTTCTCGGGTACGTGTCGTCAATGCATATCTCAATAATAAATCTTTAAAAAAAATCTTTTCTCTGAAATGACATGGTCAGTTGCTTTGAAATTGCATAGGAACACTTCTGGGTATGAGGGCAAGACATTGACAGTACATGGACGACCATCGCATTCCGAAGGTTACGGGGCCACTTAATGAATTTTACTGTTTACCTGATATCTGGAGAACTATTTGATTTGGGACTTTGGTGCTGGTGGTCCCATGTGTGGGCTATATTTACACAGTACATGAGTGACCGTGAATTCTGTCCCAAGGGCACAGGGTCAATTTAATGAATTTTGCAATTGACTTCATAACTTGAAAAGTATATTTGAGCTAGAACTTGACAATTAAGGAAGTACTTTGACATTTGTGCATGACGGTCATCGAGAAAAGTGACCTTGACCTAATTTTAAAGATCACATGACAACTTTATTTTGTGCATGCAAGGTCATCTGAGCACAGGACTGTCACAGTCCACGTGTTATTCACTTGTTATTTAATTTCCCTCGTACATGATTTAGATGTATGTGGTCCATTGTCTTGAAAATTGCGTTTGGCGAAAAACGAGATTGCTTGATATTTGAAAGAAACAGAGCAATTAACCGTGGTTGCCTTGCGCCGAAAAGAGTTAAAAGCATCGCGCATGTTGTAAGTGTAAACTATAAGAGGAAATTTTCAAAATATGCACAAAATCCCAGCCTAAATTTGTACCTCGTCCTATGCTCCGTCACTTTTCGTTTTGAACGTGTGTATGTCAGTTTGTACGTCATAAATGTCCGAGATCAGCTTTTTGGCTCTGCTCACCTGAGTTTTTTTTCTTCTTCTTTTTCTTTTGTAAACGCGACTTCTTTCACGCTTTGCAAGGTAAGCCCATATGACTTTCAGGGCATATCAAGTGTATAAAAAATGTAGGTCGAGTTAAATATTGATGTTCCCACCTGTAGTATAACGTAATAAATAGGTCAAAATTTGGGGAACATTTTACTACATTTTACAGATCTTTACGAAATTTGGGGGGATTGTAGAGGACGCCAAATTCTCGATCAAGTTGAGTACCTGTGGTGCCATGCACAGTTTTACGGAAAATATCTGCGAAAATGTATGAAAACTCGTAAATTTCTAAATCTTGGAAAAGTAAAGGTGATCTTAATTTGTACAGAAGATGCATCATGTCCACGGCCAGATTACTGTTGTATGATTGACTTTGAACATGTTCGTCACGGTCACTGAGGTTGTAAAGTTGAAAAACTATTTTCTTGTGATGGTTCTTGTATTCTTGAATTATTATTTAATTTGAATACTTACCATTACAGGCAGATTGCACAAAAAAAGCTGTGATGCATTAAATACTGAATGGGCCACCTACAGTGTATCAAAGAAAACCAGCCTGGTGGTCATACCAATTGCACTTGCCTTACCAAATGTACACCACGTGCGCATGAGGCCAAAACCCACATACAGATGAAGCGCGAAGTGACGCCCATTATCTTACAGCATGCAAACCACATAGTCAATGCATAATGACCTTACAACAAAATCCAATAATAATGTGGGGATGGTTACAAAATTTATACCCAAAGTGTATTGTATATGTTACAAGGAATTGTGTATAATATGAATTAGCTGGACGTATTTTTCAAGGTCACTGAGACATCAATTTTATTATTTTTTTAAATAAAGGGTTTTCTTGTGATTCTTGAATCTTAAATCTGTGTGTGTGCGTGCGTGTGTAACATCACAGGCACATTGTACTAACAAAAAGTTGTGACTTCTAAAATGCAGCTAACCCCACATTAGTCTTTCTTAAGACCCTTTCTTAGTGAATTCATTATAAAACAAAATAGCTAATGAATATTATAAAAATAAATGAGAGGCGGTTATAATGTCGAGCTTGAACAAGCCAGGCCGCGAAACGGACCTACGCCTGGAGAGGAGTTCACTCCTGTCCAGCCCTAGGACCGCTTTGCGGCCTGGCTTGTTCTACCTCGACGCCATGACCGCCCCCTCATTCATTTTTTATAATATTTATTAGCTATTTTGTTTCATAACGAATGAACTCAGAAAGGGTCTTAAAAAGGACTAACCCCACATTTATTGCACCAGGGATTACCAGCCTAGTGGGTGGAAAATGCAGTTAACTCAGTATCTCAATAATGAATACCTCTTGCCTTACCAAATTTAAAGCACATGTGCATTTGGCCAAGATTTTTTTTTTTTTTTTTTTTTTTTTACGAAGTATGAATGACTTGGGCATATTTTGTCCAGGTCATCACGCGGTACATACATAGTCCAAATGTACCACCTCACACAGGAATTCAGAAATGATAGAGCATTTTTTGCAAAATGTGTAACAACTGTGCCAGTTTGTATTTATAATATGAATGCCCTTTACCCCATTTTTAGCTCTGCTGACCTAAGGTTGCCTCCTAAGCAGATTTTCTCAGGTTCCCGCGTTGGGAAGAAGGGAAAGTCACCTCAGGAGGCAAGACCTAAGGTCGAAGAGCTCATAAATTAGACTATGGTTATTTATAAGCGTCCGTTTGTAAACGAAATATGGTCTACACATCCCGACGTTGGCAGTGGACAGATTATTCAGATGCTCAGATGAGCAGGCACCACTTCATGTGCTCAATTTCATCTCCTTGTGTGACCTCAGAGCACTAACACCAAGGGCCTCTTGCTTCGTAATGCGTGACTCAGCTCTTGATGCTTAGCAGGTTCAGTACACCTAAAGTAACTATTTACCACGCAGTGCCAAGATGAAAATTGTCTGCTTCTGTGCTTCTACTGGAATTTCGCCTATATAGAAACATTTTGAATGAGAATTGTAGATGGCCTTTGTCATGATATTATGCCCGTGGTTGACAACCTTCCTTGGTGCGGGTTGCATGGGCGCCCAACCCGCTCCCCCAAAAAAGCCACAAACTCCAATCTTATTCGAAAAAATGGGGACTAATCTGTGTGTTTCTTTTGATCGTAGACCTTCAACTGGCAGCAGAACTTGGGAGAACGCTGCTTGACAGAAATAAAGATTTGGAATTCCAGTTACGTCAGTCACAACAACTGCAGTCGGACCAAGCCAAAGAGATCGATGTAAGGAGCTCACATGAACGTTTGCACTCACAAGATCTTCTGTTCTGAAGCATTTATGTATTAACCTCTTTCTGAAGCAAAGTCAAAGTCCAGTGGATTAGAATTACACATGTGAATTAGCTCGGGGATCTTGAATTATTCATTATGCAATATGAATAGTTATCTATTTTTAGGAAACCGTTTAAAATTACACAGCTCATGTTGAGCAGTTGAGCCAATATTGAACTTGGAACATGGTGTGACCTGAGACCTGATTTGCATATGTTTGCTGTCCATACAGTACACCCCCCCCCCCCTTCCAACCCGCATTCACTTTGCCGACACTCTGCCCTGCAATGAAAAATAATGATGATGATAATGATTTTGTTCATCATTACAGTAAGAACAACAACAAAAATAATTCCATACGATACTGGTGCATTGTAGACTGGTTTTAAGTATTATTTTACTCTCAGATTATCAAAACATATGAGTGTCTATGAATTTAATTTATAAATGGTGAAGAATCATTGAGTTGACGACGTCCTTTTGTAATAGATTACATTATTTGGCATTATAAAGCATAAACAAGATCATACTTGGAATACAGTTTGGTTGCATCTGGTGAAACTTTAATATTAGAATGAAAACATTTTCAATGCCTTTTAGTCACTTTGTGTGACACTAATATAAATGAGGCACTGGTTTTGTGCACATTGGTTTCAGTGAAGTTGACTTCGTCAGAAACTGGAAGCCAGTAGGTTAGAGTGGAAGATCTTGGTCAGAGAACATTGTTCATCGCATCGTGGGTATACTGACTTATGTATACTTACCAAAGTATTTTGAAACAAAACATGACTATTTCATGATCAGTTTAAGCATTGGTTTGGTGATTAAAAAAGACAAAATAAAAAACAAACAAACAAAAACAAAAATGAAAAAAAAAAGTATAATCTGTTAGCTTGGTTCAATTTTTTTACCAGTGTGAAAAATAGTAGTTTTCAATGAATGTATTTTGAGATAATCCAATATAAGTACATGAATCTAGATGACACGCAAGCCATTTTAAATCAGCAGCTCTGTGAATATGCTTTAACTTTTCTACATGCTTCAACACCCAGCAGTTCCATCATCATACGCCAAAAGTCAAACCTTAAAACCCACCATGCTTATTGCTTAATTGCTTGTAGTTGTTGACAAAACAACTGGATGTGCTCCGGAGTGTCAATGAATCCCGCATGAAGATATATGAAGATGTTGACCGAAAGTCAGAGGAGTTAGAAAAAACAAATCGAAACCTTCAACAAGAGTGCAAGAAGAATAAAGAGCAAATACAGGGGTAAGATGGCCGCGCAGCCAAGCATTATAAACTAGGCAACCAAAGTAACTATCCACCTTATCCAGATCTGTATTTTATATGTTTTTCTATAAATTACCAAAATTCTTGTTGATCTGTGAGACATAACATTTTGTCTAATCTATCTATGATTGCCATAAGAATTTTTGGTTAAAACATATTTTATTCAAAAAAAGCGATCGGGAAACAGGCTCTGCCTATATAAATCCCTCTCGTGAAAAAAAAGAAATAAAAGAACAATACAAATGCTGTACAAAAGATAAAGACGGGCCACAGGACACCACAATGACGTAACATCGACATGAACATACATACAAAAAGATCAGACATCACAATTACAGGACAGACAGAAGTATGCATTATTAGAATACAATACAGTCGAGGCCAGCCAACACTGTTCACATGAATACTGCTCGCGGAAAAAACAAAAGTACCGGCCCGCACGTGAACCACCAGGAGTCACAAGCAAAGCTTGTTCGTCAACCTGGGTGGAAAACGTGCGGGCCTCAGTTGAATCTGCCAGAATTTAAGATATATGTGTGGGTACTGTCAAAAATAATTTTGTTTACTGCCTTTGAACACTTGGGATTTCCAAACATAAGAGTTTGTAGTGTGAAAGGAGCCAATACTATGATATTTTGGTGCAATAAATTCCGCTCAGTCGTGTATTTGGTACACTCAAAAAAGTAATGAAATGAATTTTCTATTTCGGCACCACAAGAACAAGCAGGAGAAGTTACTATACCAATTTTATGCATATCGTGGTTCAACTGGCTGCAGCCCATCCTAATTTTCGCATGTAGAATATTGGCTTTCCTATTACCAATGTAAAACAACTCATTTGTCTTTGGTCTCCCTTTATCCAATTTACGCTTAAAAGTATCTATATCTTCAGAATTTCGAACACTGGATGGGAGTAAGTTCCATTGGCGAATAAGAATTTTTGACCATGCTTAGCTACATTTACACTGGATGCATGTCAGTTAAAATGGAGATTTCGTAAAACAGATGAGTACTGGACGGTGAGGTTTTGTGCGGCTTTCCTGTCCTTGTATTATAATATCCATCTCAAAATAATCAAATATTTTAATTTCATGGCACAAATGTGTGCAAAACAATGGTAGTTATACTGCTGATTAATGCTGATAATTGAAACGTCAATCAATATGGTCAAGTGATTATGTGACAAAAACAATTGTCACCATGTTATTAATATTTTTCAAGACACTGATACACCCAAGCTGTAATAATAGCCCTTATTATACAAGCCTATGTCAAGTGTGACCTTGTTGAGTGAAGTGTGCCTTCCTTTTTTTTTTTTTTTTTTTTTTGTTTTTGTTTTTTGTTTTTTGTTTTTTTTTTTTTGTTTGTTTTTGTTTTTGTTTTTTTTTTTGTTTTTGTTTTTTATGTTTTTTTTTGTTTTTTTTTTTTTTTTTTTGTTTTTGTTTTTTATGTTTTTTTTTTTGTTTTTGTTTTGTTTTGTCTTTGTTTCTTTTTTTGGTGGGGGTTGTTTTGTTTTGTTTCTTTTTTGGTTTTTTGTGTGTTTTTTTTATTTTTTTGTTTTTGTTTTTGTAAAAATCAAAATCAAATGGTAAGTTAATAAGAGATAATCGTTAAATCTGCTTTTGTTATCCTCCGTTCACAGAGAAGCACATTGAAGTTAACGGTGCTATCGAATGACATTTTTGCGAACTCTTCATTTCAACACTGACTTGTATCTAGCGTACATGCAGCCACGCATGATCGCCAATATGTTTAAAACTCACAGATAATGTGGACAAGATGTTTTGTCCCACATGTCAAAAGAAATTGTGGAGATTTATCGAAAAACATACAAAATACAGATTCCAAAAAAGGTGGAGAGTTACTTTTGTTGTCTAGTTTATTAGTGTGCTTAGTACTCCATGTACCCATGTGCTAGTTTCCCAGGCTGTTGCTTAGTAGTTTGTACCACTCTGTTAGAAGTAGTCGTAATGTGCTCAGGGTGTACATGTAAGCGATTTATGGGACTGGAGCCCCAATTTACTTTCATTGGGCGTGTAACTCCATTATACCAATTTCATATAAGTATATGAATCTTATTCATAAATGTACACATACCGAGAGCTGTAAAATATTGATTCAGGCAAGATTTTTGTCGCAATTGCTTAGTTTTCATGTATAATATTGTAGGTATATATGTGTAAATACCGAGAAAACTTCATTATTTTACACCGGTGATGTGGTTCACAGGTGCTTAACCGACTTGAAATCCACTGTTTACGTTCAGAGAACATCGTAATGACAAATTAAAGTGGGTTTGTTTTGGGTTTTTTTTTCATTTTCATTCATTTGATAAAATATGGTATCGCTATTGCAGCTGATCGTCCCTATAAAACTGTGACGATTTAGAGCAACACAGGGACTTTACAAATGGATTTTGAAAGCGCAGTAATATAGCAGTTCAAATTTTTAAGCTGCCTTCCCTTGAACAAAACCTTACATTTGACAAGACGGACTGTTTGAAGAGAATGGGGAAAAAACACAAAAATAACTTCAAATTAAAACAAAGCAAGGTGGGGGGGGGGGATTTTAATCGTCTCGCTCTTTACTCAGACCTGCATGTTTACCGTGTGGTTCACAGTGTGGAGTTTTTTGTGAGGGTCAACAGCTTGAAATTAACTGATTAAAATACGCGTTGATCGAAGCTATTGGGCAAGAAATTTATAGACATGCAGATACATATAATGTATCATAAAATCTCAATGTATAACAACTAATGGACCTACAATAAGATACGGAAATGTTTTTAATATTTTAAGCAAATATATATTGTAGACAATAATGAGTTTCCATAGAGTGTTCTCAACGTAGGAACTTGTTTGATCAATTTCGCCAATAGCTCAGGTCACTTTGCAATATCTCACTATACCACATTGGTCTTTGGCTGCAAATACATCCTTCACCAATGAGCCAAAACAAAGTTTTGCATACTTTGTTTCATACTTTGTATGTTCTCAAGCATCGATTCTTTATAGGTTGAATGAGACCATCTCGGCCCTCGAAGGTCATTGTCATGATCTACAACAGCAGCTAGAAGAGCTACAGAAAGCAAAGTTACTAGAGGAGAAGAAATGCCGCCGTGCGTCCAGTGTGCCCAGTCTCAGGGACTTGGAGGATTCACAAAGTTACGGCTATTGGCTAGCTGGTCAACATGGTGAGGTGACTGCTGATCTTAAGGATATTCTCCACATGCAGCAAACCATAAAAAACCTAGAGATACAACTGTGCACAGAGGAACACAGAGGTCATGAATTGGCCAGTGAAATATCAGCACTGCTGGAGGAAAATCAATGTCTTCAAGGGAAGATTTCAGAGCTGGAGGTTGAAGTACAACGTATTGTGTCTTTACAAGAGGAAGTAGAGATGGTAGAGTTCAAAGCCCAGAAATTTTGCCAGGCTTGCAGAGATGTGTTTTATGAGCGCCCCAAGCCAGCAAATACAGAAATGAAGGTGGAGCATGATGTACAAGATATAAACCACGGCGACCTTGTAAAGCTGAAGAATGGAGGAAGCGCATTTGGCAGTCGTGAAACACTGCATACAATTGGACTTGAACCTGAACCGCATTCTGTGTCAGTGGAAATTATCCACAGTGAAAGAGCTGAATACAGCACTTCTTTACTGACAGAACTAGAAAACCAATATCGAGCTTTGGTAAAAAAGTATGAAATTCTTGTTGAAGCCAAAACTAAGAGGAACTCTGGAAAAGACATGGCTACCCAGTCTCCACCATATATAATGGAGTCACCCGATGCCAAAAGGCCAAGTTCGCTGGTCCTTGAACCACCTTCAGAATCTCCACGAAGCTCCATTGTGGGCACCATGCCTTCCCCGCGCTATCCCACAACTTTTGATCTGCGATCGCCAGTGGATCCCACAGAGGGGCATTTTGAAAATCGTCCTCCAGAGTACAAACGTCTTTTCAAGGAAATTTTTGAAACTTTGAGGCGCTCAGTCGTACTAGAGGACGGTGATCAATATGAAATAGATGGTTTGAAAATGGACAAAACTCCTGAACCTAAAGAAGGCCAGCCATAACTGAGCTAGGATTAATTTCAATAAAAAGTATTAAATACAACTATGTGAGAGAAGTGTTGGCTAAGTATGTATGACGTGACAATTTTACTGGAACATGAGCAATGTGCATAATAAGTGTTTATTTTTCTTACTTTTCTGTATTCTGTTCTAAATTTGCCATACTTTCCCTCAAGTCAGCTTTAATTTGGTAATGTTTGATAATGGTGCTAGTAGTTTTTTTTTTTTTTCTTTTTTTTTTTTTTGCCCCTTTTGGAAGTATGTCTATGTTAAAGTATTTATTGAAAATATTTATGAAAGTACTTAAGCATATAAGAATGTACTTCAAAGTGAGACGCAAACATTCTCGTTAAAACTTGTTTCTGTATATCTTTATTATGTAAACGCTCTTTACCCGTGCATATATATATATATAGGAAAAAGAGAACAATTCCACGAGCAACTGTCTCAGTTCCGATCTTCAATGTCAGCGAATCGACGATGTTTTGATACTAGTTTAATGTGTGTGTATATATGTGTGTATATAAATATATATATATATATATATGTGTGTGTGTGTGTGTGTATGTATATGAAGTATGTTAGGAGATCTAGAACAACTTTGTCAACATTAATGTTTGTCGAATCTGTACGAACGGTTTTGAAGGTATATATTAGCTTGGGGTCAAGTTGATGTGCCGTGCCTTTTCCTTAATGAACAACACTGGGCATAAAAACATGTTGAGAAAGCATGTGCATTAGTAGTGATTTTTTGCCTGTACACCACGAGGTGCCTATCCAATGAGGCATCGTTTGCAATGATTCTTTGTGAGGTCGTCGATCAGGATGTACAATATTTATTACTACCCCACCCACCTGGTACTACAAACTGTGTAGCTGCGCACGATGAACATCATGGACTCGTTTCCAACATATTACGGCACGACGCAGGCAGATTATATTATTCGTATTTCCAGTAGTAAGTGTCAGCATGGATGTATTACAAGCATATTATCTGTTCTGGATATTGTACACGCTCTTAAACTGCAGTGTGGAGATGAAATCAAAATGTATTACAGCGTGAGTGTTTTATGAGTCAGCTGATCCAAAACCAATAAACATTGACAATGATACAAGTTCGTGTGTTTATAAATATATGTAGGTGTGTGTGTGTGTGTATAATGAATATGTACTATCTGTGATATTAAATTTCATCGCGTAGGCAATATACATAAATAATTCAAGAGGAAAAAACGGCTGAGGGGAAATTACATTGGCCTACATGTGTTCTTGTACACTCAATAAAGAAGTATATTTGTGGAACTTCAGAAACGTTATAACATGGTGACCATACATTATCAAAAATGCTCGTTAAAACAGCATTTATTTTTTTCGGTCCCACCAAGGCACAGGAATTGATCGGAATTCGACTCGTCTGTGGCACAGAACCCGTCACTCAACCTTATGTGATCAGACAGAAAAAATTCTCCCTGTCCAATTTTTAGACGAAATGAAAATATACTCATTAGGACGGCCCCCGTGTATAAGGAATAAATATACACCCCCTGCTTACCCGGTTTCTCCAAGCATGTCCAATCAAATATTATCAACTGAAACCTGTACGACTATACAAGTGATGTCCTTGGCTGGTGATAGGAAGAATTGTGAACCTGTGGGATGGACTGTCAACCAGAAGCGAATTGGAAGAATTGTGAACCTGAAGGATGGGCTGCCAACCCGAAGCAATGCTGAGGATTGACAGTCCATCCCTCAGGTTCACAATTCTTCCTGTCACCCAAAGCCAAGGACACCAGTTGTTTTATTATACCGAAGAATAATAAATCAACAAAGACATCGAAACTTCTATAAGTAGTAAATTTTGATAGTGAACAAAAACCATCCACTTTTTCTCAAACTTGTCTTGATGACAATTTCCCGAATGAACTCTTATTCATGGAGGGTTTTGGAATTCCATTCGTAAAGATAGGACCGGGAAACCTGGAGGAGGAGTAGCTGTATATGCTAGTCCCCCACCGGGAACTATAGGCCTAGGTGCACCGTGTCCTTCCGTTCGTCTGCCCGTCCTTCCGGCAAAGCTTGTCTGGGCCGGGTTTTTTTTTTTGTTTTTTGTTTTTTTTATACCATAACACCTACACCAAAGTTGTTGGGTGAATACTTCATGGGGTCGGGTCACTGTGACCTGGACCTTTGAATCGTCATAAAGATAAGCTTGTCCAAGCTGTACTCCTTGTACCGTACAACACCAACAGCTACCTATTTGGTGTGTGGATTACACATAGGATATGGGTGTGTCGTGCATCAAAATTGGGTCATTTTGACCTTGATCTTTGACGCCCCCCCCCCCCCATCCCTTAAAGTTTTAGCTTGTGCGGGCCATATTTCGTATACCATAACACCTACAGCTACCAAATTTGGTGTATGGACACTTCATAGGATAGGGGTGTGTCGCGTACCAAAATTGGGTCATTGTGACCTTGACCGTTGACCCTTCCCCCTCCATAAAGATTCAGCTTGTCTGGGGTACAGGTACATTTCCTATACCATAACACCTTAGTTTTTTTTTTTACATAATTGGGGCACAAAAACAAATTTCATACTAGTACAGTCATCCTTGCTATATATTCTCTGGTGGGGTCTATGTATTGCTATGCAATATTTGATCTTGTTAACCTTGTGGGGGCACATAAGGCTTTCAATTAATGCTTGTACTGGGTAACCATTTTTTTCTATTATATAATGACATACTACAAATGTTGATGTTATTTTCTAAGTTGGTATTTTGAAATGGGTCCCTGGTAGTTTATGTACTCAGACTGAAAACAAAACAATGTCAGATGTCCGAGTTTGGGGGTAAAATCAGATAAAGACGGACAGGATGTCAGATAAACCCGCACACCAGACAACTATTGGCGCTGAAACAATATATATATATATATATATATATATATTGTATTTTTTCCTTTTTGTCCAGAACCACTTCCTAGTAGTCATTACCCTATTCCGCAGTCCGAACTCTTTACTCTCAATAAGCTAACATGTCCCTGTCTAACCTACATATATATGGAAGTACTATTGTCCATATTGCACACGTCCCTCTGTAAAATTTTGACATAGACTGTATTAGCCCAAATAAATCAAAGGGTCTTCAGCGGGTTACTACTCAGAACATGTTTCGGAGCCTATTACCCATATATATATATATATATATATATATATATATATATATATATATATATATATATATATATATATATATATATATATATATATATATATATATATATGTATATATATATTACCCAAAAGTAGAATAATGAAAAAATAGAGATATGCTTGTCCACTTATGACAGTAAACACAAATGGAAGATTTTTGGATCAAAACACCAAATTCAAATTTTCCCTATGACAGAATTATAGGCTTTCGTGATGTTAGGAATTTGGAATTTGCAACTCTTGATAGCAGTCACACACCTTTTCATAATAATCAGGCTGGTATTCAAAGAAGAAAAAGTCACGGACAAAGAAAATCACGGAAAAACAGGAAGTTTAGGAACGTGGATACAAAAGACCTGGTCTAAAATTTACTACAGGCCTTCTCCAATGGCATTGATCAATTACATATAGCTCTTAAAGCACTATCATTTCTAGGCATAAAAAGAATAAATAAAAATTTGGGTCTTACTTATTCAGAACACACATTTCTGCAAAATTTGTGTGAAATTGTGTATGCTTACACAACAACTACTAGGAAACCAGATTCTAATCAAATGTTTTGCAGCATTCCTTTCAAATACAAAATTATTGATTCACTGAACATTCAGTCCCTTTTCAAATTGAAATTTGTTCGTAACATGATTCCCAAGGAATGCAAAATGAAAAATTCCCCCATTATTTCCCATAAACATGGCATCAATATTGGACAAAGTATCATGAATTACAAGAAATTTCTGGCTTCAATTACTCTTGAGGATATTGCAGCGAATCAAAATTTTGACAGTATGCAATACAGTAAATATTCTAATTTTGTTGATGCATACCACAAGCATGTATTTACAGATTATTTGGATATAACAATACAAACTTCAGTTTTTAAAGAATTGATGAAAAGAAGGTAAAAAATTTGGGTTATGTCCTAAGTTGAACATTGACAGTATTCCTCAGGATACATGTGATGCATTTGATTTCCACTGTATGAAATGGGCAAAGAAAGAAAAAATGAATTTCATAAATTTGAAGGATGGTTAGCAAGCTTGAAAAGAGTCTTTAGAAATAGAATTTATCGTTGCAAATCCCACATTAAGAATTTCAATACGGTTAATCTAAAACAGTCTAAAGTTTCAAAAGAAGTCAAAGAACTACAAGAAAGATTTGTAATCACTAACAATTTTGGGATCATCTGCAAAACATATTGTCTGGATGCTTTGAAAAATAACTTGGTATAAACAATATTTCAGACATAAGAGGAAATGACGTATATAAATTACACAAACAATCCATTGATAATTTGATAGATACACATAAAGATGAGATGAAAAAGAATTTTAGTATCAAAATTTCTGAAGAGGACTCTTCTATTCCACTTTTGTTCTGGATACCCAAATAACATAAAACCCTTTTAAATCTAGATCCATCGCTGGTGCTTCAAATTGTACAACAAAACATTTATCAAAGGAAGTGGCATTGTGTTTGACTGCAATGAGGAATCACTTCCTTAAATACTGTAATGCAATTTCTAGAAACTGTGAAATAAATTTTTTTGGAATGTTAGCAATTCCTCCGAGTTTGTATCTGAAATCAAATATTTTAAAAGCAAAAAATATCAAGAGTTTTGATTTTTCTGTACTGTACACCAATCTACCCATATATGAAGTCAAAAGTTTTCTATCAGAATTAATAAGCAAAATGTTTAAACAGAATGGTAAACCATACATAAATATTAATTCATATACAAAGAAAGCGTATTGGTCACACAATAAATATTTTTAAAAATACGTTAAATCTTACACTGTTGAAACTTTGATAGATGCTATAACATTTCTTTTGAGTAATACTTTTGATCAATGCGGACCATTGGTTTTTCACCAAATAAAAGGCATTCCAATGGATAGCAACTGCTCCCGTGACTGGCAGATTTATATTTAACCTGGCTTGAGTTTAAGTATGTGGATAAATTTATGAAAAGGACTTTCAAATGGCTACAAAATTATCAAACAACGCAAAACATATTGATGACATTGCTTGTGTAAATTTACAAAATTTCAGTGAAATTGCTGAAGAAATTAACCCAAAAGATATCCCTTTGGAGGGTAACAATTCAGATGGTTTCAGAGATGTGCTTCTGGACTTTGGTATTCAGGTCATTAATGACAGGTTTAGTATTAAAGTCAATCACAAAATAGATGAGTTTAACTTTGAAGTAGTTAACTATCCTTTCCCGGACAGTAATATTTCGGAAACTACTGGATATAATACAATCTTGTTACAAATTTTGAGATTTGATCGTATTTGTTCTAAATTTCAGGACTTTTCATCTTGAGCCAAATTAAATTTACAATGAACTTGAGTCAAGAGAATTCAAAGATGTACTTTTGATCAAATATTTCCACAAATTTCGCTGTAAATATCCAGAGATGGTTAGAAAGTTTGGCTTCAATAATTTTAGAGATTTTAGACTTGCCTGTTTTGCAACTTAATTTTATCTTTTGACATCATTCTGTTTAATATTCACCTTTCACACATTTTAGGCTAGCTTGTTTTCAGTTAGGTTAAACCCCTAGGGGCTATAGGTAGTAAGCAGCTACACACGACAGTTACAAGCTTGCCTAATTGTACTCGATATCTGGTTAAGAAATATTATATTTTGATTGCATCGTCTTGACTTAAATACTAATGACCTTCATTCTTTTTTGACTTGCCTTACAAATTTTGCTGTTAATACCCAAAGATTATTAGAAAGTTTGGCTACAATAATTTTACAGTTATAGACTTGCCTGTTTTGCTACTTAAATTTTATCTTTCGGCATCATTCTGTTTTAATATTACTTTTCAGACATTTTAGGCTTACATGTTTGCTGTCAGGTTGACACCCCACCCCACCCCCACCCCCACCCCCACCCCCACCCCCCACGGGGGGGGGGGGGCTATGGGTAGCAAGCAGTGGCTGACGGCAGTTACAAGTTTGGCACATTGTACTTAAAATCGTGTTAAGAAAAATTATGTTTTGATAACATGTTTTTGACATAAATGCTAATGACTTTCATTCTTTTCTGACATGCCTAAATGCACATGTACTCAATGTTAAAAAATCAATCAAAATTGACAGTATTTTCTCAAATGTCACAAACCTGACACATGATGTTGAACCATTGACTCGGGGTTGGCAGTGAAATAGAGTTTAATTGTTTGGAGACTTTCAAAGTGAGGAGTAGGTGTCAACATGGGGTTTGTTTTACGTTTCTGGTGCAGGATGTCCATTTTGCAGTACTGGTTAGGATTTCCCTTGGTTTGTATAGGTGGTCTAGCTGCAACTGTTTATTATAGGATAAGCTGTCCAGCTAGAAAGGGTACAAACTGGTTCAGGGTAAGTCAAATTGTTCGTATCTGAACCTGTATTATACAATTTTAGTAATTGTGTTTTGCTTGACAGGTTTTCTTCTTTCATAATGAAGCTCTGCATTTATAAGCAAAACCTCACGTATTTAGCTAATTCATCATTTGCCACGTTCATATTTATTCATTATTATGTGGGTTGTCTTTGCTGAATATTCAGCCCAGACAAGGAGCCGCTACCCAGAGAGACTTGCACGGGTACAGGCTCCGAAACATGTTCTGAGTAGTTACCCCCTGAAGACCCTTTAATTTATTTGGGCCAATACAGCCTATGTCAAAATTCTACAGAAGAACGTGTGCAATATGGACCATAGTACTTCCATTATGTAGGCTATGTAGGTTATGGAGAGTAAAGAGGTCGGACTGCGGAAAAGGGTAATGACTACTAGGAAGTGGTTGTGGGCAATAAGGCACAAATACAAAACATAAAATTGGTTTTAAATTGTCTTCTAAAAAACCGTTTCCTCTTTAAAAAAAGGGGGGTTCACTGAAATATCATGTTCCTATATTTTCTGATACTCTAGGTCTGTTTCACTTGTGCTGGTCATAGAGGATTTTGGCTATATTATATTTCACAATTTGCGTAACTTATCAAATCTATCACGTACTTCAGTGCATAAGAAACCATTTCAAAATACTTTTGTCTAGTTCAGGACATTATAGGGCCTGATTATTAATAACGTTTTTTCTATTAGGCCTACTTGAATTCTTTTCACTAAATCTGGTGCTTAGTGATTTTCACTGAACAAGGATTCGCTGGGAAAACACGTTTCTATAATTAAAGGTATTTATTTCAGGCAATATCAATTTTAAATAACCAATTTTTATTACTGAAATAATCGTTGTCATCTTGTAGTTTTAAATATACCTTATTGACTCATTCAAGGACAAGAATTTTACTTACGAACTCTAAAAATATAGACCTAAATGTAAACATAATTCATTAGATCTATACTTAGGCTTAAATTGCCATATGCACAGAGAGTATAAGCAGGTTTAGGCGTAATTGAAGATAGTTAGGCCTTTATGGTAAAACATTGACCTCTTATAGCTATCTCAAATATTATACAGGTTATAAGGTAGACTTGAATAAAAAGTTTATGAAGTATCTTGTTGTCTTACGAAGTCACATAGGACCTAAGCCTAATTACAGACTAAACATAGACCTACAAGTATAAACTAGTTTACAAGCATATGCCTAGACCTATCATTCAGCGGGGGTGTTTATTAAGTCCATTGAAGCAGTCAAAAGCATCATGTCACTTTAACCTACAATCCTTTGGAAGTTTTTAAGCCCACAGACACCACTATGGGTAATATGATAAACTCTGACATCTTCGAGTTTTAATGAATAATTCTATAATGTCGAACACTAAAAACACGCTCGATCTAACTGTAAAAATGTGCTTTTGCGGGCCATGGTCTATGTAGGATTTAAAATGCTACTTCTGTAGATCTCAGGTATCACTAACTTTTTACAATCGCTATTTAATCATTAAACAGTGTATCCTAAGCAGTAAATACTTGCATGTACTTAGAACATGTGCTTGACACCGTTTGCTTCCAATGTCTTGGTTTCCCGCGGCCAAGGTAATTATGAAAACGAGGCTCAGCACGTGCATGTCCCATGTCATGTAAACGGCCTAAATTTTGTGAAGAAAATTAGCAATAAAGTGCGTCCACAATATTTAATATAATTATATAATATCTGGTTGTGATACAGACAAAATACCTCAGGTGTCAGAGTTTACCTGGTGTCCGAGTTTATCCATAATGCCTCTACCCAGTCAGCAGACCTAAAGTCTAGAAAGAGTCTAGAAACAGTGAATGTGTATGGATTGAATTTCCATTTAACTTTGGCCCAGTTTTATTAGGGGTGTACTATCCCCCAACGGGTCAGCATGTCGCTGAAAGGAACTTATTGGCGATCCTGATCATTCTGTTACTAGTGCACTTAAAAGTAATCCAAAAGTGCTACTTTTAACTCGCGATTTTAACGATAGATGCCACTCTTAGGATATTGATCATTCAGAAAGTGACCTAGGTCTGCGCCTTATCAATCTCATCCCAAAACATTGGTTTCAATTAATTAGGGGTCCCACCCTAGTAATCGACTCAACTGAAAGTCTTCTTCATTTAAGGATCACAGATTCGCCTGGTTATATTTTGAATTCAGTCATTTTACCACCCACCCACCCACCCACCCCTATTTCCATATCTGATAATTCAGTTGTGTCCTGTACCCTCCCAATTTTTCACCGCATTGATAGGCCCGAAAGATACGGGATTTCCAAAAAGCAAATTTCGGAAGCTCCTTTTCGCGCATGTTTTGGCGGGTTTTTTTAATGACATTAATGATTTGGTGTCCTTTTTCACAAATCTGTTCACTGATTTATGCCATGATTTTATTCCGTCCCGTGATATTCTCATAAGACCGAAAGATAAGCCAAGAATTACTTATAAAATTAAAAAGTTACTCCGAAAGAGAAATCGAGCATGGAAACGCTTCACTCGTTATGGCAACAAAATTGGCCCTTTTACTTTTATTGAAATGCTTACTTTTCAAAGATTGTTTATGTTTTATAAAAAGAAACAGAATATTTCTGTTGATGCTATTCGTAGGTCGACGCGTTCATACTTTTCTAAAATGCGTGATGAGCTCGATTCCACTGACACTAATCCTCAAAAAGGGTTGAGCCTAGGCCTAAGTGAAACAGCTTCTTGATGGCGATTCTGTTATTTTTAGCAATCTAGCAAAAATATGAAGTTTTAATGAGTATTTTGTTAATTCAAGTTTTCTCGTGAAGATAACCCCATGCCCCTGCCAAACTTAAATTTCCGTACCAACGCGCGACTAAATCAGTCCCAGGTCGACGAAAACAATGTAATGGAAATACTATTGTCTTTAAAGTCCAGTTCTGCAAGTGGCCCTGATAGTATAGGCAACGTCATTTTACAAAATACCACATCTGGTATAGCTCCATCGCTCACTTAAGTCTTTAATTTGTCTCTGGCCACGTCATGCTCTCCTGATTCATGGAAGATATCTAATTTGTACCCTGCATTTGAGAAGCATGACAAGCAACTGAAAATCAATTATGGCCCCATTTCTTTGCTTCGTAACGTGTCAAAAGTATTCGAACGTTTGATATAATACAATTATGGACTTTGCAGTGGATAGACATGCTATGATATCGACCAGAAAAACCAATGTCAACCGAGGCGAAGTATAATACGGCCCATTTTGGAATATGGTTGTGTTATTTTTGATAACTGTACACAAATTCTGGCAGAGTCTGTTGAGTCTGTACAGCATGAAGCAGCTCGTATTTGTCTGGGTGCTATTAATAGTATTATATCAGATTTCCTAACATTATGCATACTCGGTCACGGTTGGGTTTGCCCCTATTCAATTCCCACCTCCACAGTTTTAATATTCTCCCATCATCTGCATGTAAATGTTTACATCCTGATGAAAGTATGTTTCACTATTTTAATTTCCTCATCATTGCACTTCCAGGACATCCTGAAAACTGTTTGTGGTATACTTGTTCCGGGAGTGAATACTATCTTTGTAATCAATTTAGCAAGTAACATATTAACTGATTACTTTATCCATGCATGGAAATGAAAACCCTCTCTGTTAGTCTTAGTGTCGAAATATTTGATGCTGTTCACAAATTAATCTCGGAGTCTCGGCAATTATTGTTCTGAGTTTGAGTGCTTTTGTTAGTCCTGACTATAAATTTACACTTAGGCCTACTTTTCTCCAAGGATTCCTCTCCCGTTGCCAAGTTCAGCGAAAAAGAGAGGGATTATTACTGTGCATATTAGTACATCTTTCTCTCGAAATTATCTCGCATAGTATTGCGAGATAATTTTGATTGTGAGTGTTCTTATGCATCATCCAAAGGGTTCAACCATTGTAAGCTTATTATCCTCATTCCTGTTCACATGTATTGAAATAAATTTACCATACTTGGGTAACTTATAGCTTACTTACATGAACATGTGATTTTTGTTTTGTCCTGTGTGAAATGAAATTAACTTTATTAGCTGCATCACAATTACACAATTGTGTGTATTGTAAATACTTCTCTGTGTGCCTGGAGAGCCACCTTGTTAGTGCTTGTACTATATACAGGAAAAATAAATATGTTTAAAAAATATATTGCTGCCCAGGTGACAGCGGATACATGTATTATATCCTTAACCGGGGTCATCCTGACATTCTGTTGTTATGTTTGTTCTGTTCTTCGAGTTGTGAGTTAGTGTCCTTTTAAAAACTAGAGTGAAATGACAACATAATCACCCGATTCTCACACTATCACATTTGAAGCATAATGCACTGTTATGTCCATAATGGAACAATTAGTACCGTGTGTGGTAGGTGGAGTGCTGGCAAATATGACTGAAGCAAATTGCCAAATGAAACACCTGTGTGACCGGTTATTAGAACGTCATTTGCACGTGTAAAGTGTGTGCTCGTTAAAAATGGGACACTGCAACACACTTATGCTTTTATAAAGACCAATTCTTGCGTTTATGACATGCTTGTGTCTCCAGTAGTAGTAGTTAAATGCATTGTAATCATGTCTGGGTGCCAACCCAGACATACTGTTTTTGTAGGAGTTCTTTATTATGTCTGGCTGCCAACCCAGACATTATAAAGATAAAATAATTCTTTATTTTCTTTCCTTTCCTTTTTTCTTTTCCTTCCTTTCCTTTTTCCTAGGCCACCTGTGTCACACAGGACTGCGGCACAGAAGCGGAGAACCATTATTATTATTATTATTATTATTATTATTATTATTATTATTATTATTATTATTATTATTATTATTATTATTATTATTATTATTATTATTATTATTATTATTATTTCTAATACCTTTCCGCCACATTTTGTGACGCAGTTTTCTCAGTCATAATACAAGTTACAACATTGAAATTTTACATACTTAGAGACCCATAGCTGAAATTGTGCACCTGGTGTGGATTTATCGATATGTTGTTAATCATTAAAGTTACGGGTAACAAATTTCAAAAAGTCCTATTCAGCCATTGGCTGAAAAAAAAACATTGGTAGTTGTATTAGCCAATCACATTGCCTCGATTGACAATACACCTGTTGCTTGGTTACTCTATTGATGATTGATGATGTCACAAAACTGTGTGTTACAATGTAAACGTCATGATGTGATGTCTTTACCTTCCCTAGCAACGCTACTCAGCCCTATAAAATGACCAGACACACAATGCAGCATTCAGTTTTGATCGAACCACAGAACAGTGTAGTTGAAAGATGTCAACACTCTAAATATTATCACACCATAGAAACAGGGCAAAACATTCAAACTTATGACTCCAATTGGCGCCCAGACAGATGTGCTTGCAAATATATCCATTCTAGTTTTTAACCGTACTTTATTTATTTATTTATTTATTTATTTATTTATTTATTTATTTATTTATTTATTTATTTATTTATTTATTTATTTATTTATTTATTTATTTATTTATTTATTTATTTATTTATTTATTTATTTATTTATTTATTTATTTATTTATTTATTTATTTATTTATTTATTTATTTATTTATTTATTTATTTATTTATTTATTTATTTATTTATTTATTTATTTATTTATTTATTTATTTATTTATTTATTTATTTATTTATTTATTTATTTATTTATTTATTTATTTATTTATTTGTTTATTTATTTATGTCGGCGGCTTTGCAAACTTATTTATTCCACTAATATTTATCCGTACACATTCTATGACGGTGAATAAAAACAATTACAATAGCATAACCAGTCGCAGTCCTCACAACCACTTCCTGTTCTCTGGTTACTAAAGAAACAGTAATCGATCGTAAACAACAAACAATATGCAAACGAAAATCATTTTATAGTTTCGTGGCTTAACGCAAGAAGGATACCCTCTACCCTCCTTGTTTGATGCATATAATCTGAGTTGCACGGAATATGAGATACCGTGTGGGTCGGCATGGTGAATACTGGTGTCGTGATAACCCCTTCGGCCCCGCCACAGGTGGTTATCATGTTATTCATCCGCCACCTACACAGAATCTGGCACCCATTTTGCACATTCATACTACGCAAGCACGCAGTTGGTTTAGTTACCCCATTACATGGATCCCTTATTATTATTATTAATAATAATGATAATAATAATAATAATAATAATAATAATAATAATAATAATAATAATAATAATAATAATAATAATAATAATAATAATAATAACAACAACAACAATCTAATCTTTTCAAGAAACAAGGATAGCATTCTAGCATTCATTTTGCATTCTGTACTGCAAGCACACAAACAAATTGCAGCTAAGCAAAATTACCGTTCTGGTTATCTTGCCCTTTTAAAGGTTCCATGATAAAGACATTGTTCTTCGAATTATCTGTGTTTATACGTAAGAAATATCCAGTGACAGGAATGGAAAAAGCAAAGTATAAAACTTGGTTAAGGGTTCTCTACTCTTAATGCTATGGAAGTGTTGAGAAACATCTGATGTTTTCGGATAAATAAACAATTGTTTCAAATAATACCCAAACGATCTTGTCCAGCGGATGTGACAGAATGATTTTCTTTTTGCAATCACCAGGCGAAATTGCAACAGAAATTAAGGCAACAGTTGTTAAAAGTGAAATATTGACTTCAATTCTAAAATTGATGAAACAAAGCGGTACGGACACTTAGATATCATGTTCTCAAAAACAGATTCTTTATTTCAGACGCAAAAAGGATTTATTTTTAATTTCCTGCATGTAAATTGAAGTTATGTAACTAGAAAAAATGACGGAAACTTATTTATATATGCTGGCGACAGTTTTTGGGGGGGGGGGCGGGAGAGGTTGCATGATGTTTGAGTTCGTTAAATTCATAATTCAGCAAAATTTATTCGATGATTAAAAAATTGAATTTATTTCATATTACATGTATCTGGTCTGTATTCTTGGAGGCATGCATGTATATGTGGGCAACATTTCTGGTTTCGTAACTCTGGTCAGCATTTTTTCAGCATTGTATTGTCACCACCAGAAAGTTACCAAACATGAGTATTGGACTTAATATGAGTTAAACACTCACGTCAGTTTATTATTATTATTATTATTATTATTATTATTATTATTATTATTATTATTATTATTATTATTATTATTATTATTATTATTATTATCATTATTATTATTATCATTATTATTATTATTATTATCCCTGAACGATGATTATCTATTGTAAATTTCCATGCAAGTAAAATTTCATGGTTTTATTATTAACGCATTTTATAAACAATATGACTGTACACATTCATTTGTATTAGAAATATTTGATTTTGTACATGTATGACATACTCCATTCATATTAAAAATTTTGAAAAGGGTCTTGTTATCTGGACTACCATGCAGATGGACATATCTCTGATAGTCGCCAATGTGTAGACAGTCGCCAATGTGTAGACATACATTATGCTAGCATGCACTGTATAACAACTCAAGAAAGAGCGACGGCATTTCTACACATGGACAACGCCCCCACCCCTAACAACTGGAACTCCCAATTTTCTAAACTACGTATAAGTCCGGGGTATAAGTGCCCATTATCTCCAAATTGAGGCTGGCCGCTACATGACTCCAAAAGTGCCCCCTAACAAAAGGTTCTGCGGATCTTGCAATGATGGTTCCATTGAAGATGAGATGCATTTTATCCTTTATTGCAAACAATATTCCCGGGAGAGATGCTCAATGTTTAATTTCTGGGCCTCCTTCTCTAACTTTAACCACCTAACTGACTTGGAAAAGTTTCCTTTCTAATGAGGACCAGATTTTAATGCTCCATAGGCCCAACAGGTGGCGCATCTGATAGCCTCGTATAATGCTTCCAGCAGACCTGTGGATAACATTTGGTCGGAATTGACTTAATTGGATTTGTTTCATTAGGACTACGGTTTGGATATAGTAATGACACGGTCTAAATTGGTAGTTTTTTAGCCATTGTATTTATCTTAATATTGTGTTTCTTGATCTTTGTTCGATGTTTGTATTTATGTGCATATCGAGGGTGTGTTATTAATATTATGATGGATTATGATTAGGCCTATTATTTTACTTGTCTTGTAAGTTGTAACTTGTATTGTGCAGACTCCAGGCACTTGTCGAACTTTAATTGTATTACTAGATTCTATGCTGATTAATAACTTGAACTTGTCGACTAGTGGGAGCGGGAGGGAAATGCGGGGTGTTATGACAAAAAGCCTACACGTACATTACCTGTTTGGTGATAGACATAGGCTTGCAGGCACCGCGGAAAAGCACCCCTATCCCTATTTTGCACCCTTTTAGAGTTAAAATTGTTCGAGAGAACGCAATATCATTGCGAGTGAACGAAATAAAAATAACATTTTCTTGTGTCCATCCTGAGCAACGATATTCACTCATGTACTTTTTTTCTTCTTGTCGTATGTTATGTTTTCAGCATATTGTGCAATATATTTTTCTTCAAGGTGCTGTTCATTTGAACATGCAAACGGCCCTCCCAGACCTAGTAGTAGACTACGTAGTATCAAGTCTCACTCATTGAGCGTGTGTCTCACGCATTCCAGTATTATGTCACGCTCTCACGCCAAGACATAAAATTCTCCATCTTGTTCCCTCCCACATTCCCAAGACACTTCTTTGCTTGCAGAACACGCTAGCCTAGCATGTGGATCACTAATGTCACTAATGCAATGGTATCTTTCTGGCCCCGTAACACTGTGAACAATTAGTGTAAAAACAAAGGTTTCATTCATTGGTCGAGCTGCTGAACCTCAACCAGTCACAAGCAGGATTTCTTTTTCGCACCCTAAAAATTAAAATGCATCAGAGTGCACCTTACTTCGCAATTTTCCAACAGTTCCGAGGGAACATGCCCCCGGACCCCCTAGAAATGTCACTCTTTCGAGTTCTACCAGCTTGAGAGCTCTCCCTTCCACTCCTGCAAGTTGCTGGCATACAGCCTTTGGCCCTTGGGCTGGTCTTGATTAGTTCTCACGATGCACTCCAGGTAGAGTGCGTATTCAAAATACTTTATAGGAAAAGGGTGAGTAAGGTTAGGGGACGAAGGCGTCCATCGAACCTACCGACCAATTTTGACAATATGACTATTTTTGAGAACATGTCTATGAGCAAAATTATGAATGAAATCATTATCCTTTTGTTTAACATATCAGTGACATCAATAAAACCCAAATAAATGATTAATATAAGGGTCACGTGAAGCAATATGTCTGGCAATCCGCTCACAATTAGCTGTTGCTCCCTTGACAAAGGTTTTATGACGTCATGCTTTACATCCGGGTATGTTTCTTGCCAAACGACCATTTTGTATTGCGCCACATGGTTAGCGGCGGAGTTTCAACTGAATTTTATTTGTACTGGTCGTATTAGATATACTTCAAACCAACAAGTACACAGCAGAATGGGGAGAAAGAAGAAGAAGCAGACTAAACCTTGGTGTTGGTATCCTTGATCAAGTGTTGTAGTGAATTACTAAACTTCCCAAAAAGGTTATTGCCTTGCATTTGGAAACTCGTCGGAAGGACGCTTCCTTCCAGCTTGCTCTCCTTGCTCGTGGACAGGTAGAATGGGCCGTAGAATGTTCGACAGCAGAATCGGCCGTAGAATGTTCGAAGGCAGAACAGTGACACAGTTATGTGCCTCACTCAGTGTCTCTATAAATACGTTAAGAATGATATATCCAAAATATTAATTACACATTTTTTGCTCCGAATCGAGACTATTTGGGAGATAATTCTCGACGAACTGAGGACGAAAGATCTGCCAATTGTTCAGTTCCGGCATATTGAATTGACTGATCATGCTGATGTGGCATTATGAAAAATTTTAAGATAGAGGGTCATATATATCTTGAGCACAAAAATGATTGTAACCATTCAAATGAAAGTAATTAAGGCAAAGACTAACAGAGATTGTGCTGCTTTTGAAAAGCTTTTTCAGAAAATGAATATGCATGCATGCTCAGTTTGTTCCCTGAATCAAAACTCCATTGGCATTGCGGGTTTAAAGTTTTACAGTAATTACTGAAAAGTACTCACTTGAAAATTATGCATTCTAAGTGTAAAATACAAAGGGCTGTACCTGGTGTGGCCCTATGCATTTTGTCCAGAAAGCCACAAAAGGGGCTAGCTGCACTTCAATGGTTAAAAAATAAAAACTTTCAAAACCCATGTCTTGACATGTTGTGCGTGCATTTCCTTGACAGTAACTTTTCAGGTATTGCAACAGAGAGTTTGATGATGAGAAAATACTTATTCAGCACCAGAAAGCAAAACATTTCAAATGTCATATATGTCACAAAAAACTATACACAGGACCAGGATTATCTATACATTGTATGCAGGTAAGAAATGTATCATGACAACAAATACAAACAATTCAACCAGAATAAAGTTAACTTGTAAGTGATGGAATCAGGATATAAACTTATGGATATATATGATCATTCTGTAGGCTATCATGTTTTAAGCTCAGCTGACTTCTCAGTCACCTGAGCTTATGTGGTGGCTAACCATCCTCTGTCTATTGGCATCCACAATTGTCATTTTCAACTTCGCCAAAACCATTGGCCAGATTCTTCTCAAGCTTGGTGTGAATGTACCTTGGGTCTGTCTCTACTAAGTTTCATCAAATGGCCATGGTCCAACGATTTTTTATTTTTTATTTATTTTTTTTTTGTTTGTTTTATTTTGGTCTTAATACCATGGGAAAGTGAGTTTTTTTGCTCAGTCACATACTAAATTTTTATTGTCTTTGCTCACTTTCAAATGATAAGCATGCATACATTCACACCTACATGTGAATCTTCATAAAAAAAACTGGACAGGGATATGAACATTCTTCAGGAACAGTGCATCTGCACTGTCCTGGGCCCCGACACAGGGCAAGGGCCACTTAACTGTCAACCCAACATAAATATTTTGCACCAAACCAGGTCGAAATCAGAGGTAGATCCCCAGTCAGGGCATTCCCATTCTGGACCTGATACAGCAAATGGGAACCAGATTCATATTATAACATACATACTTGACGCTGCTAAAACCAAAACTCAAACCCACATGTAACGTAACTACTTCAGTATGCTACTTCGGTGTCGACAGTTTTTACCCTTTGGTCCGTAAGGCCAGAGCGGTATTGTCATCACCTACACGTCCATCTGTCCATGCCTTGTTAATGCCGTATCTCCAAAAAAACTCACTTCACAGAAACCAAATTTTTGTAACAGGGTTATTGAGGTGCTTCGTGTGGCTATTGAAAAGTAGGTCCCTAAGTCTCATGTTTAGGTTACTACTTCATTGCAAAAAAAAACAAAACAAAAAACACAACAGTAACACAATATCTTAAAAAAATATTGAATGTAGCTTCATCAATTATTTATGACAGTTAGACCTAAAGATGCCCCAGATGCCTATTGAAAACTTAATGTGACCCCTGAATAACGAGTGTGCTGCTTTTTCTCGCCGGGCACAGTCATTTTGCTGACCTAGATTCAGACTTTATAGACTAGGGTATGACGTAGCGCCACAAACTGCATGCATATATGATTATGAAGGGAATCCCAAAACACTTTTGTAGGCAAAAATAGATCATAATCAGAAGGCCGACGAATGGTTGGTCAATTGACGAGTTTACCTTCACAAAACTACGGTAAACCTTAATGAATTCTGGCCTTTACTTGCGTATTTTTTCTTTCTTTTTAGAGCTGAAATTACTTATATGATGGAATGTATCGTATTTTACGATACAGGGGACCTCATTTCGATACATGTATTGTGGATTGACCATACCGCGATGCCCCGTTATCGCGGTATATCGTTACAGCCCTAATATATATGTAGATGTGTGTGTATATTATATATATATATATATATATATATATATATATATATATATATATGTAATTATGTGTTGGGTGGTTTATGGGCAGAGTTGTTATCTTCAGACGGTATGGTGGGCAGTTGTTCTGTTTGTGGGCAGTATCATTGAAAAATGCCCATAAACCATATTTGTCTTAAATTCAATGTGCTGCCTCAGAAAGGTAAAAGTAAGCAAATCTGCCCAGATATTATGGGATGCTATAAATGCCCAGAAACTGGTAATCTATACTTGGTACATACTGCCCATAGTCGTGTTTGAGGAGTACAATTGACCCACAGACAATGGGCATGACCATGACCTATTCCTTTGTATATGTATATATATGTGTGTGGGCAATGTATAATTGCCCATAAACCACCCAAGACGGTTTTATTTTTATATATATATATATATATATATATAATTATACAGTGGTACCTCTTTTGAGAGACTGCCCCTATGGCAGGTCAAAATGCAGTCTCTCAAAACAGGTGGGCTTTCATTAGAGGTACAACAAAATGGAAAAGATAGCGCTGTGTTGTGAGAGAGCGGTCTCAAAAAGATATGCGGTCTCTCATTAGAGGGGTCTCTCAAGAGAGGTACCACTGTATATTTATATGAATAGGACTTTATTCAATGTAATATCCTTGAGAAAGGCAGAAATGAGAGCCAGAACCGGTTGGATAAGAATAAAGAACCAGTGTCTTAATTCAGAACCTCAGTTGTGACTTTTTGTGCATTTTGGGCAGGATCTGCATGCAAAGTTTATTCAAGATTACATCCTCTCCTGCCCCAGCATCGATGTGATCCACATGGAAGCCCAATCCTCCTTGATCAGAGGGATTTTCAAATTATTATTTTTTAAGCAAAAAAGATCAAAAAATTAAGTCCTACCTCAGATAAAACATGAAAGCCTATGTAGTTGGGCTTATATCTTTCTGTTACAGCAGGGCCAGAATTTCGGCGAGAATCCAAGAATCCATTCCCGTCAAGATTCTCCTAAAATTGTCTTTCTTTAAAAAGAAAAATTGACAAAAATGCAAATAGATTCTCGCAAAATTCTGGCCCTGTACAGCCACCTACTTTTTTTGCACAGAGGCCTCTGTTTTAAAAATTAGTGAAACATCGGGGAATTATGTTCATGTATGTTATATTTGAAAAGGAAAAGTAGTGATCAGCTATGTTTATTTGTTTTGATTTTAATAGGAAAATATCAGTCTCATATTCAGGAAGCATTGGTGGTGTAGTTGTAATGAAATGTGAACAAGAAACACTTGCCAGAGTGCATTGTGTTATTTACCTCTAATATGTGCTACAATGGGAAAATTAGCAGTGACTTTTTCCTGCATGTTGATACGTTTGGCTCTTAACAAGATCATATGTACATCATGTGTTGTATTTATCAGACAGAAGTAAAATACAAATTTTATGGAGTTGATTTACATGTGACTGGGCTGCAAGGCATGGCATTAAAGGTCATATGCACAACTGATACACTTCAAGCAGTATTTAAATTCTTCATATCATCTGATTTTTACAGTTACAAGTTGACAGATCAGTTAGTATGTTCTTTGATGGGGGGTGACTAAAACTTCTCACAGAATATATTTATCATCCAGGAGCTCAAAAAAAGGACATGAAGTTTCAATATTAATTTTGTTGAACAATGCTCAGTGTCCAGAATACTTGGATATTTGATTGATTTTGAACTTTAATGTTCCATGTATTATATGCAAGATGACTGCTTTGTTGTTGTAGGTTCATAAAGAAAAGGTAGAAAAGGTGCCTAATGCATTACCCGGTAGAAATGACATAGAAATTGAAATATATGGAATGGAAGGTATACCAGAAGATGACATAAAGGAACATGAAAGAGTCAAATTGGGTAAAGGTGGAGGTAAGTAAATTCAGTATAAGCTTGTGTAATATGCTGGGGGGTGGTGGTGGGAAGAAGGCATGGTTTAGGCTGTACATGTAATAGCTTCCTCTTGGGAGAATGTTTCCACCAAAAATTTTTTGAGGCATCAAAACCCGGGTTTACAACATGCTGGGGGCAGACTGAAACAAGTAACGCATTTGAAGTGCCATTGACTGATCTGCACAAGCAATTGTCTCATTGTCAGGCAGCTCAGACAGTTTTATGGTAGCATGATAGCATCACAGATTTTTTTCTTTGACCACAAAAAGGTAAAAAGAAAAATTTTAAATGAAATGATGTGCTTGCTACAGTGGCCTGTGGTCTTGCATATGAAGTTTTTATTAACATCACTGTCCAGGATAATCATTTGCACATATTATGCTCACATACAGTAACACACCCCATCCTCCACCACCTTCAACCAGAGATCCTTCACCACCATTCACTCAATGGTCACCATTGCTAGCTGTAACTGATGCCTGATCTGTGCATGTCATCATTAAGCATATTCATTTGTGTTGACCTTCTAAGTTCATAATACATTAGACATGACAGACTTATCTGAAAATATGTGCTCAAAAATTCCATCAATGACATATTCTTGCATTTTATTTCATGTCTTGGCTGTCCACAAGTTACTGAAAAAATCTAAATGTTCAAGGAAATTTCCATACATCATAACTTAAGTACTTGACCCAGCGCGAGTTTTGGTTTTCTAACTTTGAAGATTCATGGAAGTCATCATGCTTGCCTGTATGCAATTAGGCCAGTCTTAAAAATATTTCTGTTTCGTATAACGCGCCCGGTGTGCGCAAAACGTTGCAGTTGGAATATTTTTTTCAACAGTGAAAAAAAAAAATTTTTAGGCTTGATTTAGCGCTACTTGCATGCCCCGTGTGGCAGTTCTGTAAACGCATCTCGTTTGCGTACTTACCATGAATGCTATGGGTACATCGTAGTAAATTTGCATATACAGTATAATACTGTATTGGCAAGTTCCTTGCAATAAACAGTGTGCGCACCATCTACATCTTTCCTGCAACTGTACACAAACAGCTGCTTTGGCCATGTGGTTTGAAGCACAACACATCACCCGATTGGTCAATTGAGTCACATGCAAAAATGAGCCAATCACGGCTCGTGTTACAGTGTTTTCATCATGGCTCCGCCCAGTGAACATGTGTGAATCTGCCGTAATTTACGAAGGGAACACCCAAACGGGAAGCTTTGTTTATAAATATTGCAGCATGCGAAAATAAAGATTCCAGTGTTTATTGCAACAATTATTTGGAGTCACAGGCAAATACGCAAAGGTAGAGGGTAGCGGGAATAGCCAAATGTGGCCCAAATCAGTCCATGAGACTGGGTCAGTTCACTGCAGATCCACTCCATGCTGTCACTTGCGTGTGACTGGAAGTTGTTTGCCGTTTTTGCCTGGGAAGTCATCTCAAGGCACCTATTTTTTCCAACACTGTTAGGACCCACCGATAAATAGCATTTGATGTTAATTTGCAGACGAATTCGCCATGCAAATTTTATTGTATTTTGACGCTGCTTTGCAATCGTTGGGGCAGATCACACTGACGGTGAGTAGTGTGACCCCGCTCAGTAATTATTACTGCCGGTACCTTTGGCTTTGCTCTATTGTAACGTAATCGTATGTACGACAATGAAAATGTCTGCTTGTGTTGACAGAAAAAAGTTATGATGAATACAACTGCGGACCAAGTAATTGTTCAAACTTGGAATGTTTATCAATTAGCGATTATTATCAGCTATAGGCGCCCCACACACGTGCTGCGAAAGCTCAGATTTTTTAAGTGATTAGACCCCACCCCCCCCCCACCCCACCCCCCAACCAGCCTTGCAAACAACTGCAACTTGTAACTGTCATGAAAAATTGAGGAATAGAGTTCCCCCCCCCCCCCCCCCAAAAAAAAAATTTGGTTGCCCGACCGGGCAAGTACCTATTAATTTTAACTTGCCCGAGATTAAATCTGACTTGTCCCGGACAATCGCACATGTGAATTGCCGAGCCCTGCTTTGTACTCTCAGTTTAACTATGGAGCAATAAAACTCTTAATCCACGTCCCCGCACATACACACAAGAGAGGTGTGTTCATGACTTTTAATATTTATTGTGAACCCTCATCATACACCCTTCCCCTCCCCTGCTGTTTTCCAGTGAAAATTAAAACTACACATTTGTATTTGTTATCATATTCTTTTTCTTCTGTGATTATAAAGGGAACTTTATAATTATGCTAATCCTTTGTCTTTTGAAGCCCTGTACATGTACATGTTTAAAATAGCAAGAGACAGTAGGGCTACTCTGTCTCAGCGCCAGCAAACCAGCCTGAAGCATATTTTGTCCCGCTACGACCTCATCTGTGGTAGAGTCTCTTGATTTAATACAGATTTAATAAAAAATTTTCAACTTGGAATCTTGTTTATCTCGTATTAATACTAAGTCCATCAGTCCCGGTACTGACATGATGCCCTTATTGCAGTAACACATAGTAGGTATGTGTAGTTTAAAAAAAAAAATTTTTTTTTAAATCCCCCCTGCCTCATCAAATTTTTCAAGGCCCTGTTATACGAAACAGAAATATTTTTAAGGCTGGCCTTAACGTATCTGTCCCAGGCTGTATGTCAGTAAATGTTAATTGAGCATGGCATTGGAGCCTTAAAAGTTGGACCTCTATTGATCACTTGGTTAGAAATAGCTTCTTTTTTTTTTTTTTTCTTCGCATTGGCTACAGTGTCACGTGCATGCCCTTCGGCTTGAGAAACAATGAAGATCTATGACCATTGCGACATGGTCTGTCAAAATTGAGAATTGTATTTTGGCATTATCCATTTAATGGGTTACCCAAATTTAAATTTATGGAGGCCTGCATAAATTTGTTTTAGCGAGGCGACAGGGCGGTATGCCAGATAGAATAATGACCCTGGTTTAGCTGCTGGAACAGTGTGGGGTCACTGACAAAGGAGCGAGTAAAGTTGTAATAGTTCAGTTTCTTTTACACTTTACTCCTTTCTTTGTAAGTGGTCCCCAAGCTGTCAGACCATCTAGGGCATGTTCTTGATGCCACATGGCGTACCAGGTGGTGCAGCAGTCTCTTTAAAATGATCCGTGGTCATTTCCTCTTGAATTAAGAATTGAGTTGACCGCTCAAAAATGTACGTGTTGGCTGCTTCAGCTCACCAACACCAAGGACACCTCTTTAGCTGGGTCGTGTTATCTTGATATGTCTCCTGCATTTCCCATTTCATTACTGTTGAAATTAGAAAGAGTGGAGCAGATGGTATTGGCCCACATGTATTTGCTTGTTTTGGCTGGTTTAGGGGGATAGGAAATGTGCCCAACCCATGTCAAGGAAAGATATTGACCTGCGGCGTGCAATCATGAGGGGTCTTGCAAACCAGACCAAAAATGTTAAGGCAGGCAACAATGTTAGCTCCCGGCATTTCTGGGTGATTTGAGGGGGGAAAGGGTACTTCTGACCATTGATCTTGAGGCACGTTGCAACATGGACAATATAGTATTTGCGACAGGTGCAGTGTTGTCTGTAGACCCACAAGACCCATCTTGAGAAATAGTACGTCTTACTAAAATGATATGACTTCACGAGTATGAATATTCAGCAGGCACAAAACAAATACAGATATGCTGCTTATATGTTAAAACATTGTTTTTCTTATCCTTGCCTTATAATGAACTCTGTCTCTGTTCCACACAGAGCCAGAACCAGTGGCAAAGAAACCCAAAATAGAAGAAACTCCAGCTCCAGGATTACTACCCATTCCTACACAACATACACAGACCAGCACAGCCAATGGGACCATGGCGGGTCCCATGGGTATGAGCTCTGCAGCCATGCCTATGGGCATGCCTCCCATGTCCACATCTGGTCACATGAATATGATGCAACATCCAGGAGGTATGCCAATGATGGGGCAAATGGGTGGCCCAATGATGGGTAAGTTGCCAAATTACAAATAGTGTACAGTTTTCTATGACTTTTCTTGAACATGATTAACTGTGAAACATTGCAGAGTAATAGAAATATAACCTATCCATGGAGTAGAAGTAGGCTGGGGCATTTCTGATGTCAAAATTTATGATCATGTCACACAAGGTTACTCTCCAGTTTAGCTGCCCAAATCATGCCACCAAATGGGCGCTGGATAAACTTGTAAAGGTGATTTAATTTGTATAATACTGAAAATAGCTCCTGATACGCATAATAGTGTGGTAAATATGCTTTGCCATTTAGGGCCGAGTGAAATACCCAGCATACATATGTGTGTCATGTCCTATTTGAATACATAAAGAAAACATTTCACCAGGCATGCTTACAGTCAGATTTTTTTTTTCTTGTTTAAATAATCAAGAATGTACATGTACTGTAAAATATAGACTCTGTTGTATAAAGATGTAAAGCAGAGATGTTTTTCCATTGCAGGTCCTATGGGGCCAATGCCACCAATGGGACCAGGGTAAGTAGAATTGTTGGGGTTGCAAAATTCAGTGTGCTTGTTGGTATTTCTTGATTTGATGTGGATGATATCAATCTGGGACATAATTGTATACACCACACCATAATGTATACCATGCAATAAAATGTCATCAGAAGCCAGATCACCTTTATTTGTGGAAGAAACTAGCTGCATTTTTTTTGTTTTGTTTTTTACGGAATGCAAATTAACTGATGTAATCATCTTTCATGGATGGTACCCTACAGAACAAGTGTACAAATGTCATTTCAATGGCTCTGTCTTCCTCATTGACATTTGATTCTTTCCATGATAGAATTTTAATTTCAAAACTTTTGCTCTCCTCAGGGCATTATGTTTTAGATTTGGCCATCCCTGTGTCTAGTTAGCATTTGTTCCACAGCAGCTTGAAATGTCCATATGGCTTTTGCTCCAAGTTGGTGCAAAATACATGTACCTCAAGATAACAGGGACCTTTTTATGATGTGTTGATTTTGTGGCTCCTTTGTCTTCAAAGGTGATATAACTTTGCATCCACTCTTAAGAATATTTCATTCAAAGTGTAATTATGTCTCCCGGTGGAAGCCGGGGGACATATTGGTTTAGTGCCCGTTTCTTCCGCTTCTTCTTCTTCTTGTTGTTCAGGTTCTTCAACACTTGGTTTCCGTGCGATAAGTCTTGAAGGACTTGACAAAATTTGATGAAACTTGGTAGGATTATGTATCTAGGCAAGACCTAGGTTGGAATCGTATTTGGGTGACCTTGACGTAATTTTCAAGGTCACAGGGTCACTTATGTGAAATTGGTTTCTGTTCGATAAGTCATGAATAACTTGATGGAATTTAATGAAACTTGGTAGGATTATGTAATTAGGCTAGACCTAGGTTGGGATTGTATTTGGATGACCTTGATCGAATTCTCAAGGTCACAGGGTCACTTATGTGAAATTGGTTTCCGTTCGATAAGTCATGAAGAACTTGATGGAATTTGATGAAACTTGGTAGGATTATGTATCTTGGCAAGACCTAGGTTAGGATTGTATTTGGATGACCTTGAGCGAATTCTCAAGGTCACAGGGTCACTTTTGTGAAATTGGTTTCCTTGCAATAAGTCATGAAGAACTTGATGGAATTTGATGAAACCTGGTAGGATTATGTATCAAGAAAAGACCTAGGTTGGGATTGTATTTGGATGACCTTGAGCGAATTTTCAAGGTCACAGGGTCACTTATGTGAAATTGGTTTTCGTTCGATAAGTCATGAAGAACTTGATGGAATTTGATGAAACGTAGTAGGATTATGTATCTAGGCAAGACCTACGTTTTGATTGTATTTGGGTGACCTTGACCTAATTTTTAAGGTCACAGGGTCACTTATGGGAAATTGGTTTCCGTGCAATAAGTCATGAAGAACTTGATGGAATTTGATGAAACTTGGTAGGATTATGTAATTAGGCTAGACCTAGGTTGGGATTGTATTTGGATGACCTTGAGTGAATTCTCAAGGTCACAGGGTCACTTATGTGAAATTGGTTTCCGTTCAATAAGTCATGAAGAACTTGATGGAATTTGATGCAACTTGGTAGGATTATGTATTTAGGCTAGACCTAGGTTGGGATTGTATTTGGATGACCTTGAGCAAATTCTCAAGGTCACAGGGTCACTTTTGTGAAATTGGTTTCCTTGCAATAAGTCATGAAGAACTTGATGGAATTTGATGAAACATGGTAGGATTATGTATCAAGAAAAGACCTAGGTTGGGATTGTATTTGGATGACCTTGAGCGAATTCTCAAGGTCACAGGGTCACTTATGTGAAATTGGTTTCCGTTCGATAAGTCATGAAGAACTTGATGGAATTTGATGCAACTTGGTAGGATTATGTATTTAGGCTAGACCTAGGTTGAGATTGTATTTGGATGACCTTGAGCAAATTCTCAAGGTCACAGGGTCACTTATAGGAAATTGGTTTCCGTGCGATAAGTCATGAAGAACTTGATGGAATTTGATGAAACTTGGTAGGATTATGTAATTAGGCTAGACCTACGTTTTGATTGTATTTGTGTGACCTTGACCTAATTTTCAAGGTCACAGTCACCTATGGGAAATTGGTTTCCTTGCAATAAGTCATGAAGAACTTGATGGAATTTGATGAAACTTGGTAGGCTTATGTATCTAGGAAAGACCTAGGTTGGGATTGTATTTGGATGACCTTGAGCGAATTCTTAAGGTCACAGGGTCACTTATAGGAAATTGGTTTTCGTTCGATAAGTCATGAAGAACTTGATGGAATTTGATGAAACGTGGTAGGATTATGTGTCAAGGTAAGACCCAGGTTGGGATTGTATTTGGGTGACCTTGACCTAATTTTCAAGGTCACAGGGTCATTTATGTGAAATTGGTTTCTCTGCAATAAGTCTTGAAGAACTTGATGAAAAATGCTAGAGTAATGTATCTAGGTGAGAGCTAAAATAGCATTGTAATTTTCAAGCAAACTTGGTCATTTGTAATTTGTTATCACCTGTAGCTTATTCAGAGATGCAAGTGTTCTACCGGGAGACATTTGATTTTCTGTTGGAAAATCAGTCTGTCCTAGTTATTATGTCTATTGATACTGTGTTTTATTCCTTGTAGAATGAATCCAATGATGGGTGGAAACATGATGGGGAGACCCATGCCACCTAATAGACCTATGGCACCCAACAGACCCATGGGACCAACAGGTCCACATCCTCCATCAACCACTGTCACATCTCAGAGCGGGCCAATCAAACCTTTGTTTCCAGTAACCGCCTCAGCAGGTCCTGTAAGAGTAAGTGTCTTTTGAAAAGGGACTAGTGTATACTCTTCAGTAAAGTTCCTGTAGAAAGGAAATGAATCATTCATATATTATGTTTGTGATAAGGTAAATAGAAAAGGCCTCCATAACAGTTTAACATGACCATTTGGTAGGTTGCTCGATTTAAATTATGATTTATGAATCGGCTGAAAACAACTGGGCATGTGAATGAGTGCTATGATTTCAATGCGAAGAAGAGCATACATTTGACATTTCCAGGTGTAACTCACATAAGTGTTACCTGCATGGAGGTATGCATTGTTATTTGTAGAAAGGCTTTTAACATGGGCAAATATGTTTGTTTCAGTCTCAGTTAAACAAGGGGTCTGCACCTGTCGGACCTGATTTCAAACCTACAATTAGCGCTGCCACTTCTTCTGCTACTATTGGTCCAGTAAAACCTACATTCCCAGCATATTCCCCAGCAAACTCCTCAGCCAATCCCAGTGCCTCCACTACACTTCATGCCAGTGCAACGATTTCTGCAGCACCAACAGTCAAGAAGCCAGAGTCAAGTTCAGGGATGACAACAAAGTTGATGCACCCAGATGAAGATGTATCACTGGTAAGTTTTAAGTACTAGTAAGCTGAAAATGGGAAGTTTTCTGTGACAAGTGTGTAGATGTCATTGTGTAAACATAAACATTCTTGGTCACAGTGATGCTCTAACCCAGCTCGCTTTGAGCCAAAGAGCTTTGAAGAGAAACAGGCTTTTGCCTTTGATTTTACTGAGTGACCATTTGATACTGATGCTGTTTCTAAACTTTCCCGGACATGGCTGGTATTTTATGTGTTGGGTTATCTTGGTGGTCACTTCTGTTGTTGTACCCTCATCCTGCTGGATGTAGTCATGTCAGCTGCAGGCAGATGGGCTATACTTCCAGTAATCTGAATGTACCATATTCATTCCAATTAGCACACATGCACCAATCAGCACACCCTTAGTTTTACTGAATGAGCCCCAAGTTACTTACTGTGAAACTTGTGTGGTTTTCAATGTAACTCTTTTATTGCCTAGCATGACTAGCTATGAAATCAATAGTTTTCCAATCAAGTACAATTCTTTATCACAAAAAGCATGATGGTTTGTTTGTTGTGATTCTAAATGCTCTCCACCTCATCTGCATCTCCATGTGTACTTTGAAAACTAGCACTCCCTCTTTCCTGGGCACTTCCTGTTTAGGTAGCCATGCTTGCTTGCTCACATGGGAGGCAGGCCCGGGCATTTAGATGGCTGAATGTCACCTCTGTGCACCAATTTTTTTTTTTTTTTTTTCATCAACAGAAATAAAGATTGATATGTTTGGTTTCATCCTATGGTGTTTTTGTGAGTCTACAAAATATATATTGATAGTTTTACCGGCGATTTTAGTGACGTGAATATGATGACTGTTCCAACACTTTTGGAAGACTTGCCGTGTGAAAAATGGGTGTGTGAACATATGATCAATTTTTCTGGGCTGGATTTTCATGTAAACTACTTTTTAAGCGCACATTGCGCCAATTGGAATGAATATGGTATCTTAATCTAAGTCAGACTGGATCTGTGTAATTTCTCAAATTATTACACAGAAGTACTTAATGAAAAGAAAATTACATTGAACTGCCAAAATTTGGAGTAGCTAATTAGGTAATAAGACATAGGTCAGTACACTGAAATGTTGACATGCCAGTTTTGAATTCAACTTATGTTACGGGTCAGGATTGTAGAAAATACCCAAGATTGTGAATTTTGGATGTAAAATCTGTCCACTATGACTATTATTTTAGAAATCAGAGTGGCAGGTAAACATCATAGGTGTGATTCTTTTAATTTAGTCTTTAAGACCCCTTCTTAGTTAATTCGTAAGAAAACAAAATTGCTAATGAATATTATAAATGATGGGGCAGTCATAGCGTTGAGTTAGAACAAGCCAGGCTGTGAGGTGGCCCTGGCAAGGAGTGAAGAAAGGGTCTTCTGGGATTGACAGGGTTCCAGCCGCATCCGTTCAGCGGTACATGTGATAAAACACACATGCCTCAACACTGGGCAACAGCCAACCAAAACAAGCAGGTACACTTTGATAACGTGTTGCAGCAGGTCGACGGCAGGGCAAAGTAGTGTCAGAGGACCCTGAACTACGACACTACCTTGCCCAGCCATGGACTGACTGCAACACGTTATCAAAGTGTTCTTGCATGTTTCAGTCAGCTGTTGCCTGGTGTTGGGACATGTGTTTTATCACATGCACCACAGCATCACTGAACGGATAGGGCGGGAACCTGGTCAACCTGACAAGACCCTTTCTTCACCTCTCTCTAAGGGCTCATTCTAGCTTGAGGCTGTGACCGCCCCATGGTATATTTTTATAATACTCATTAGCTGTTACAAAGAAATCACAAAGAAAGGGACTTAAGCAAGAATACGTTTAGTGCAAGCACTTTAAATTATGAGACAGATAAGATTTTAAAAAAAAATGTTATCTGCATACACTTGACATGGACAAATCGGTCAAACAACACATGTAGACATGCCAAATGTAACAAGAAACTTGTGTTTTTTGTGTTTATATACTGAAAGTAAAAGGATTTATAATGTAACATTCTTGCATGTGCATAGGATTTTCCAAAATTATTTGTTTTTTAGATATATTAGATTATCATATTTTCCTCTGCCAGTTGCCACTTTTAATATTTATTCTGTCACATTTAAAAATAAGATGAACTAGATGAAGTGAAAGGTATTACTTTGTTGTGCAAAGTAACCTTAAACAGATGTCACTGGTCTAAAGTTTGCATCTTTAACTTTTTATGTTCCATAGACCTGCCTTTAACCAAAAGGGATATAATCACGGTACTTACAATAGCAAACTGGTACCATCTGCGTAACCCTTTAGATACCAGTTAGTATGCAACATACTGTGTGAACTGAAAGAAACACGCATGTCTACCATTTCTTTTGGTCCTACAAGTGACACAGTGTTGAATACCATTAAAAAAAAATGGTCACAATGATGCTCTAACCCAGCTCGCTTTGAACCAGTTGGTGCTGAAGAGAAACGGGCTTTTGCCCATGAATATACTGAGTGACCAGATACAGAATCAGTGAAAGTGATCATTAAAAAAGGATTTGCGTTGTTTGGGGTTGTGGTTTCTATTAGCTCTGCTGACCAAAGGTCGCAGAGCTTCTGCAACCACTCGTGTCTGTCCGTAAACATTGGCTCGTTTGCTTGATACCATCCACAGTTTTCAAGTTAGCCCAATATAACTTTCAGGACTTAGAGGGTGTATAAAAATCTTGGTTCCTTTCAATATTTGTGGTGCCACCTATAATAATATGTAATACAGGGGTCAAGATGTAAAGATTATTTGTGAACGCTCTGGCATCTTTAGTTTTTGGCAGATCTTCACCAAATTCAAAGGGATTTTGGGGAGGTCAAAGTCTAAGGTTGCTAATGATATTAGTGGCACCATCTATAATTTGATGGAAATGATGAGCCAAAATGGGTTTTAAAATGTAGAAAAGTGATTGGATTAGACTTGCCAAATTTAGAAAACAAAATTGCTAATGAATATTATAAATGATGGGGCGGTCATAGCGTTGAGTTAGAACAAGCCAGGCTGTGAGGTGGCTCTGGCAAGGAGTGAAGAAAGGGTCTTCTGGGATTGACAGGGTTCCAGCCGCATCCGTTCAGCGGTACATGTGATTAAAACACACGTGCCTCAACACTGGGCAACAGCCAACCAAAACAAGCAGGTACACTTTGATAACGTGTTGCAGCAGGTCGACGGCAGGGCAAAGTAGTGTCAGAGGACCCTGAACTACGACACTACCTTGCCCAGCCATGGACTGACTGCAACACGTTATCAAAGTGTTCTTGCATGTTTCAGTCAGCTGTTGCCTGGTGTTGGGACATGTGTTTTATCACATGCACCACAGCATCACTGAACGGATAGGGCGGGAACCTGGTCAACCTGACAAGACCCTTTCTTCACCTCTCTCTAAGGGCTCATTCTGGCTTGAGGCTGTGACCGCCCCATGGTATATTTTTATAATACTCATTAGCTGTTACAAAGAAATCACAAAGAAAGGGACTTAAGCAAGAATACGTTTAGTGCAAGCACTTTAAATTATGAGACAGATAAGATTTAAAAAAAAATTGTTATCTGCATACACTTGACATGGACAAATCGGTCAAACAACACATGTAGACATGCCAAATGTAACAAGAAACTTGTGTTTTTTGAGTTTATATGCTGAAAATAAAAGGATTTATAATGTAACATTCTTGCATGTGCATAGGATTTTCCAAAATTATTTGTTTTTTTAGATATATTAGATTATCATATTTTCCTCTGCCAGTTGCCACTTTTAATATTTATTCTGTCACATTTAAAAATAAGATGAACTAGATGAAGTGAAAGGCATTACTTTGTTGTGCAAAGTAACCTTAAACAGATGTCACTGGTCTATAGTTTGCATCTTTTAACTTTTTATGTTCCACAGACCTGCCTTTAACCAAAAGGGATATAATCACGGTACTTACAATAGCAAACTGGTACCATCTGCGTAACCCTTTAGATACCAGTTAGTATGCAACATATTGTGCAAACTGAAAGAAACACGCATGTCTACCATTTCTTTTGGTCCTACAAGTGACACAGTGTTGAATACCATTAAAAAAAAATGGTCACAATGATGCTCTAACCCAGCTCGCTTTGAACCAGTTGGTGCTGAAGAGAAACGGGCTTTTGCCCATGAATATACTGAGTGACCAGATACAGAATCAGTGAAAGTGATCATTAAAAAAGGATTTGCGTTGTTTGGGGTTGTGGTTTCTATTAGCTCTGCTGACCAAAGGTCGCAGAGCTTCTGCAACCACTCGTGTCTGTCCGTAAACATTGGCTCGTTTGCTTGATACCATCCACAGTTTTCAAGTTAGCCCAATATAACTTTCAGGACTTAGAGGGTGTATAAAAATCTTGGTTCCTTTCAATATTTGTGGTGCCACCTATAATAATATGTAATACAGGGGTCAAGATGTAAAGATTATTTGTGAACGCTGTGGCATCTTTAGTTTTTGGCAGATCTTCACCAAATTCAAAGGGATTTTGGGGAGGTCAAAGTCTAAGGTTGCTAATGATACTAGTGGCACCACCTATAATTTGATGGAAATGATGAGCCAAAATGGGTTTTAAAATATAATGTTCCATATGTAGAAAAGTTATTGGATTAGACTTGCCAAATTCATAGGATATATAGCAGTGTCCAAAGCAAGAATTTTATAATATTATAATATCAATGACCTTGACCGATTTTTGTGAGGTCACCATGTGTGATGAGTTGAAAAAGGTGATTTTGTAATGGCAGGGTTTGGCTTGGACGTCATTGGCAATTTCAGCACAGCACCTGGCATATGGGCTTCTGGTATTACATAATCTGGGTGAGCTTAATCTTCTGTCCCAAGGTCACTGAGTACATCAGTGTTGACCAATGTACCAAGAAATTTTGGGGCATGTAACAGGAAAATTGGTGTTTTCAGTTAGGCTCAGTGATAAAGTTACTCTTATAAGTGAAACTTTCATAAGCATTCATGTTTGGGTGTTTGTTGAACAGGAGGAGATCAGAGCCAACTTCCCAAAATACAAAACAAATAACATGAACAGAGGGCATACCAGTTCAGCCCCACCAATGTCTGCTCCCATTCAACCTCCTCTGATGAGCCCGCCCATGGGAATGCCTCCAGGTAAGATACATTATTTTTTCATTCATAGTCTTCCCGTAACTCTTTCACAGTTGTCCAAATTCAACAATGCCAGTGGTCTAATACTCTAACATGTAGTTTCACGCACTTCAAAGCATTAACCTTCCTTGTCAACAGGGATCCTGGGTACTGAGCACAAAATAAGGAACACTGAAGAAAATAAATGCTATAATCTGTTGCGGAAGGGTGCAGCAGACTTGATGTAATCCTTCCAGTTACTAAGGTCCCAGAATTAAAAAAAAAAAAAAAAATGTGCAAAACTTGGAAAATATTATAGCTCATTATTATACCCCCGTCTGAAAGAGTTGGGGGCATATTGCATTTACTTTCTTCATGTGTCAGTGTGTGTGTCCATTCCAACAGTTTTCACGCAACAACTGTAAAAGTTTTTTTGCAGGGCTTTCATATTGCACATGCATAATGTAGTCTTGCAGTCCTAAGGTCTCGTAAGAGTTCTAAGATGGGTGACCTCGGCCCAATTCCCAAGGTCACAGAGCCATTTTAGTGAATTAGGCTTTCACATGATAAGTTGAAAAGTTTTTGGCAGTGATCTTTTATATTGCACATGCTTAAAGGCTTGTCTAAGCTCTCAAAGCAATTTAAAGATGGGTGACCTTGACCCAATTCCTTGGGTCACAGAGCCATTTTGGTGAATTTGGTTTTCACAGAATAAGTTGAAAAGTTTTTGACATAGGACCCTTGTATTGCACATGCTCATAATCCTGCACTATGTCTCGAGTGAGGTTGAAAATGGCAACCTTGACCCAAATCCCAAGGTCACAGCCATTTTAGCAAACTTGGTTTTCATGCAATAAGTTGGAAGTTTTTGACATAGGCCTTTCTTATTGGTTTTAATCCTATATAAGGTCTTGGACAAGTTCAAAGATTAATCGCCTTGACCCAAATCTCAAGCTCACAGAGCCATTTTAGTGGATTTGGTTTTCACACCTGAAGTTAAAAGTTTTTTGGGTTTTTTTTTCGACATAGGCCTTTCATATTGCAGGTGGTTATAGTCCTACATAAGGTCGTGGATAAGTTTGTAGATGGGTGACCTTGCCACTCTACTGGCTGTGAATGTTCATATTGTACAAGAATGACTCCTGTCCGTACAGACAGATGTGGCATGGTGGGGTGGGGTGGGAAGGGGCATAGATCCAGCCATCTCTGATTGCGTTTTAACTATGGTTGCATGACAACAAAGTATTCTGTGTGTATGATGCTGTCGGAACTTTTCTTGGTTGGATCTGCAAAACTGCTGAAAATGCAAAATTTATGACCTGGATGATTCCAGCACGCAAATACAGAATTAAATACCTCTTTAACCCTTTCCCCCTCAAACCTGCCAAAACCGGCTGGTGGTCAATTGTCGTCTGCTTCAGTGTTTTCAACTAATTTCAACAGTTATGAAAAACAGTTTGACTGAGAAATGTACATGAGACTTATCAAGATCACATGCCCCAGGTCAAGAGCTTCCCTTGGCATGGGTTGGGCACTTAGTGCCCAACACATGTCAAGGAAAGCTGTTGACTCAGTCTTAATTCAAGGGGGAAAGGGTTAACATGATTTTCATGTTGATGCCAGTCATCTGACAGTCAGTATGTCTATTATTAACTGTATATTGTTGCTTTCTCTGTATAGGTGGAATGCCCCCAGGAGGTCCAGGTATGCGGCCACCAATGCCACCAATGGGAGGTCCACCCGGTGGACCAGGGGGACCTCCAATGGGCTATGGTCCCCCAGGGATGATGCGTCCACCAATGATGCAGGGTGGAAGATATTAAAGATAGTACAACACAACAGCTAAGTTTAGCCGTGCAAACTTGTATAAAATCTGTGGATTCAGTGCACAAGGCCTCTCTCTTAATTGTCATCTAGTGTACATAATTTGAGAGGCTGTCATTGCAATGCTTTTTATATTGTTCCAGAAAAGTGGCCATTTTAATGGGATAAACGAACATTGGGTGCATGCACCAGGTTATTCCCTTACAGATTCTTACTAAGCCACACCAGCTCTGGTAAGTGGTTTTAAAGTTGCAATGATCGGAGATGTGGCCAGCAGTAATGGCTTCCACAAACAGTAAGTGGACAATTCTTGCAACCTAATAAAATCTTTCCTACCACACAGCAGCCAAGTTGCTGAGATCTGTAGGTAAGGAAAATCATGCCACTTTTACACAAAATGAACAAAGTGGATACCTGTAGGAATAATTCCAGCCAATGGCAGACTGTTGAATTGGTCTCTGTTGTAAACCGGTATGTGTAATAAATATTTTAAAGTGATCAAACAGTGTGTTACCCTTTTTGGCAGTGTGCCTATGCAGCTATGGTATGATGGTGCCGGTAGGTGAATTTATGAGTATGAATGTTTTGTTCTGCGAGTGCAAGAATTTAAAAAAATAAATTGTATAACAAAGCTCTGTATAACATTACACTTCAGCATGTAAAACTTAACAAAAGACTTAATTTTGTATAGTATAAACTATGAAACACACAATATTCCCAGTCAGCGTATTTTAATTTTCAATATAAGTGCACTAAATACAAGAATGAATGGTGGGTGCTTGATTGTTTTGAGAGGGAGTTACTTTCTTGCAGGTTGGGACACAACCAATAAACGTGTAAGGCAAGTGAACCCAATCACAGCAAGTCAAATCTGACTTGCTGTTGGGCCTTGGCCCCCAACTGTGTTGGTGATTGATTTTATAAGCTGATAATACATCCATTTGTGACCTCATCACATTCACAAGGCAAGTCTTCAAGGTACAGAAAATATTATTATATAGTGTCTGTGTTGTTAAACAAAATGTGGTCAGCAGGATCTCAAACTAATTGGTAATACATCAACTTCGTAGTTTTTGATTGGAGGAAGTACATTGGTTTAACTGGCTAGCAGTAGCACTGTCTGTCTGTTTCTGGTAATTATCCATACAACTTGTGAGGTACATGGGGCTACATGTGACTTCAGAGAACTTAGAAGGCAAGTGCATACAATCACAGCAGGGTACCATGCCCTGCTGTTGGGCATTGAGCTCCCAACCATGTGTTGGTGATTGTTTTTTCAAGTACCCCAGTTGGTGAAATTTTGCTTTTTACTCCCCAAATACACTTATAGATACTACCAGTGAGTGCTGCAACCTCAGGCAAGTTTTAGTTTCATAACTATGTGAATAAATTGTCGGTCTTTTGAGAAGACTTCATAAATGCTATTGTAGTATATGTTTGAGGAGGAAAACATGAAGAGGCAAGTGGCTCAGTTTTATTAACACGTATTGCATAATGTCATGCTGTTTTTCTAGTTCAAAAAGCAATGAAACCTTAACATTCAGCAGATGACCTCTTACAAACAGGAGCAACAAAAGAAGAATGTCACAGATAGGGTTCTAGAATATTTTTGATGTGTCAACATACCTTGTCAAATGAGGAAAGCTCGAAGGCAAGTCTTAGTCACAGTGAAACCTTTGCATTTCACTGTTGGGTCTATGTACCCCCAACACTGCATGTGTTGGTGACATTTTTTTTATTTTCATCTCGTCAATTGTTATTCCAGTGGCTCATGTCACCATGTGTCATGGTCACAGTGGCTAGCACTGTTGGGCATTGTTGCCCCCAACAAATGCTAATTTGTTGGTGACGCTTTTTTTGGATATTGAAATTGTGGTATTTGTGTGCAGGATGTACTTGTCTGTAATGCTTAAGTTTGTGTCCAGATTTGTCCTCTTAACATTTGTGCACTGTGTCTATTGTGACATAATGTCAAGCCTGATGAATTTTGTTTTATTAAAACAAGGAGTATATGCACATCATTTAAATTTTTAATTGACATTCTGTATTCATTTTGTGCTGGTTAATGACAGTGTAGAAGTTCAACACGGAAATTGTACAATGTGCAGATTGCTTCAAAACTCAGGAGAGAGTGTGTCATATGAGAAATTGTTGAAAATTGTAAGTTCTGTTCTCACTAAATCAGAATGTTCAGCTTTGTACCACACAACATGGGCAGAGGTGCAGTGACATTTGTGTTGTTACTTTTGTTACCAGTGCCATGTGGCAGCAAGTAGCAGTCCATACTTGCAAGATCACCACACAAACTCTTATGACCACTTTCCTTTCCACGGTAAGTCGTTGAAGGAAAGGAGGTAAGCCAGTCTATCAGCTGTTCCAGATATTTTTGCCAGTGCTGTTTCTAATTTTCAACCAGGTGTATGCACATCCATTTCATTTTGCATGACTGATATTGAATCCCGTGAAAACGGACAAAGAGTGAAGACAAAATGATATTACAAAACAGCAAGGGAACAAATCTGTTTAGTGTTTCTGTGGCGTATCCATGTAAAAAAAAGCACTCACATTTTTTAGATGTGCAAATAAATCCTTTACCACCACAAAGTCGAAGTGCACACTTACTGTACAAAGTCTCTGAAATTTGCTGTTAAATTGAAAAGTGAAGAAAGTAACATTTTTACATGAAAACAGTGTTTACTAAACAAAGATGGGTGCCCAGTACTTTGTATTTTATGGTGCAGTATATTGTTTAGTTGTGATTTTTGAATGTGTCTTGTATGGAAAGAGAACTTTCTGCTGCACACTGCTTTGAAGACTTCACAAACTCTAGACAAGTGGCTAGAATGGCAGCAAAACTTAGGTGTGTTACTGTTGGATCTGTGGACCTCCCAACATTTTGTTGGTGATTGATATTCTGTCTGAATACAGATGTGAATAGAATATTCATACACAGGCACATGGTTAAGCATGTGTTTATAACAACAAACACCTTTAACCTAAGATCCATGGTTCTTTTGTATTTGTATGTAATTGAAGACAGCTCATGTTCATCTGATGCCGATCTGTAGCTTCTCACCAAATAGTTTTCCTTGTATACTGGGCAGACCTTGATCCAGTACCGTGGGGGTGGGGGAAATTTACTTGCAAAACAGAATTGCGCTTTATCAGCACCTGTTCTTGCTGCATGTCTTTGTACACCCCCCCCCCCCCCCCCCCAAAAAAATGAGGTTTCCTAGAAAGACCATGTGGTCAGCATTTCGCTTTGCTCTGTAATCTAAGAGGATTGAGGCAGAGAAATGCTGGGGAAATATGTCTACAGCCAAGTAAGAACAAACCTGGATGTGTAGTGCATAGTAATTGCTTTCTATACCATCCTGTTTTTAAAAGTAGGGAGGTAAAAACATGTGTCCTGTAATTGTAATCATTAAGACTACAATGTTAAGGTGAAAAAAAATGCATGATGTTATACACACTACAAGAAAAGGGATGGGCATTATTGCATGTGTGGCACAGCTCCTGAGACCAGCATGGGAGTTCTCAAAGGGACTCAAGGATTACCAATACCCTTGCTGAAAGCTCATTGACTTCAGTTAGAATGTAACAGTCCAGAAAATCAGTGCTGATACCTCAGGTGGGGAAGCACCATGCAAGTGTGGGTAGTCCTAAACTCCAGATTAGTTCACCTGTGTCTTGTGCATCTACAACCATGCATGCAATGGGAGAAGTTCGTAGTCCATGCTTCAGTTTATTCCTGTGCCAACTTTGCTTTTCACTAACAGCCAGGTGATATATGGAGATACATATGCTTCATTCCAGGTTTGATTATGGATATCCTCAAGGTGAGCCCAGATTCGTTTCCATGTATGATTGAGTGGTTCAGTTTTGTGTATAACCCCTCAGTGTTCTGTGTGAAGTTCTTGTGGCAGTATTCATTTCACAACATCTAGTTACTGCACTGTCAATACTGGTGAATTTCATTTCACGGGTCCAGGTTTAAGTCTGATTACATGCTCATGAATGTGGGCAGGCAGGATTAATAGAAGTCATCAGAAATCATCTCAAAGACATTTAGCATTGCTTTTAACCACTGGCAGGTGATGTCACAGTGACCATGCTTGTAAGAGTCGCTGTTGGGCTGTGGTACAGCTCCTAACATGTTTTAATGTTGGTGACAAATATAAGTTCACAGATGCATATAACTTGAAGGATGGAAATTTAGAAACACTATACTGCTAACATCACAAATTCTGTGTAGCTGTTGGGTTTAGGTGATGGGCTTAAATAAGAAATTTATCTATTTTAGCTGCTGTTGTGCGATCTTTTCCAAATGTAAGCTCTAAAGGCTCTGGAGTTGATTTGACAAAACTGCCACAGTTAAATATTAGAGTACAAAAAAAAAAAAAAGATATGCATATGAAATGACTTCATCACCTAAAAAGTGTGTGTCCCAAGAATTAAAGACCATTATCTTCCTGCTAATTAGGAGCTGAATGCTATGCATGCTGTTCAGTTGACAATTATGGGATGTGGTACCAGTTACATTGTAGTAAGATTGTCCAAGGACTTTGTTTTTAGAACCAAGGAACCTGCTCATTTTCTTTTTATTACCAGTGACACCTTGAAGCTGTTGTATGCTAAAACATGCGAACTCTGTCCAACTCTTTACACAACAACCTTGCAATAGCTTCTTCCCTTTGGTAAGTGGATCTGCAAGGAGGTAAGCGTGCAAACTTTTATCATCACTGACAGGTTGTGCTGGAAGTGACCAATACAGGTAGCAAGTAACTGTTCATGGTGTGAAAGATCAACATAAATTGAAGTGGGTCTGCATATGACAGTCACAAGGATTCATTGGATGCCTGAGTCAGTCTTGCCTTGAGAGTTTAGGTTAATTACTGAGGAAAGTACTATTTTACAGAATGGTGTGGTTACAAGATTGCTAACGTAATAAATATGCATCCATTGCTTACTTTCCTGGCTTAATGTACTGAAATGGAATCAAAGACGACACTTTCATCCTATTAAATAATATTGTGCTACTGATGCACACCATCCACATATGATAAAAAAGCTCCAACAATACAGTGAATTCTTAAATGGATTTTAAGAGAAAAAGAAACCCGAGGCTAAAATGCTGTGTTTATTGTCAGTTTTTAAAAGTCTGCTATCATAAACATGTTGCTGAATCAGTTTTTTTTTACCCTCTGCTGGTAAAGTGCCGGAGGGTATTGTTCCCTGCATCGTCAGTCTGTCTTGTTGACATTACCACAATATTAAAAAGAAATATTCACCGTAGCTGTACCAAATTTATGGACCAGGTTTATATTGAAATCCAGCTTCCTTCAATTATTTTTACTTTTTTTAAACTTTCATGTATTTATTTGAAGGTGGTCTGAGTGGCGTCAACCATGACAACGTTACCACAATATTTAAAAAAATCTTTACTGCAGCTTTACTAAATTTTTGTCAGAGGTGTATCTTATGATGCACCAGGTTCCTATGTAAAACCAGCTTCCTCTGTGTATTTATGAACTTTTAATGAAACTTCAAAAGTATTTATCTTCAAGGCTGTCTGAGTGGTGCACAAGGGGACGACATTACCATATCTCAACAAGGATCCAACATAGTTTCACCAAATTTTTTTTCGGAGTTCCACATTCCGGTTGAAAACCAGCTTCCTCATATTGTTTTTAAACTTGTTACGAAACTATTGAAGTATTTATTTGATGGCCATCTGAGTGAGGCACATTACAGTGGTCTCTGTCACAAGAACCCAAGAATACATCCAAAAGTGCTCTTTCATTTTAGAGACAGCAATATGGAAATTGTATATGCAACATATTCAACTGTGAAGTCTCGCCCAAAAAACAAACAAAAATGCAGAATTAAGGGATAAAAAAATTGTGAGGGGCCCAAGGGTAATCCAATCTCTGAACGCTATTTTGATTTTGTACTTTCCTCCCAGATTTTTTTTTTTTTTTTTTTTTTTTTTTTTTTTTAATCATGCAAAAAGTACTGCATGACCGCTGAACTATTAAGAATTGGTGCCCATGAGTTTGTTTGATGAAGCTTTTTTGGCTTTCCAGTAGAACCCATAAAATCTTCACAACCCATGAATCCCCATGTTAAAAATTCCAACTCATAAAAAGACTTGGAACAGCTTTGTTTCTCTGTTGATCGATCAAGTAATTCAAAATTTTGTCAAGGAGGGTACTTACTTTTAACCTATCCATTGTACAGTTTGAATAGCTAAAAGCTTCTTGTTGAGGGGACTTGAGCTGCAGGACCATCATGCCCATCTGTGGGGTGGGTAGACTATAATAGTTATAAACTGTGTGTATATATATTTACTTAGAACATATTAAACAAGCTATCTTCTAAGAAGTCTTCAGTGGGAGACCTGCCAGTTGGAAGACAATAAGGGCAGAAACTAACTAAGCAGTCAAGTACTAAGACGAAAAGAGCACGAGTTTTTATACTTTGTTGCCCAGCAAAACAATATTACATACTTTAACCAAATTATATGGGGTGTAGTCTTGTTTGTTGAAATTGCTTGAATGACATGGGGTGACTGGCTTGTTTAAAAGTTGTGTTAGTTTCAGCTGCTGTTTGCACACTCACGGTGTGATTATTATTTGAGTGTAGAGAGAGAACGGATGAGTCTGCAGTATTATTGATGTGCAAAAAACAAAAAAGGTCCAAATATTAGTCAAGTACACAATTAAAAGGTATAAATGTAGGAGGAATGCAGGGGGCAAGTGTTGTGTTTGACTATGTGTATCTGTCTCAGAGCTGTATTAAATTGTGCGCACCTTGTTTCAAACCTGTGCCTTTTCAGTTCATTTTCATTATTTACTTGTCATGCTGAGTTACAGATGACAAATAAACTTAACAGTAAGTACGTTGAACAAGCTTGTTGGAATAAACAGATGGTTAAACATTTAAAGATGTACATTAAAGCTTGAGTAAATGAACAAAACATATTTGTTGGACCAAAAAAAAGGAACATGTAAATTCATTCAGTGCTATTTTCCCATGTCTTTGTGACTTACTAGGAATGGATATTCAAGCCTTGAATGGTAATAGAAAATGTGAAGTACCAACAATTGGATTTTTAAATGAGGAAAAAGAGTTACATTTCCCAAATTTGAACACCCACCAGGAGTAGCATTCAAAAATATTTGACCAAAAAAAGATTGCAATTTTGGCAAAGTTTTTTATTTGTGGGTGGGAAGATTTTTTTCATTGCAGAGTGAAGACAGTGGTCCATAAATACAGAGGTTGGATATGATCAAGATCATGATGCATCCTTATTTATGCAGAGAAATTCAGTAATGAGCCAGTTTGTACAGTAACCTGTGTAAAGGAAACCTGCATGTTACTGGAATAATACAAAGAATGCTGTACTCCACAACTTGGACTGTAAAAAAAAAATTAATGCTTAGCAAATGTGACCTACATGCAAGTGTTTAAAAAAAAATATGAAATTCTGAGTGATAAGTCAGGCTGTTGGATACATGTATTTTATAAAAAAAATGGAATGTGTGAGAGTGGCAAAAAGTAAACATGCAACACTTCAACACACTGTGACCATTAAGTATTTGTAAGATAGGAAATAAAAGTGATATTTATTGGTTTATCAAAATATGTGTTGGTTGTTGTTCCAGACAAAATCCCAAGCACAGAAAGGTTCGTTGCAGAATGGAAAGTGACAAATGTGTATTATAAAATTGCTTTTGATACTTTCTTTAGCTTGTAAGATATATTTTTCCACATTGCCCCAAGCTCCATCTGGGAGGCAGGGAAAAAAAAGAACAATTACTTTGATATTCTTTGCTGAAATTCCTGCATGTGCATTTTCTAGCTAAGAAGGAAAATTGGGCATTTGTACCAGGCACAGTGCTGCCACTTTATACTTTTTTTAAAAGTATGATGCTTTATTTTCACAGTTATACTTTTTTTGGACAAATTTTCAAACTTTTGATTGGAATTCAGTTGGCTGTTGAGGGTAGTTCTTCAGCATTCTCAAAGCCTTTCTGAGTGTCTTGGTAACAGGACTGATGAACCATCTTTCCACTGAGCGACAACCATAGGTGCATGTTTTGGTGTCGGTCAAATGGATCTGGACCATGGTGCAGAGATCGCCATGGTCCAGGTTCCCCATCAGACACCCAAATATGCACTCGTAAGTGGAACAACTCCGCATGGAAGTCTGTTCTTTGTTCATTGCAAACAAATATAAGCAGAGTTTGAAATTAGTGGGTGTTTGCGTGCCCTCGGCAACTTTATTTTCTTTGCAGGTTTCCCATGGGGGATCTTGCTATCTTCAGCAGAACATAACATTTCCAACAAGAGTGGGAACATTAAATACGGTTTCTGAAATCTTTTTTTGTGCGAAACACTGTTCATAGTGGTGACAAATATAGCTCTTATTATGTATATTTGCAACATTTTAGATGTAGGTGTCTTTTAGCAAGCTTACTAGTAACTACAATTCTCGTGGGAAACTGGGGAACTTGTAAAAATGCTGCGGTTGCTCAGGGGAAACTTGGAAAAAATAGTTAATATCTGACCCTGAAGAATGATTTTTAGGTCAGCTGAGCTTATGTGGTGGTTAGGCATCTGTCGGCATCCACAATTTATATTTTCGAACTTCGCGGGAATGTGCCGTGGGTGGGTTTCTACCAAGTTTGTTCAAATGGTCATGGTCCATTGCTTTTTGATTTTCATATGAATTTTTGTGGAGGCATATCTTTTCAAAATTTCCAAAACCGCTTGGCCAATTGTTTAGGCAGACTTATGGGGACCCTTAGACCTTTATTTGTTCAACAGGTGGCACTGTGATTTTTCAAATATTTTTTATGCAAGAAAGTGTGTTTCGCTATTTTCGACTCCTCCAAAACCATCACTCAGATTATGTTGGAACCTGGTGGAAATGTTCCTTTTAGAAGGGCCAAACAATATTGTTCACAAGGTGGGGATGCTATGAATCCCAGATTTTTTCATGAATTTTTCAATGTGGGTACTTGAAGGTTAATGCATACAGTGCTATTGATTACTATGCAAGTCAATGGGGATTGCAATGGTAATTCACATTTACAACTTGCTAGATTCACTTCAAACTTGGTGGGGATGCACTTTGGGTGTGTCTTTGCCAAGTTTGTACAAATGTTTGTGCTCCAGTGATTTTTGGATCTTATATGCAAATTTTGTGGTCCTTGGCCAAATCTTGAGGTCACTGGACAAGTGACACGAAATTCACGGTTCACTTTATAACTTAAATTCTAATTTGAGTTTGGACCTGGATGTTGCACATGTAAATATTTCTCTGTGAAGGTCGTGTAGACCGTATATGAGTGACCTTGACCTCATTTCTGAGGTCGCAGTGCAACATGCATGTACATGAATTTTACTCTTCAGTGCTATAACTTTAGAACCACTTGAACTGAGACCTTGATGTTGCACATGTTCATGTTTTTCCATGAAGGGCAGAATTACTCGGTATACAGGTGACCTTGAGCCTATCCCAAGTGCACAGAGCCACAAGTGTGATGAATCTCTAGGTCAGCTGAGCATGGGCTGTTCACACAGCCCTCGTTACAGTATAATTTTGCTACAATACCAGTGAGTTGCTTCAAATTTATACTTTTTTTTAAAGTTAAATTGGATACTTTTATGTGTAATAAGGCAGTGGCAGCACTTCAGGCACCTAACTTACTCTGTGTTGAGAACAAAATTTAATTTTTTGAATTGTGCACAGACAGTCAATGTGAAACATGGATCACAGCCCATCATGCATATTTTACTTTGTTGTGCCAAACCAACATAGCATAACCATACATTTCATTTCATTATAGACCATCTTCCTTGTCCTCCTGTATTTTCATTGTACCATAATTTTCCAAGGGAAGTTCTGGCAGGAACAGGGAATATTCCATTCAGGAACTTCCTTGGTAACAAGTGTTTGCAGCATAGGGCTTACATGCCTTGTGTAATGTACACGTAAATATGAGGGCCTGGTGCACTTTGTGACAAGGAGAGCATTGCCTGTTTTGCAGCTAGCTGACTGCCAAGTGATTACTGTGGTGAGTTCACAACTATTTCATCATTTTCCATATTGTATATGGATGACCTTGGCCGATTTTCCCAAGGTCACAGAACAATGTATTGTGCAAATGGTAACATCCAGCAGAATTTGCTAATTTTCATAAATGGTGGTGGTGCTCAATGACCTTGAAAAATAGGTCAAACTGACACAATAGATTACCATTGGCCTGATATTTTGTGGGAGTTTTGCAGGTCCATCTCAATTTTTATTACCCTCTGCCCATTGACGTTACCACAATGTCTCGAAAAAGATTCACTGCAGCTGTACCAAATTTTTGTCACAAGACCCTTGTGATGGACCAGGTTCCTATTGAAAACCAGCTTCCTCTGATGATTTTTAAACTTTTTGTGAAACTTGAAATGTATGGGATCAACCCTGACAAAATTCCGGGGGTATTTCCAAAAATATTGACCACAGCTTTACCAAATTTCTGTCAGAGATGTATCTTATGATGGACCAAAACCCTATTTAAAACCAGCTTCCTCTGATTATTTATTAATTTTTTATGAAACTTTTAATGTATTTATTTGAAGGCCATCTGAGTGGCACCAACCCTGACAACGTTAATGCAATATCTCAAGAAATGCTGACCACAGCTTTACCAAATTTTAGTCAAAGATGCATCTTATGAGGGACCAGAACCTTATTTAAAGGCAGCTTCCTCTTTGTATTTATAAACTTTTTATGAAACTAAGTATTTATTTGGAGGCCGTCTGAGTGGTGCACAAGGGGACAACATTACCTTAATATCTCAACAATGATCGAATGCAGCTTCACCAAATGTTTATCGGAGATGCACATTATAGTGGACCACATTTCTATTGAAAACCAGCTTCCTCTCATAATTTTTAAACTTACGAAAATTTTGAAGTATGTATTTGATGTTTGTATGAGTGACACACAGTACAGTGGTCTCTGTCACCAGGACCTGCCCTAAGAACGCATCCAAAAGTGCTCTGTCATTTAATGGACAAGAATATGGAAATTGTATGTAAAGTATTCTAATGCGAACTCAGAAAAAAAAAAAAAAAAAAAAAAATGCAGAATTATGGGAACAAAAGATTGTGGGCTGCGAGGATAATCCATTCTCTGAAAGCTATTTTCAAGCCATTCATTAGGACATCACGGTACGTAAAATCATTTCCTCGTGACCCTGAGAAAGTAGGTCAAGATCACCTATATTATGCGGTATCTAACCTCTAAATAAGATATGCATTTGTGGTAGACTTAATTGGTATTGGTAGTCATTTCTCAAATTGTCAAATTGAGTGTCGCTTCGGCTTACTACATCCTTAATGGCCTTGGAAAAATACGGCAAGGTCACCCAAAATTGGAACAAAGGCCAAATGCATATTTGGTATAAATGTGCAAGTTCCATCTCGATTTATAATAATTAAAAATAAATTACTGTAATTTTAATACCTATGATGCTAGTTCTACCACATAATACCAGTGGTGGTACCATGACTCCACACGTTAAACTTTAATTTATATAATATTCCTGCAGTGACCATAATATAGGGTCAAAAAAAAAAAAAAAAAAAAGTCCTGATATTCATTCCCTCGGAGGTTTGGAAAGTAAATAAAGGTCGCCCCATATTATGCAGTACACATTTGGGGTAAATTTGGAATTACTAGCTTTGTTGTGTCTCAATGTGTAGAATTAAGTGTCCTTACAACAGCCTCAATGACTTTGAAAATTAGTTTCTTCAAAATTTGATAACATATTGGCCCAATGCATATATGTTGTAAATTTTAGAATTGAACATTCATAATCAAAAGACTGAATTTAATGTAATTTTTGTAGTGGTAATGCTAGTTCTGCTTCGCGCCACCATGGCTCCATACATCAGAATTTCTCTCTGCAAATGTTTGTGTACTTGTATATTGGTACATGTGCACAAGTAAGTTGTAGTGACCATAAATCCTCTCCTGAAATATCCATCCATCATCTACACCATATATATTTGGTATGATTAGCCATATTCTTTCTCAATATACTTTTTATGTGTTTTCAAGACTATTTGGTCTATATCTTCTGTAGATGGCACCACCAAATTTTGGCGTGTTTCCACATTATTCATGAAAACTTTTTGAAAAACGGCTTTCCCCTCATTTTGACCTATTTTGGCACAACTTTTGCATAAAACTATAGATGGCGCAATCAAGTTAAAACACTATCTCAATTTTGATACATATGAGGAGTCCGGAAATTTAAATGGCACTGACATGAAAACTGTTGACTGCATCACATTCACAAGCTAAGTTTACTGACCACTGACCAACAGACCAGAGCGATTGTATATATTCATGTAAGCTCTGTGGCCTGTGGTAAGCAGAACAGATGTCCTGTTTGATAAACGAACTGATCTTGACCTGTGCAGTTGCATTGAGGATTTGGGCAATTGATGTCATGTTTTGACACCATGTGCAGCTTAGAAATTTCCTTGCTGATAAAGAAATTGACTCCAGTGGCAAGTTCAAATTATTTATTTGCTGAAGGCACAGAACCAATCTTGAATAAAGAGACACACGCAGGCAAATCAAGTACTAATGTGGTTAGGAGGTGGTGGCAAAAAGAAAACAAAACTTCTAGCAGTCCTTGTAAAGAGGAACATTCATTTGTTGCTCTTGATTACTTGTATTTTTATCAAACCCCACAAGGTATACCTTTGTTATCCACTATAAGTATCAAAATTCAAGGCATGTTTATAATTTGTACTGATATGTGATGGCGGAAGCCGAGATATGTTCATAGAGGAAAAAAGGCTTTTCCTTTTCCCCCTTGGTCATATCTGCTTCAGTGGTTTACATGAATTTAACGGTAATAGTTTGATGGCAATTGTAGATAAGACCTTTCAAGATAATATCCCCAGGTCAACAGCTTTCTGGGTCTGGGGCCAAGGAAAGCTGTTTATGGTGTTTTTTCAAGGGGGGAATTGTTAATAGTACTTGGCGGAAAAAATTTGAAGGACATGCAATTTCTGATACGAAAGTACAAAATCCACACTTATCACAGCAATGCTTATTTCGGAATGGTGCACATACAACATCTTCGCTGTTCATTTCACAAAGATAACCATACAATCATTTATTTGAGAAGTCTGTTCATGCAACAAACCCATTCTGTTAATCAGAATACATGTATTCTATTGAATATATTTACATGCTGCTCTTGCATCCCTTCCATCTCGATAACTGATATAAATAAGCATCCTCATCATATATATACACAGACACACCCCAAAGTAGGTGCACGAGGGATGTATGCCATGAACTTGAAACTTTTTTTTTTTTTTAAATAACATTTTGACCCTTTTTGTTTCGTTTTACTGTCAACAAATCCTTAATACAATCCATCTGGTATTTTGAACACATTGACAAGTTTTCACTGCATGCAGGTCTAGCAATCCCTGATTTTCTGGGCATGTCTTGCTGTCAACAAATCATAAATACAATACATCTGTTATTTTGAACACATTGACAAATTTTCACTGCATGCAGGTCCACCAATCCCTGATTTTCTGGGCATGTCTTGCTGTCAACAAATCATTAATACAATACATCTGTTATTTTGAACACATCTACAAATTTTCACTGCATGCAGGCCTACTTATCCCTGGTTTTCATGGCACATGAATACCCACATTTGGGACAAAGGTAACCTATTTAACTTCTTAACAAAAAGAGCTCCCATTTGAGAGCCAACACTGGACAAGGCCATACAACTTCTGAAAATAAATGCATTACTTAATCCAATATAATGTTTATCTATCTAATGAAGGGTGTAGTGGAACTAGAGCAAGATTCTACACATTGATCAGCTGACTTTGTGTTCTAATAACGTGAAAGCCTTAAAGCTCATATACTTTCAAAGTGAGCACATGCACCTTGTCAAACCATGGAGGTCACTTGTGGAGTCCCTCATGATCAAGGAGTTCAGAAGAATTCAATAAAACTCGAGGATTCCCCGACTGCGTAATTCAGACATACCTGTACATCCATTTTGAATCCACTAATTAATGAACTCGATATACTCCAGTTAACTCCTTTTTCCAAGACCTTTTAACTCCATTTTTAATCCAAAAGGAACCCTGTGCTTTTTGACAACAGAATGAAAGAAAAAAAAATTATTCTCTCTGTGATAGAGCATTCATCAATGTTTTCTGAATGATCTTGCATGAATGAGGGTTATTTGACCATCCTCCCTCCTTCCCCCACCCAAAATAGTAAATTTGTTAGTCACAGATTGGCAAATGTATATAAACAGTGTAAAAATAATTGTTCATGGATGAGCTATCATGATATGTAAAGGTTAAAATGACCTAAAAATATTTTTTTGCATGTTGTTGAATGCAGAGAAAATTTCAGTTTGCAGTTACACATTTTTAAGTATGTACCACTATCAGATGCAAGGTGTAGGGAAATATTTTAGTGTAAAGCATGAAAGAAACTTGAATAATGAATTTTACAGTTTTAAAAGTTGGGAAAATTATACTTGTATGGGCATTGTATGTAAAAAAAAAAAAGTAAAAATATAAAAAAGTGTCTGCAAATTTTCAGTTTGTCCAAAGTGCACAGTGTAAATGCTGAAGTAACATGACAGTATGCAACACAGAACAACATTTGTGCAGGTACCTTTTCGCACAATAGCTGCAGAGTTTCTGTAGCATTCGAGTTGTCAGTTTGTGCCTAAATTTTATTGGCTCTTCACAGTTGCACCAATGCGAATGCTTAACTTATTTAGCATTTATTGGAACTTTGACATCTTAAACGAGCTTTAAAAATTGTACATTCCGGAACTTCAGATCGTAGCAGCAGTCTCAAAATGTAACTGCACACAGCTGTAAGTCTTTAGTTTTCAACTGTGTATGCCTACAGAGATGAAACACTCCCACAAACAAAACCTACGGCTCGTGAATATCTTACTGTTAATTATGCATATTTTCCATTCTGCACTTGAAAAATGCAAAGTGTGTGCACAATACTGAGCACCATGTCTTTCATTTCTGTGCAAGATATGCTACAGGTATGATCTCATCAACATTTTTAACTGGTGTCGCTGTCACACCATATTGCCCCAGCTAAAAGTGTGTGACCTTGCTATATTTGAATATTGAAACAAACTTTCTGGAGGGCCAGTATTGAAATTGTATTGCCTTGAAATTAGCCTAGTAATAAAGTCTGTGCTGTCCAGCTCTAAATCTCTGTAGAAAAATTTTCTTTTCTTGTAGCATTTTTCCACTTCTTGACATAAGAAACACTAATTTTGGAGAAAATTTGTAGAAAAATTTTGAAGAGCTATTACAGGGTACAATGCTCCAGCTGAACAGCCCCGAAAGCGATTCCAACTGTGTTGACAGATGCCAGAAATTTCACAACTAAGTTAATTGTCTTGTGTATTCAAAAAGGTTTTAATCCAAATTTTATGACTAACGACTGAATCAAACAATTGTTTTGTAACTGCTGCTCAGAACTTAGGATTTTTAAATTTCCCACAAGAATTTACGATAAAGATGTGATGACCCAGGTTTTGTGAAAATGTCCTTTTGCCCAGAAAAAAAATCCAGGATCAAAAAATGTTATAATAGTTAGATTGGAATTCTTTATATATATATATATATATATATATATATATATATTTTGCTGGATCCATGCCCCCCCCCCCCCCCCCTCATTTATGACCTTGCTATAAACAGCATGCCCAGATACTTGACGTAGTGACCTACTTTTGTTCCAGGACAGCTTTGGGTCAAGGTATGTGTGTATATGAAGTTTCATGAAACTAAGTTAATTAGTAAAGGAATTGCAGTGCAGACACCGACTTGACCAGGATATATATACCAGTGACCTAGTTTTACTTCATGACACACCTTTAGGTCAAGATTCATGCATTGGTGAAGTTTCATGGAACTTAAGTTTTGGATTAAAGGAATAATAGCGCAGACATGACTTTATAAGGACATGTCACTGTGGCCCAGATACTTGACCTAGTGACCTACTTTTATGCATGACACCCTTGTGTCCAAATACACAGGCATGTACAGTTTCATGATTCTTAGTCGAAGGACAACTGAATTAGAAATGTAATGTAGTTTTTACATGATGGCATAGCTGTGTTTTAGATACTTTACCTAGTGACCTAGTTTTGCTTCATGACACCTTTAGGTCAAGATATGTTTGTGTGCAAAGTTTCGTGAAACTAAGTTAAATAGTAAAGGAATTCTAGCAGGGACATGATTTTACAAGGATATGTCATTGTGAGCCTAGTGACCTTCTTTTGGTACACGACACACTCTTATGTCCAGATGTGCCTGTGTGTAAAGTTTCATTATTATAAGTTGAAAGACAAGTGAATTAAAGCCCAGACTGGCACACGCACGCATGGATAAGTGATTGCTATGTGCCCCCTTCTATAGGAGGGGGCATAAACATGGTTTTAAAAATGAATCTTCAAGAACAGTTAATCACACAGCACATGCTTTTCACCTATTGTGTGAAAAAAGAAAAAAAATTACTAAAAATGGCAACATACAGAGTGCACCACTGTACCCCCAAGGATTCAATCCAAATTTTTGCATTGCGCTCACTAACTCTCAATGAATTTATGTTACAAAAGTGTTCCTGAAACAATTTCCTCAATGGCCGGACTTTTTTTCAAGCTTAGGAGTATGCCTTCCAGGAATTCAAACTCATGCCTTAGGATAAATCACCATTTTAAGCATCTGCAGTGCAGTGTTGCCTTGGTCTGCTGGAACCTGACAAAGTAAAGAAAAAACATTAAATGCATGTACTTTGTGTTGTTAATGCCTACACACTGTACTATGAAGGATGGCTTCATGGGCGATATATGTCCATCATGACAATAGGAGAGGTGACAATTAGCAATTGTAGGTGTATTTGGCTCAATATACAACCCAATACACAACATTCTTGTGAGCTAGCTGTGTGTATTCCTGTTAAATTCTATGTTAAAGTAACATTCAATTCATTAAATAGTTTTGCAGCAAAAGTTGCCAAATATACAGGAGTATTTTAACTATATACAACCATATACCACAAGAAATTTGGTGTTTCTATGTAGAGTGGTTTTAAAGTTACATGGGTGCAAATTACAATGGAAACTAATGGAAATACACATACCTAACCTGCCTGCTTACAGAGCTCTCTACTGAGAACCCACATGAACCAGTTGATCTTGACCTTACTTATTATCCTGATGCCTCTACACTGAACATTATTTGTGCTTTACTTCAGCAAAAGGTGTGCATGCATAACTGTAACTTAAGGCCTATTTGTGCTTTACTACAACAAAGGATGTGTTCATTTTAATATTACCTCAAAGCTTGTGTCATTACATGAATATGTTGGATGTATGTCCACATATCACTAGAAAGATTCAGGATTCAAAAGTTCCTGTCCACCCAAATCCTGCCAGTGTGCGAAATACTGAACCCTTGAGATCCTAACACCAGTGTACAGTATCAGCATGCAACTGCTCTCTGTTAAAAGTTGCAATATCTACAAATGATTGAATGTCTCCAATGTCTGCTTTCATAGGTCCAGATTAACATAGGTACTGTAAATGTATTTATTTACATGTATAAATTTGCCGGGTTTTTGCATTTCACACATTTCCTTGAATTTTTAATTCCACTGTTTTTGACATAATTCCCATTAAATCAGTCTACTTTAGTGTATTTTTATTTTCATGGTCACAAGCAAAAATAAAAATACAGTGAAATAAAAGCAATTTACAGTAATAGGGTAACAGCTTTCCTCTGTTCCCAGTATGCTGAGGAAAGCAGTTGACTGAGGGTTAAGACTATTGAGGATTTTGGCATATTCAGGACAGGTACGATCCCAAAGACACTTTCAACTAACTACTGCTCATAGACTGAAAAGTGTTTTTGCAAACATTTATAAAGTATATATATATATATATATATATATATATATATATATATATATATATATATATGGAGATGAAGTGATCAGAAGATGCCATAATAAGATTACAATTTCAACTTTATGAGCTAATTGTTTAGTGAACTCTTTGGAAAATATGTCAAATGTCACAGCCCTATACAAATGTCGATCAAACTCTCCTCCAGTTTATTCAGATTTTTTACTTTATCACAGAAACAATGAACAGTAACACAAAAATGTGGCAGGGAAATTTTTATATCTTGCTCATAGTTTAACAAATAAATGTTTTCAAAATCTAGAAACCTCTGTTTTGGTTTTTTTATAACTACAAAATAGAGGCAGATGGAAAAAATCTGATGCATTCTGAGCCACAAGGCACGTTTTGTGCAAAAAAACGGAAAGCTGATTCAATCGTGAACAGCTTCCCATATTTGTAATGGGGTCTGACATTTGTTAATTTGTTTGTCACAAAGCTGAATGTTCATTTAACAATGTGATGACAAGTTGAAATTTGTGGTCAGATTTAGAATCTTTGAGTCCTGTCCATTCCAATATACTTTTTACATGTTGCCATTAATATTTTTCAGTCTATGAACTTTGATCAGTAGTATATACCCCCAAAATCACTTTTGTGTTTTGCTGTTCTTAACCTGGTACTGGTACATTCCACTTAATTGACTTACCATGTGGCCAGCATCCAAGATCCAGTAGAAAGAGAAATTCTTAAACTTCTTGACAAAAGCTGCAGGATAGGGCATTTTTCCAAGGGTCTTAATTGTTGTTCTCTTGGCTTTTAAATAACCAGGTAAACCAGGCCACTTCAGTCTTTTCACCCACTTCATGGTGCCTGGAACATGTAATGTTCAACAAAACTTGTAATGACAGAGTTCAACAAAACTTGCAATGATAGAGGTCACCGTGATTAAACCATGCCATTTCTTAACTCTTAAAAAAGTAAAAGTACACTGTGCAGTAATTTTCCTCATGACCTGAAACTAGTTGGCATTGAAATTTCAAAAAGGTAAAAGGTAGAATTTGCACAAGATATGTCATACCATCTGACTGCAATGAATGCACTGTCAAACCAAACTGAAACTATGAATACATTATAAACTAGAACAGACTGATTTTCCAACAGAAAATCAAATGTCTCCCGGTGGAACACTTACGTCTCTGAATAAGCTACAGGTGATAACAAATTACAAATGACCAAGTTTGCTTGAAAATTACAATCCTATTTTAGCTCTCACCTAGATACATTCCTCTAGCAATTTTCATCAAGTTCTTCAAGACTTATTGCGGAGAAACCAATCTCACATAAATGACCCTGTGACCTTGAAAATTAGGTCACCCAAATACAATCCCAACCTTGGTCTTACCTTGATACATAATCCTACCAAGTTTCATCAAATTCCATCCTGTTCTTCATGACTTATCGCACGGAAACCAATTTCACATAAGTGACCCTGTGACCTTGAAAATTAGGTCAAGGTCACCCAAGTACAATCCCAACCTAGGTCTTGCCTAGATACATAATCCTACCAAGATTCATCAAATTCCATCATGTTCTTCAAGACTTATTGCATGGAAATCAATTTCACATAAGTGACCCTGTGACCTTGAGAATTCGCTCAAGGTCATCCAAATACAATTCCAACCTAGGTCTTGCCAAGATACATAATCCTACCAAGTTTCATCATATTCCATCAAGTTCTTCATGACTTATCAAACGGAAACCAATTTCACATAAGTGACCCTGTGACCTTGAGAATTTGCTCAAGGTCATCCAAATACAATCCCAACCTAGGTATTGCCTAGGTACATAATCCTGCCAAGTTTCATCAAATTCCATCACGTTCTTCATGACTTATTGCACGGAAACCAATTTCACATAAGTGACCCTGTGACCTTGAGAATTCGCTCAAGGTCACCCAAATACAATCCCAACCTAGGTCTTGCCTAGATACATGATCCTACCAAGTTTCATCAAATTCCATCACGTTCTTCATGACTTATCGAACGGAAACCAATTTCACATAAGTGACCCTGTGACCTTGAAAATTAGGTCAAGGTCACCCAAATACAATCCCAACCTAGGTCTTGCCTAGATACATAATCCTACCAAGTTTCATCAAATTCTGTCAAGTCCTTCAAGACTTATCGCACGGAAACCAAGTGTTGAAGAACATGAACAACAAGAAGAAGAAGAAGCAGCGGAAGAAACGGGCACTAATCCAATATGTCCCCCGGCTTCCACCGGTAGACATAATATGTGAAGAAAGTTACTGTATGCATAAAGTTTTATCGTCCTGTTGTAAATTTTAAGGGGCTAGTAGCATTGTGACCTCCATGTAGAAATATGTAATAATTTCATTTGTTTTTCATGAAGACAATCAAAAGCATATATTTTCTGAAAGAAAAGATTTGTATTTATTTTAATTTACTATTGAATTTTAAATTGAGCCATTTCAATTTGATTTTAATAAAAATTTGCAAAATTTACATATAATAAAAACTAGCTTGCTCAAAAATTAACATACAAGTTAGCTTCTAATATCAAATTAAAGCGAGCACCTGTGTCTAAAATACTGTATCTCAGATTTTTTAGAAAGAGCTAAGGAATTTTTTTTATGGATCATTTAAAATTTTTTTTGAAATTCAATACAATTGTAAAAGCTTTAGAATTTTAAAGAAACCCTTTATGAATAAAAATGAGATACGTTTTTTCAGCCAACAATATGCTCTGTTTATTTTGATCAAAGCCTAATGTTGATCTGGAAATGAGTTTGAGCTATTTTTTTTTTTTGGTTTATACTCAAAATACATAAAAAAAATAATTGCAAGGTAAAAATTAAGATTTGACGACTGAACATTACAAAAAATCTGGTGCTGGTTTAACATTTATCAAGATGCCCTCTTTCATAAAATATATAGTTTTTATGGGTTTAAATGAAAAATGTAGAATATAGAATAAAATATTCAACAAAAACTAGCATTTTCTAATTTTACTGCTGTAAAGTGTTCTAACCCTTTAATTAAACAAGTGCTAAAAAAAAAAAAAAAAAACTTTCTCAATTTTTCACATCTTTGAAACTGCACAGTACACCTTCATAATTTCCAAATCTATAGGAGCAAATGTGGAATGGATATTAAAATATATACGCTGCTTACCAGGAGTACCTACAATCAAATCCAGCTGTCCACTGTAGACAACCACATCAAGGCTTGTATTGGCTAGAAGATCATCCACTGTAAAATAAAATTGTTTAAAAAAATAATTGTATTTTTCACTTCAGAATAGCTCCATCCTGGATTTGGGGAATTTGTTCTCGTTCCTATTATTATGTATTATACAAAAAATACATAAATACAAACTTTTCTGGTAAGGAGAGTTTTCACGTAAAGTAACCCTTGCCTGGCTGGAAAAGAAAGATCTTCCCTTGGCATGCACCTGCCCCATGCCAAGGCAAGCAGTAGCCTACAACATTCTATCATGGTAAGTTTTCTCCACAATTCACAACAAAATGTTTCCTATCTGCAAGAAATTGCAGATGTTTTGAGTAGGAAAGGTTAAAAATGTACTTTTTGCTTCAGAGTACAAGCCGTTGATAATTCCTTATTTGTGTGCAAATTTTGTCAAAAATTGAATCTGATTTCATCAACCTACCTATACCAGTAACAGACTTCATGAAATCTCCAGACTGCTTCTGAAAAAGTTTGCCAGACTGAGCTGCAAAGTAAAATAACATTACATGTATATTGAAAACCCTTTCAAACACGGTGCATAATGTGCTTCAGTGCAATATATATCTAGTCACTTTATAATCCAGCTCGTGGTGCATGGTTAGCCAAGTGGTAAGATGCTCGCCTTCCACCTCTGCAACCTGGGTTCAGTTCTCAGCCCAAGAAGTATGGGGAAAGATTTCCCACTAGTCTGACTGCTTGCATGGCTGTTTTCTTTGAAATCTTTGGTTTGCTCCACCTCATAGTTGGGTAGGGAACTATACACCACCATCGGTGCCATGAAAGTGATTAATACAGGCTTGACGACCTCTGCAGTCTATGTAAGATATGGGTCTATACTTCTATTTACTCTTTCCCTGCTGAATTTCTGCCCAGGTTAACCTCAGTGCTAAATTTTAAGCATATTTTTCAGTATTTTTTCTAACTTTTTTGTATCTAAAAAGTTCTCATGGTATTTATTTCAACCTGTCGGCACTAGCAATATTAATCATGGTTTTTATTTTACAAGGTCAGTCAAAATATTTGGCAGCTTTCTTGGACTTAAACAGTGAAAACACACAAAGCAAAATATGTAGCTGATGCTGCCATTTATTCCATCTACAAATTAATCCATTTTTGTTCCTTTGAATCAATCATGTATGTGTATAGTAAATACAATAAATAAATGTAAACAATATTATGTAAACATTGTTTTCACTTGTGTTGCATTGTATTTTTTGTCAACCTTGTCAGTTTCAGGCAAGCTGCAGCTTACAAACCCTTTCCTCTCATACAAACCAACAGATCATATCTATAAATTTCTAAAAACAAATTCATTTCAAATCTAACAAAAACTGCTTGCAAACATCATGCATTTTTTGGTAGGGTAAGTTTCAGTGTCATTTGTCAGATGGTCATTTTAAAGGTCAAATGTTACATAATTTGGCAGCCATGTTGGAATTCGACTACAGTCGCTGCCCACGGTGAAAGAGTTAATGCTGCTTAGTGGAGGGATAAGTTTGGGATATTGAAAGTGTGTCCGATATATGGGATAAATGAGTCAAACACACAGACTCCAAGCTGCAGAACCCAGCAAATGGGAGATAATATTATTGTGAAAACAGCTGTTCTCAGTGGGAGCCCCATTCACTTACTATGGGGAGCACTGTCAATCAGGCAGGAGGATGTAAAATTTGAATAATTTTCATAAGAAATGCAGGGGGTCTCCTGCCAAGTGGGGAGGGTTTAAGTCTCTGCAAACAGCACAGATAAATCCATAAGCTTTTGTCAATATATGAATATGAAGGATATCTGAGATTAAGTTTTACTGTACCAGTACTCTTAACACTACTTAATATTTGTTGGCTTTTAAAGTTTTAGAATGAAGTTAAAAAACAATAACAGTTATAAATCATTGTTATGTCTGTGTGAACACATTTTTTCCAACATTCTCTCTTTCTTGCTCATCTTTCCACCTTTTTTATTGGGGGGGGAGGGGGGTAATTACCTCAAACTTGGACATTATGCTCAAGCCAGAAACTTTAAATTTAGCATGAATGAACAGTGACTGAAAATTCTTATTTTAAATTATGCAAATTTTGACCAATACACCAAATTGAAGTGTTGAATAATTATGAAAAGCTTCAAAACTTTTATAGATAAAGGTACCCCTCCAACTTACGCTTGCATGTATATATTTATGTTATGTACATATCCATTATGAACAGTGGCTCAAACTGTCTGATTTTCACTTCTGCAGATTTTGGCTAATACACAAAATTGAAGCATTGAATAAGGATCAATATCTTCAAAACTACTGTAGATACAGGCGTCATTCCAACTTCAATTATCTTTGAGCTATTTACAGAACAGCGTTATGCTAATTAGGCTATAGTACACATCACTACTGTCCCAAACTAGATGTGTCTGGGAAAGTCAAAGTGAAATAATGCTACATCTAGGTTATCTATGTGATACCAACGTCTTTATTTGCAAGTAGCTGCACTGCACTGCACTGCACTGCACTGCACTGCACCGCACCGCACCGCACCGCACCGCACCGTACCGTACCGTACCGTACCGTACCGTACCGTACCGTACCGTACCGTACCGTACCGTACCGTACCGTACCGTACCGTACCGTACCGTACCATACTTTCATTTTGAGGTTGATTCAGGGGAAACAACCATCGTTACATAAAAGTTATTCAGCGTGGGTGCGTGAGATCTTCTGTGCCGTGTCTAACCACTGTGCATCACCTTAACTTGCCAGCATGGCAGTTAGACAGGTAGATCTTTTTTACCCCCAGGCACAGTCATAAAAATGTTGCCTTATGTCCCATAGCAACATTACAACTTGCCATATAAGCAGGAGACGTAATTTCAAATGTCCCTGATGAGTTCACACAGGAATGAAACCGGTTGGGACCTCTCGCCTCTGAACATCCCCTACCACTGGTCTTGCCTGGTTCTCTACTGTAAACTTCGAAGGTTGCACCTGGTCTCACTTTAGAGATAGTTGCAGGTCAGGCTAGCATAAAAATTATGCTGCCTGAAATTTGTTTTAACTTTCAAGAGAATCAAACTGTGGAATGTGCATAACAAGCATAGTGAGAGTGATTATTTTCTGATAGAGATACTGGGGGATTTATTTTGAAGCACACTAAACAGATGGTGACACTTGTATGTTTATCTGTTTCCAAATTATATGGTCTAACCAAGATGAAGCATTGGCATGCACCAAGGAACACCCACTAGTGTATTTGATCAGTTGCATGGGAAGACAAGTTTGGAGCACAACACTCCACTGATGGCATATCTGGTTCACAATTGTGTTCGTCATTGAAGCATAATCATTACATGCACTGGGTCACTGAACTCTCCACAAATATGAATCTAGTGGACAAGATTATGTTCTCTGGTCACTCACTCTGTCTGATCTGCTGACAATGTACCCATGATCATAATGAGCTGCAAACACACATTGGTGTGTAGTGTGGACTCATGACTCACGAGTCCTCCCAGGAGCAACGTAGAAGAGGTAACATCCTTTAACCCTTTCCTCATCCGAATACAAATGAATCTACTTTGGCATGGGTTACCTGCATCATACCAAGGAAGCTATTGACCTGGGACATACCATATTAACAAGGTCCTATATACAAATTCCAGCAAAAGTGTTTTGAAGTAAGAACAAATGTAGATAAAACATTTAAGCAGACATCAATTTACATCTGGATACTTTTGGGGTGATTCGATCAGGAATAGATTAACACTTTGTTCTGTAATGAAGGTAATAATAATAAACTGGACTTGCAAGAATTCTCACCAAATATACAAAAGCAAAGAGCATGTTTCAATAGTAAAGCTGTTCATTATGGTGAACGTAAACACACCACACATTGCAACAAATGTATGTGTCATTTTTTTTAAGGTATATGTTTGTACATCACTCACCGCCCCAAGTGACATTTTTGGGGATGATTCCAAGCTTCGCTCGAATAGGTCCATTCATCAGTGTGCTTAGGTCATCATTTTGCATGTGTAACACATGTCGCCTGTGAAGTTTATCTGCAAGAGTGACCCGACCTCAATTCAATTGTCCAAAGATAGCAAAGGATTCAATATTTGTACTTTTATTTGTGCTTCAGAGGTTATGAACAGTACAGAGTACTTGACCATATATGATAAACATTAACTAAGTCCTCAATGACCTTGAAAACTGAGTCAAGGTCACCCAAAATTTCACATAATTTAACCATTGGTCTAACACATATTTGATGTAAATTTTATTGTGTCTCGATTTATTGTCACAATAATGAATTTAAAATGTTTTTGATACCTGTGATTATGGTTCCAATAATTACCACCAGTGGCACCACCATGACTCTACATCTTGTAGACTTCAATCTGTATAATATTCCTGTACTGGTATATGCATATGTGTTTACAAATTCAGATATAACTAGAAAAGAAGATTTGCTTCAAAGCAAATCTGTCTGTGTGCCTTCAAAAGTTGTAAATATTAAATGCTACAACTTTATCCTATGGTACTTCACATCACTTTGAGCCTATGCCTGGATGCAAATTTCAAAGTCCAAATGACCTTGACCTTTCACCTTGCCAGGTCACATGTAAATTGCACGGTGTTACATTACGGACAATTTTAAGCCCAACATGAACCAAGTCGGATGAAAATTGACCAAGTATTGACAAGATGAAACTTTCAAAGGGCCAAAAGACCTTGACATTGCCCTTTTGAGGTTACATGTTCTTATAAAAACATACAGTGTTGCAATACCCACGATTTGAGTCTGACATGATTAAAATTGTTTGGAAATTGACTAAGTTATGGCTGGACGGAACTTTCAAAGGTCGAAATGACCTTGACCTTTGACCTTTAGAGGTCAAATGTAAGTTTCAAAAATGTGCAGTGTACAATAGCTACAGTTTGAGCTCAACATGATCAAAATTGGATAAAAATTGACCAAGTTATGGCAAGAAGAAAGCAACCATTGAAAGTGGCCTCTGACCTTGAAGTGACCTTTGACCTTGAGATGACCTCAACATGAAGTGAACCTAGACCTCAAAAATGACATTTTGGCTTAAAATTGACCTTTGACCTTGACATGACCTTGACATTTGAGATGACCTTTACCTGGCTATGATCGAATTCCTATACACTCTGAACCACATCTACTGTAGTACATAAGATATTGAAGATTTAAAACTTTAATTAGCCCTCATTTGCATAATTATGAAAAGTATGACCTCTCATTATAAAAAGGCCTGACTTCATCCATAGAAGTATAATTGTGCCAAGTTTGGACTTTTTACGTGTAATACTTTTCAAATGAAATGTCGGACAAATTTGCCTGTAAAGAAAGAAAGAAAGAAAGAAAGAAAGAAAGAAAGAAGAAAGGAAAGAAAGAAAGAAAGAAATAAAGAATTCCTAGAAAAACAGTATGTCTGTATTGGCACACAGACATAATTACCATCTCAAGAAAATCATTTTCTGACATGTAATCCCTCTGTGGCCTTGAGAAAGCAGGTCAAGGTCACCCATATTATGTGATATTCAACTTCCACACTAGATACACATATTTGGAGAAATCAGCCGTATAATTTCTCAAGATGATGAATTTCATACATTTTACCATACAAGTCATACTTCCCATTCACCTATATGTGGCTCTTTTAGTATTGTTCAGATTATACATTAGTATTGTTCAGATTATACATAACCACCTCCAGACTATTTCCACCAAATTTCATAAGGATTGATTGAAAATCAAACACACCTGAGCATTTTCAATTTTTAAACTTTTTGGCCCCTGCACCATGTAATCCACCAGGTGGTGCCACCAATAACAAAAGGAACCTGATTTTTATTCACACAATATGTCCAACAATTTCAAGAGGCTAGCTCAAAAATTGTACAGACGGATATGGGTGATCGCATAAGCTCTGCGACCTATGGTCAGCAGAGCTAACAAAAGATGCAAAAATAAACTTGATGCCACAAAATACTAAAAAGGCAAACAAAATGGCAGCAAGACTGTTGGAGGTTTACACGGCTGAAATGAAAATACCTCCTGTCAGTTTGGATAATAATGGAACATACATGCTATTATCAACAGCAGGCACACCTAGGCTTTGCATGTAAAATTATTGGTGTTGTGTTTTTGTTATCAAAATTAGGATAAAATTGTAATTCAGTGGTTTAGAGTGCAGTACAGTGAATCTCCCAAACTCCAAAGCTGAATTCCATTCAGTTGGCTCAACTTGGGATATAGCTTCCATGGTGTGGGATATTCACTGTAGTCCATTAAATTACTAAAGTTTAACCATTAAATAAATACCTGGCATTATTCCCCATATTGCTTTAGAATGATATATATGAACACTATACTTGGGAAACTGTGTCTTAAATTTAGTGATGCTGGTGTGCAACTGTGACAATTCTTTTTTTTTTTTTGCCAGAAAGTTGCACACTATTAAAACGATAGGCACATATTGTTCAAAGACCTTCTTTTTTCCCCAACAGATTTCGTATAATAATAGGTGCTTAACTGTAATATAAGGTATTCAAAGTAACTGGGACCCTGTGCTGCCACCTAAGCTGCAGCAAGGAGCTTGACAGGAAGGAGGACAGGTTAGTGCATTAAGTGGGGCCAAATGAGCTTTAATGATAAAAGAAACAACTCAAGAAAGCAAAAGCTTATGAATCTATCACTAAGTTTTACAACACACAAGATCATAGACATATTGAGAATATTTCATTAGTTTCATAGAAAAGTTGTTATTTTTGGATGTTTATGTAACATAGCTGGTACAAATGTCCTCACCATGAAAGAGGAATAGTTCTGTTGCCTAGCAACTGCGGGGACCAGAGCAGGTCTGCACTTAATATAGTTAGATATGAATACTGATACCTCCTATTTTGCTAGGTGTATGGTATAACCCTATCATTTTCACTCACTGAAAGAACTCTGCACATTTCATGCATCAGAACAAATGCTGACCAATAGTTACCTGTCTTAGTACCCCCCCCCCCCAAGTTGTTTTCATTCACAAGATTTTCTGTAGTTGAAAGAATTTGATTTAAAAAGTAACAAACAAGGTGATGTTTGATATGCAGATGCTTAAATTTGGTTAAATGGCCAAGACCATTTTAATATATTTCTCCCACTCACCTATATGACGCTGTTGTTCAGCATGGGCTTTGAAGTATAACTTGTGATTGAGTGGAGAGTTCCACTTGAGAATGTTGTAAAAATTAACACCGCCTGTGACAGACTCAATGACAGTCTCTGTTTGACTCCACAGGGCTGTTGACTCGGTGTAGTTTCCTGCCTCCAAAGCTTTCTGTGTCTCTATAGCTGACTTGTTAATGGCAGCCAAACCTGGCCCATCAACCAGAGACTGAAAAGTGGGGTTTGAAATCTTATTTTTTACAACTCAAAAAAAAAAAAAAATACATATGTGTGTGTGTGTGTGTGTGTGTGTGTGTGTGTGTGTGTGTGTGTGTGTGTGTGTGTGTGTGTGTGTGTGTGTGTGTGTGTGTGTGTGTGTGTGTGTGTGTGTGTGTGTGTGTGTGTGTGTGTGTGTGTGTGTGTGTGTGTGTGTGTGTGTGTGTGTGTGTGTGTGTGTGTGTGTGTGTGTGTGTGTGTGTGTGTGTAATTTTTAAAATCTGTATTAGGATAAATACTACATTTTGCCCGTATACAAAGTTGCCAGTGATTTCATGAATTATGAATTATTCCACTGACAACACTGTCCGATGGAAAATTCTGAAAATTTTAGATGTATCTTTCAGTTAGTTTTCATGCATCTGATATGCCACAACCAGAAGTTTAACATGTATCAAAACTGAATGTTTGTTATACTTTTTCGATTTCATAATTGACTGGCTCTTCTTGCCTACTTAACCTATCATATTGGCTGACAACTGAACATTTGTTAAATTATGATTACTGCTTGTCTAATCAACAGATAAACAAGTGGTCATGTGTGGCATTCCACTATCCTTCCTTTCAATCAGTTTCCTAAAGCTTTATTTTTCATCCTGAATCCTATTTCCCAGACTTTGTCAAATTGACCAAAACACAGACATTCACTACCTTTACTTACAGTGGCATAGAGATAAGGCCCCCACATCAGTACAGAGTCTATTGGTGAGATCCAGGAGTCGCCCATCGCCAGCCCTTTGAAGTTGCAATGAACACTCCCTGCCTTGATAGCCTGTAACCAAGGTAATACAGTAAACAAAAGCCACCAAGCCGGTCAACTTATTTAGCCATATCTGCAGTTTCAATAGGGCACCCTGATCAACCTTTCAGTTTAAGATTATATTTTAATGAAAGGTACTTGGTACCATCCATTGTGTGTCAGATAATTTCATGATGTCTCCTTAACACTGTTCTCCATGACTGATGAATACAAACTTCTAAACAGAAATACATGTACATTAAACTATGACAACTACATGTACACCTATTTGTTTCTTGGCCACAGAATGGAACACAATGTATCGGTCATATCAGCACTTTATCATGGGGGGGGGGGGGGGGGGGGGGGGGGGGGAGTGTGGAGACATAATACATGTAAATAAAATATCTTTCTCTGAGCATGAAGTTGGTCTAAAATATGCCCACTCAGTTTTGTCCAAGTACAACTTTACCATGTGTCTCTACATATTCTGGATTTAATAATTGTGATTTTTATCAGTTTAACAGTTACAAAACTACTGATGATCTTACCTTATACAAGGCTTGACTGAATGCAGCCGTCATTTTCCCTCCATATGATTCAGAAAAGATGTAAAATGGAATAGGCTGAAAATGCAACCAAATGTAAGATGGGGGAAGGGGTCAGGAGGGTGTTTGGATTTTTTCTTTTTTAATCCACATGCAAAATATGGACCAGAATAACTCACAATACCTAAAGTCAAAACATTTTTTTTCCATGTGAGAAGGATCCTTTTAAATGAAAATCCCTGACACACATGGTATAATTGCCACAGAACAGCATACCCGGTATACAGTTTCTTTACAAAAAAGTTGAACAGATTCCATAGTATCCACACCACATCATAATACATCTAAAAATTGTATAATTTCAATGAAAAACCACGCAGTAAACTCTACAAGAAACACTTCAATCTGCCTGCTTAGCCAGACTTTTAAGTGCTTGCAATTTCTTTGAGGTCAACAAAATATGGTCCAACAATGGCCAACAAAAAAAACAGCTGTGTATCTGCACTACATATTATTTTTCAAGTGTGCCCAGTGACCTGGCTAAATGTGCATCTGCTCAGTCTGAGGGTCAAAATTTCTGCATCCAGGTACCTGTACAGGCACAAACTGACCTCGAACTCTGGTGCTTCCTTCAGAAATGCCTTCATCAGTGTGACAAGATCTGCTGCAATTTGAGCCACATCTGTGGTGTAGGCCTCATCTGATGTCACATAGCTATAGCCTGCACCCACTGGGTTGTCTACAAACAGGAGACTGGCCTGGGATAGCTACATGCAGCATGGATAAAACATACAACATGTTTATGCTATTATATAGTCAATTAACACCTTCAAAAAATATTCTAGTGAATCAATTTTACATATGATGACAGACGTATGCATACAGATGCACATCTTTGATAAAAATGAACAATGTGGTTGACTTATTTTGAGAGGTAATAGTCAATTTCAGCTATTATTAAGTATGAAGAAAAAAGGCAATATATCTGGACCTTCAAGACAAATGCTGCTCAAAATGAAAAAAGTACCAACTGATTTTAGGTAGGAGGACTAGTGTTGTGTATTCTATCACTTTCCATCATTATTTGCAACTTAACTTCAAAACCAGTGCATAGAGAAACATAAATTTTTTCATGGTAAATCTAGGTGTATACTTTCAATGATTCTAAATACTGTATTCCATAACCATCAACAATTACAAGTCAATTCAAGGTTATTTTAACATACAATCAAATGGAAATACCCATGCAACCCTAGCCCCCTAAATTTTTGTATTGGGTTGTGTATTTTGAAAAGTTATTTCTCTATTATGGATAAGTGAGTAGAGAGCAAGAATAATAATGTAACCAGTACAGCACACATATCACTCACACCAAGGAACCTACAGTAATATCATGTATGCACCCTTCTTGCTCATACAAGTATATGTATTCAAAAAGGGTCCCCATTAGTAAGTCTAAAAGCATATGGTCCCCATAATAAATTACCACCAAGCATCTGGTATCTTCTGGCACTTGGTCATTAACATTAACAGGCCATCAGTCATGGACTCTTTTCAGCACACTCCCGGTTCACGTGTCTAGAGTGCCCACAGGAAAACTGTTGACTTGAAGTCTCCAAAGGGTTAAGTGTACAATTAATAGAGCACTGCCTTTTATTCAGTTGTGGATGCAAATCTGAATTGAGTGTAAATGCAGTGAATATGACCTACCCACGTAGTATTTCTAGCATCCAACTTAACATCCAGTGGACCTATCTCTTGGAAATTTCCAAAGCCTGTTGAAGATCCTCCTGGGCCTCCCTGTCATAACATGAACATTACTGATATAAAGCCAAAGCACTCATCATCACCTGTAAGTTATTACTATAAGAGTAAGATGGGTAGAATCTGCCATTTTAGACCACCCAACCTGTCATTCAAAGACAGTCAGATATGGTACTCCGTACATCTATTATGGGAATATATAAACAGTGGTGGCTTCCGAAATGTGGTCACAAAAGCCAGGTGGTCTCTCAAAGCAGTGGTCTTGCATGATATACAATATAAACATTTTACCAAAGGTTAGCAATATACTTCTTCCTTGCACTTTACCTTTGAAAAAAAAAACTTGAGTAGCTTTAAAGTGGACTGTGTTTCTGACTGTAAATGTTTATTCTATCCAAGAAAGGTTTAAATTTATAGCCTCAGGGGCTCATCAATCTCTAGCTGGACATTTATGATGGACCAGTGTGACAGGTAATTGACATTGAATTATGACATGCACAAGTTTTAAGACAGATCTGCCTGCTTAGCACACCTAGGGCCCTGGACTCTTATCCTGGGATGCTAGCCACCAGCCAGACACAAAAATAGCCTGAGAGGCGAAGCAGGCAAATATTAAGTGTGAGTCAACCTGATAATTGATTGCCATTACTTTAAAATAAGGAGCTTACTTGTAACCACATGACCAAGGGAGCCTTGTCAAAGCCTTGGGAGGCAGTGGTATAGTACAGCCACCAAAACATGTGAGCATTCTTCCTCACTGTCACATAGTTCCATTTCTGTTTGGCTTCTTTTGCAGGATGATGCTGTTGATCTGCAACAATATACACAAACTAGACATACTTTCAATGCAAGCGTTGACTGAAGGGTCTGCCATTGATGCTTGAAGGTCCTGTGTAACCTCAGTTTTTTAGAGTTGTCAGAGCTAGAGATTCTCCCAATACATTGATCAATATGGTTGTTTCTAAGTCTATCAGAGACTTGCTGTACAATGAGATTGGGATTTATATTCTCATTTCCTTCAGTTTCCCAGAGCTCCAACAGATTTATGTTGTGTAACAGCATTTTGATATTGTAACACCAGTTTTTCTGCCCAAAACTCTCTTGTAGTTTTAGGGAATTATACGCTCTTTTCAGGACATGTTTTTCAAGTAGACTATTAAGTCTCAACCAATACTTTACCAGTTTCAATTGGTAAATGCACCGTTCCTATTGATTACCATATACGTCAATGGGCATTCTAATGCCAATTCACATTTACAACTTCTTCTCTGAAACTACCGTCCAGATTCACTTCAATCATGTTGGCAATGTTTACTGCATGGGTCTCTACTAAGTTTGAGCAAATGGTCATGCTCCAGTGATATTTGGATTTTTTATGAATTTTTGGTTCTTTTATTGGGTACATCTTAAAAAAAATTCTCTGAAACCACCCATCCAACTGCCTGGATAACACTAGAACACTTCTAGGGACTCCTAGTTCTTAGTTTGTTCACCAGATGGCACTGCAATTCTTGTCTTTCTTTAAATGATGTTTTGTGTGTTTTCGCTATTTTCACCTTCTTCTCCAGAACTGTCACTCAGATTAAGCTGATATTTTGTGGCTGTGATTCTTGTGAACGGGCCAAACAAACTTGTTCACTACGTGACACTGCTATGGATTCCTGTTTTTTAATTATTTTTTCAGTTCAGGTACTTACAAGTTACAGGTAAATGTACCTTTCCTATTGATTACTGTCTAAGTCAATGGGCATTCTAAAGCCCAATATCATGCATTTTCACCACCAAGCAGCAATGGTCTTTTTAAAGTTCTCTTTAAATATTCTTCAATTTCTCATGCTACAGTAAAATTTAATATTTTTAATGAATTTTTCTTAAGGCAAATCTTTGAAATACTTCTAAATGCCCTATACACTAAGCTAAAGCTCACCACAGGTCTGTTCAGTAGCCTACTTTGAGTTTGTGAACAATCTTAGGTCAGCTGAGCATAGGCTGTTCACACAGCCCTCTAGTTGTTTCATAACTTTTGTCTGAACATTATCATGATTATGAACATATTTCACAAATATATCAAATATTGTGACATTTTTACTGTGATGGAAACAGGATAAATTCATGGCAATGTATGGGTCTTGTCATCATAACTTTTTTGCATACTATCATGAATTAATTTAAATATCATCATTAGACAAGATATGTTTTTCCCTCAAGCTATTCAAGGAATCTGGACCAACACAGTATCTGAAACAGCCCTGTAAGCAAATTTACAATTAAAATACCATTAAGTGATATATCAAGGAAAGCAACCAAAGAGCCATACCTTATTTAATGGATGACAGACATGCTTATCATGGTACTGCACCATACTAATGAAAAGTTCTCTGTTTTTAATAGGACACTGAAGCAGACTCATTACATGAGGAAAATACAGCTTACTACACCATCAAATTATGTTTGTTTTCTTGCCATTGAGATCAAAACTGCTATTTCCTTACAGTAGGTCTACATTTCCTGATAAGGATTTTGAACAGAAAGTTGAGCTTGAACACAATTCTCTCTCTCTCTCTCTCTCTCTCTCTCTCTCTCTCTCTCTCTCCTCTCTCTCTCTCTCTCTCTCTCTCTCTCTCTCTCTCTCTCTCTCTCTCTCTCTCTCTCCTCTCTCTCTCTCTCTCTCTCTCTCCTCTCTCTCTCTCTCTCTCTCCTCTCTCTCTCTCCTCTCTCTCTCTCTCTCTCTCTCTCTCGTTGGGTATAGTCGTGATGTTTAAAAGTATGCAAATTAGGGGCAATCAAAATTTTAAAAGCTCCATATCATCAAAACTATTTCAGATTTCAATGTGCATGTATAGGTTTTGTGACACCTGCCAATAAGATGGACTGTAAGGGAAAGTTATAGAATATCAAATTGTGCTAATTTGGGGCATTGAAAAATTTAGAAGTGAAATACCTCCAAAACTTTCATAGATAGAGACAATGTTCCAACTTCAAATTATAGGTTTGTGGTAAAGCCGCATGCAATGAACCATAAACCAAAGTTGTAGGATGCCTATTTATGCAAATTAGGTGAATATGCAAAATTCAAGGCTTAAATAGCTTGAAAACTATTATAGATACAGGTGTCATTCCAACTTCCATTTAAAGGTTTGTATAAAAGCTGCCTCCAATGAACCATAAACCAAAGTTGTACAATTCTAATTTATGCAAATAAGGCGAATACACAAAATTTAAATCTGTTTGAATAACTTCAAAAACCATTATAGATAGAGGTGCATCCCAACTTCAATTGAAAGGTTTATAACATAGATGCATCCAATGAAACAAAACCATAAAATTTTAACTTATGCAAATTATGTCAATACAGAAAATTTAAATCTTCAACAGCTTCAAAACTAGTATACATAAAGGTGCCATTCCAACTTCAATTTGTAAGTCTGTGACATAGTCACATCTACTGAACCATGAACCAAAGTTGTAGAATTTTTATTTATGCAAATTTGGTGAATACACAAAATTTAAATCTTGAACAGCTTCAAGACTATCATAGACAGAAGTGCCATTTTAACTTCACTCTATATGTTTGTGATATAGGTACATCCAATGAACCATGAGCCAAAGATGTTGAATTTTAATTTATGCGAATAAGATGAATACACAAAATGTAAATCTTGAATAACTTCAAAACTATTTCATATAGAGGTACCATTGCAACTTCAATTTATAATTTTGTGACATAGCCACACCCAATAAACCAAGAACCAAAGTTGTAGTATTTCAATTTATACAAATTTGTTGCTGGTTTCAAAATAAAATGGACAAAAGTCATAACCATATAGGCAACATCAGTAGCATGAGTTACAATACAACTGTATTGCATAGACCAAGCCTTGATGTAATTATTACATATAGCATTTTAATACCAAAAAGCATGGACAATGTATATTGTAACATAACGATTACTTATGAAAGTATGAACAATTTAAAGATCATTTATGTTTCTAGATATATACCCTCCAGACAGTAAATCTAATCTGAAAGCGGTAATAGACCAAGCTGTTTGATTTTATCTTCCAATGTTTTATTTTTATTTAATTATCCATTTTTACTATTATCTTCTTTTTTTTTTTTTACATCACAGAAGGGGGGGGGGGGTTCGATTGAACCCCAGAACCCCGGGGGGCAAGGCCCCCCAAGAGGAACACCCTCTATGTAGTAGGGGGGCACGGGCACTTAACCGAACACTTCATGCTATTTTTGAGTGGGTGTCCTAGGGACAGAGCCCCCAGATGTTTTCTACAAGCCAAGGACAGTGTTTAGCTAGCACCAAAAAATTGTCCTCATTGTGAATGTAAATCCTTTGCATTATTAATTTATTATTCTGACTTTGCCCATCAAAACAAGTTCTTATGAAATACATAGGCCTAGATCTGTACATCTGCAGTGATTTGAGTTGTCTGTTGTACCTAGCTATACAGTTGGGGACCCAAGAGAAATTCCTCTTTTAATATACATGTTTTTTAACCTGGCGTTGGTGATTTTTTAAATTTTGGGTCTAAGACCGGGCCTTTGCCAAGTTTTATTTGCCTTCCGCAATTAATTTACATGCAGCAGAAAAAAATTAGCTGATGTATTGTGTCCTTGTTATGCAGCTAGCAGGAATCACTGGTCATCCCTCCCTCTACGCAGGTAACTTTATTTTCAGGGGGTGGGGTGGGGAGTGCAGCACTGGCCAGCACCCTCCCTTCCCCCATCCCCATCCGAGTCATGACACTGTTGACAATAACATTATTGTATTACCCGTGGGTATCGGCAAGAACAGGGAGGTGGGAAGAGATGGAGAGAGGACCGGGGATGGCCCTTTCATCTGTGTAGGTTGCCGCTATCAGTTTTCATCGCTAAAGTCAACATAGCTTGATGAGTACACGCCTATGGCTATGCCTGCTCCGTGGGGAATACGGAAATGCAGAGTTGCCGAGTCTCTTCCCACCTCCCAGCCCTGGTTATAAATACTACTTTTTATAAGTGTGGACATCAAAAACAAATGCAACAAAATAACACAGTACCTGATCTTTCGGCATGCTGTTTTAAGTGTGTTCCATTAACGTCCGATACGATTGAAGAAAACACGATAACTATGAAACCTAGCAAAAACAATCCGGTGGAGACAAAACGCATCTTCAGCTGTTCCGCCATTTTATGTGTCATGTGAGTATGTTCATGGGTCAAAGGTCAAACGAGGGTAGGCCTAAATTGTCGCTGCCATGAACCAGAGAATCACCTTCTTTATTCTTTCTATCTGGAGCCATTTCAACTTCAATTTCAATAAATAAATTGAAACTGGAGCAGTCCAAGAAAAGAAACAGGCGGTATTCTTTCTCTAAAGTAAAAATCACAAACTTGTTTTCTGTTTTTTTTTTTTCCTTCTCTCCCACTCCCTCTTTTGCCTTTTTTATGATTGTGGCCTATGTGAGCAACGACATTATGTTTTCCTTTTTTATGTCTGTGTGCCAACAAAGACATAGTGTTTTTCTTTCTTTCTTTCTTTCTTTCTTTCTTTCTTTCTTTCTTTCTTTCTTTCTTTCTTTCTTTCTTTCTTTCTTTCTTTCTTTCTTTCTTTCTTTCTTTCTTTCTTTCATTCATTCATTCATTCATTGAAGCCACACATCAAACCTAAAAACCCGTGCTACACTCTATCCTCTAAACACAGAACGTCAACCTCTTCTGAACCCTTGCAATTATGATCTTCCCTGGGTGCCATGTCATTTGTCCTACAGCCCATTCGTCCTACAGCCTACTTGCACTACAGTCTGCTCCAAAACAAAGTCACGGAAGGGGTTGTCAGAATAAAAATCATGGGAACCGTTCCTGGATATGATATTTTTCTTTTAATGTAATAGGGCAATTCGTAGGGCCTACGTTTGTGAGGCGAGATACAAATTTCTTGCCTCCAAAGAAGACCCAAGCTGTGTATTTTGTCTACTCCGCTGTGCAGTAACACGTAACTTGGTCTGCTTTGCAGTCAAACAAATTGCAGAAGTTGAGCAAAAAACAGTTCTGAGAAAATCGCATTGAAAGAAAAAGTTGCCAATTCTTACGCATTTATGGCTATAATATGACACATAATCATTTCTTCTGCCCTGTATTTTAATTATTGTGTGAAATAAGTTACTTGTAGCTTTACCTCTGTGGTGTTGTCATTAAACAAAAGTATATTTTGTGGCATGAGGCATGCACCGGCCTTATAGATGCTTTTCAATGCGATTCTTCACTTTCACGCATCCCAGGTCTCGGTATAAATCACTGAATAAAACCAAGGAGGCTAGATACTAAGATAGAGACTATATCTGTAGCATCCTTGATAAAACTAAAAGGTTGCTACACGTTGGACTATGATTTCAAATTCAGCTGTTTTTTACTTAGCGTGCAGTGTATACTGCCGTCCGGTATTACCTGTTAGCAACCAGGCAAGCTTGCCTACCTCAACCAGTCACTTTTATAGGAATCTTCGCACAATGACTTGAAAAACATCCCTTACCATTCTAAACTTCCCAAGTTCCAGCTCTGGTGATCTACCGTGGTAGCTACGGCATGGTCCGAGCACAGACTCAGTCCCAGTTGCACCGGCAAAGACCGGCTTTGTCGTACCCCGGTCGTGGCTCCTTCCAGTAAGGCTGAATTTCTCTGTCCTTCTCCCTTCCTAACCCTACATTTCCATCCTCGTCCTCAGTTAGTTCCTCTTCGCAAAAAGGACAGCATACACTGAGATCCAGCTCATTCTCTGCGTTGCTTCCGCTCATGCTTTCTCTATTTTTGACCTTAATATTGATTATTCCTTGCTCAATCAGCATGGATCTCTGGCTTTCAAACTACAAGACATTAATTCTACATATGGCCTTAATCAAATAATCAAGTTGCCAACTAGTATTACCGATTCATCTGCCACTTTTATCGACTTTGTAATTACGAATGTTACCAACTTCACTGCAGGAGTTGGTGTTGTGTCTGTGGCAGATCACCTAATGAACTACATTATACTGGACTCTAACACAACAAAGGCCAATCATAGGTTTATTACTTCGCGCAATTTTAAGAAACTAAATACTGATCAGTTTTTGTCTGATTTAAGATTAGTACCATGGCATACCATTGAAGTCTTTGACAGAATTAATGAAAAGTGTTTTCCAAGCCAACCAAATTAATGATATTTGGTTGGCTTGGAAAACACTTTTTCTAGAGGTAGTTAACAGACATGCACCTGTCCGAAAATTCCGAACGCCCAAGCATAAGATTCCCTGGTATAGTGATGACATTGAGCCTCTAAATCTGTCAGGGATGAGTTACATAACAAAGCAATATTGACTAATAGTGCAACAGACTGGAAAAATTACACCAAAATGAAAAACAAAGTAACCTCAATGGTACGCAAGATCAAGCGTGAGTATTGCTCTTCTGCCATTGAAGGAAACAAAGGTGACCACAGGGGAATGTGGAGGGTGCTCAAAGGTTTGCTTCCTAAATGCTCCCAAAATAGTATAACCTCCCTACTTATTAATGACACTCTTGTTGCCAATTTTCAACTAATTGCTCAAGAGTTTAATAAGTTCTTTATCAATATTGGAGAAAATCTCAGTAAACAAATTCCTCTTACTAGGAAAACTGCCCTTTCATATTTACGAGAGCACCTTCCACAACCCCCTGGTAATTTTCATTTTGTATGTGTCTCTGGAATAGACGTAGCCAGACTGCTGGCAGATCTTCCCTGCGACAAGGCAACTGGTCTTGATAATATTCGGGCCCAACTTCTTAAGATTGCCTCTCCAGTCATTGCGAACAGTCTGGCATATATCTTTAATAGTTCCCTCCGACTGGGTACAGTACCCAACGAATGGAAACTCGCTCGCATTACTGCCATACACAAGAAAGGCCCAAGAACCGACCCGGGGAACTACAGACCCATTTCTATATTACCTGTAATATACAAATTGCTGGAACGCATTGTCCATACCCAACTTTATCAATATTGTGTAGATCACAATATCCTTTGTCTTGAACAGTCTCGTTTTCGGCCCAAACATTCAACCCAAACTAGTCTTCATAGATTTACAGAATTTGTCTTTGATAAGCTGTATCAGGGCAAGATAATCGGAATGGTGGCATTGGATTTAAAAAAAGCTTTTGATACAGTGAATCATGACATTCTCCTTAATAAATTGGAACACTATGGAATTACAGACACTAATCTACTTTGGTTCAGAAATTACCTTTCTAATAGGAAACAGATTGCTTCTATCAATGGAAATTTGTCTGTATCATTGATAATTAATACTGGCGTGCCCCAAGGGTCGATTCTTGGGCCTCTCCTGTTCATTTTGTACGTAAATGACATCAGCTCGCGCTTTATGAATACTACAGTAAACATGTATGCTGATGACACCGTATTCTATCGTTCAGAAAGTTCTGTTGCTGCAGTCACTGAGAGTCTACAATATGATCTTCAAACTGTGGCAAAGTGGCTTCAGGCGAACAAACTAAGTCTACATGTTGGTAAAACCAACTGTATGATCATTTGTGATAATAGGAAAAAAGAACTTCAGAATAACCCAAAATTGAACCTCTCTTTAAATGGTGAAAAGATCACACAAGAATCAGACTGTAAGTATCTTGGTGTCACCCTGGACAACCAAATGAAATTTCAAATTCATGTGAATGATGTCATTAGCAAGATGAAACGTGCTCTTGGTATCTTTACTAGAGCTGCACAATTTGTTAACATTAATACTCAAATTACCCTGTATAACACTCTATTACTGCCACACCTCGACTACTGTAGTACAGTGTGGAGTGGCAGTCTCCTAAAGGGTGACCTCGTTCGTCTCCAAAGAATTCAAAATCGGGCTATGAGGGTGATCTTGCAATGTCACCCAAGAACACACATCCCGGACATGCTGAGGACTCTAAAATGGATGAGCGTCAAACAAAGACTACATTATAATCTATGGACATTTATTTGGAAAATTGTCCATGATCAAGTACCAACATATCTATCTAATATTTTTACTCCAGTTGCCAACATTCATGGCCATAAACACCAGACTTTCTAGTAATTCGTCCCTTTTTTTAAGGTCAGAACTATACAGAAGTCTCTCTCTGCGTTGGGAGTCAAAATTTGGAATGGATTGCCTCAGCATGTTCGGGATGTGAGATCCTTTTATAGTTTTAAGAAGGGTTGTATCCTACACATCTTTGACACCATGGATCCTATATAACTCTTCCATATGTGTAAAGCTGTATCATGTCACAGGTACTCCTGTACCATGATACAGCTTTGTAATATAATCATGAAATGATGTCATATTTTATCTATTGTATTTTATATTATATAC